>WFKH01011581.1:51887423-51899174 GCA_016163765.1 Magallana hongkongensis | reverse complement strand
TCTCTCTCTGTGTGTGTGTGTGTGTGTGTGTGTGTGTGTGTGTGTGTGTGTGTGTGTGTGTTATACCAGTTACTTTATTTGTCCTTGTCCGAAAAAATCCTAATTCGTCTAAACAAATCCTAATTTGTATCAACAAATAGCAATTTCGTATGAACAAGTAGCTCAATCTTCCGAACAAATATATAGGTCGTCCGAACAAATATCTTGTTCGTCCGAACAAATATATTATTCCTCCGAACAATTACCTTATTCGTTCGAACAAGTATCTAATTTTTCCTGTCTAATAGCTAATTATTTCGAACAAATTGTATATTTGTCTGAACAAATATGTAGTTCATCCGATCAAATACCTAATTAAAAATAAATATTTTTAATTGGCCTTTCCACGCCGCTGTAATGATTAATTTTTAGAAGGAAACGAATTCAGATTTGTTTGAGAATTTTATGAGAAAAGAAAATTGCCTTTGCTTGCATACCAAATAATTTGGTGATACAGAAGTTATTCCTTGCATTATAATTAACATCTATATTTGTACTTTTGGTTCATTGCTTTTCACTTGTTATTGTTTATAAAAGTTTTCTTATCCTGTGATTTACCTATAATATGTGTTGGTATTTTTCTTGTCGTCGTTTTCATTGTTTTGTTTGGTTTGGTAATCGTATTGAATGTCATTTTTTTAATGTTTACGATGCCTGTAATGACAGTGGATGTAGATTCAGCCTTGGTTTGAGATAGTCTGGTGGGAGTAGTCCTTGTATGTTGTACATGGATGTCGGAAATCTTTGTGGTAGCCTTTGGTGAATTATCCGAGGTTCTTGGAATGTTGACAGTGTTTGAGAATTAGGTCGTTGTACTTCGTTTAGTTCTCATAAATCCTGTAGTTATTGCTGTTTCTGTTGTTGAGTCGGTGGTGTCAAAGATGTTTTGAGTGCTTTCAGTAATTGATTCTAAATTAAAAATTATCCTTCATGTAGCGTCAAGTACAGGAATAGATTTGTTAACATTTTAAATATGCAGTCAGTTTCAATTCAGTGTCAATAGAAGTACGGAGGAGGATTTTAAACATTATATGCAACTATACTTTATGTCAATTTTGGTCCCATCCTGCAGACAGTACCCCTATCCCGGGGGTCATGAAATTTATACTTGGTAATGGGCTCGGTAATGGGTAATATGGCCATGGTGTTTATATTATGCAATCAATTCTATCAATTTTTATTCTTAAAAAGAAAATGTTTAAATAATGTACATTATATCCAGTAATTTTCGCGATGATCTCATTTTCGCTTTTCGCAATATCTTTTACATCGCAAAATATTTAATATGCAGAAATTTTATCCGGTATTGCTTGCTATTAGAAAATTTTAAATCGCAAAACATGACGGACGCAAATAAAAATAGTTACACATTTTCCCCATTTTCCCAAGTAAAGTATTTGTTAAAGGCAAAAAAACCCCGGATATACGGTATTCGTTTACACGATATGACCATTTTATCCCAAGGGATATAAAATTTATAAATCTGTAGGCTTGCTTATCTACATAACTCTAAATTTTGTTTTTCTTTTACGTGTGCTGATGTAGATTTCCCAAAATTGACCAGATTTTGACAATTTTGGCCTTGCTCTTATGCCCTTTGTGAATTAAGAGTCGTGAAAATTACAATTTATGTTTACTAACTTCAGGATTACATAATACCATGTTTGAAAAGAACTGGCCATGTAGTTTTCAAGTAATTAAACAATTTGAATTCTTAAAGCACGGCGCACGTCGCGTGACACACGACGACCGACACATATATACATGTACCTCTTCAATGACTCAGATGACCCAATGAAAATTAAGAAGTTAATAATCAACGATCAGTCAAGTAAACTAGACTTGAATAACACAGAAACAAATATAAGGTTTGAGATCCATTACAAACCAATGTTGACATAAAGTAGAGAGCAACTTTAGATTCAATTGTAGCACATGTTTGACAATAAAGAATACTGATTTAGCGTCACAGTCTGTGTTTGCTTGGTTATGTATCTCATATAAGCTATTGACATGTAATCTTTTAAGACAAATCGATAATAATGTATGAATATTATCTTACTGTTTTCATCAATACAGTCTTCATCTATGATTCCATCTCCATCATTATCTATTGAACAATTCAAACATGGCAATACTTTAAATGTTCTGTGGGGTTTTTTTACTTGAAAAATCTCACATTATATTTTACCGTGCTACAAAACAATGATAGAATGTAAAGAGGCATATAAATTACATTGATTAAAAGTAATTGTTTATATGTTCTCATCGATATGATATAACCGTTTAAGTTATATTTCCAGTTTTCAATATATTATATAATATTAATATTTATTTGGATCAGACACAAATGAATTAAATTTTAGCACAAGTAATTGTTAATTATCAATCAATCGACATTATTTGCTTACCTGTGAAGTCTCCACAACTTTCTTCATCTACTTTTCCATCACAATCATTGTCAAGTCCATCTTTAACTTCCATTGATGTCAAAATACAATCCTAAACAACCAATGAAAAACGTCAAATAGTAAACACATGTATTATTTTATAAATAGTTGTAATCTTTGACTTTCACAACAATATCTTTATAAATGCATTGAATGTCTGTCTCTCAACTGATTCATGAGTGATTTCGTCTTTACTTTCTATGCAAACTGTAAAGAAAAAAGATCAGGTTTCTCTTCACTAGTATGTGTTTTTTAGGCCAAGGAATTTAATTTGCATAAATGTGGGCAATTTGAGTTTAGCATGAAAAATCTTCAAAAGCAAGAAGGACCGATTAATAAAATGTGCATTTAAGCTCAATCATAGTAGAGAAATACGTGCAAAAAGTTTTTTTTAATTGCCTACATGTATATATGTATTAACCATTTTTAAAAAAATATTTGGCACATACTTGACACATACGTCATACCTTATACATTGGTGTCAATCTTTGACCAATAGGATAAGCATACGATTCATGCATCATCCCTCCATACAAGATTCCGCCAAACGGTACAATTCCCGAGGAATGTTCTAAAGTATGGCTTCCTGATGCGAGTTTTATGTACCCTGTCGTGACATTGGCACTGTGAACAATACTTAAAAAATCCTGCTGCTGAAGGGGTTTATTATCAAGCAATAAATGATTGTATGACGAACCTTCCATTATAAACATAAATATGTTAGTAAAGTTGGTGTTTGTAGATGACACTGGTGTCAAGAAAGAGTAAAACACATTGCTTTGCTCTCTTGGTGGGACAAGAGTCATAGCCGGATCGCCTTCATGACCATTAGAACCACTGGGTACATACTGAATTGTTAAGATAGGTTTGTTAGAAGATACAAGATAAGCGGTATGAACAAGCGTTTCGTAAAACTCTCCAGATTCCAAATTATGCATCTTATTATTTACAGATACTGTTGTGTCATTTGCACTAGCCAATATTCTTAACAGGTTTGGATTTGTATCAGGAATTGGGCTCACTGCAAACTGTTTACCCCAAACATTCAGTGGAGGTATTTGCTCCTCGATGTGATCTCTTGTTATTCCTACTCCAATGCTTGTTACAGTAGCTCCTCCAAAAACAGATATTTTATGTGAAGATTGAACAAAGGTCCCTGTCAAGTCACCTCGACAATGGAGTTGTAATACTTCATACCTATTTATTGTAGTGTTAAGCCAGTCGCCATTTTGATAATGTTTCGTTTCAAGGTATACACTATTGCCATTGTTTATTTTTATCCGAATATTTATCAGTGTTTTGTCGTTTGTTCCCACAAGGAGTATTGCAGATTTATAGAAATTTTGAGAGTTAGAATAGAAAGATGGTACATAATATTGCGTCCCTAAAACATCAACGGGCAAACCAAGGAATCCATCAGTTGATTGGTGTGCCTCATTTATTCCAAACACGACAATTTCATCTGATGAAACGATATAGACAGCGTTATTTGATCTTCCTGCCCCCAAAACTCTAAGAGTTTTTGGTAGTGTTACCTCCATAACAGCCCCTTCCTTCACTGTAATGTTTTCGCCGCGGTATAAAGTTTTTGCCAGTGGAGCTGTTATTGAGACCGTCACGGATACTGGGGAAGAGGTTGTAATGAATAATTTTAATGGTAGATTTGAAGGATTTCCTTGTTGTGCTTTCGAGGCTTCCATGAAACCTAAAATGAAGGATTTTCCCATATTGTCTGGTATTTCTCTACCTAGAAATAAAGCAAAATAAGAATATGCCAAAATATTACATTTATTTGCTCCACAAGCTTAAGACTTAAATAAAACTTTTATATATTTAAAGAAAGATTATTTTTAAATGAAGTAGATGACTTCAGTCAAGAGGAAGTTTTTGCAATTTTATCCACACCAGAAGTTGCGTCACCTTTAAAAATGTAAATATAATATCTTGATAAATTATTTTAAGATGGTCTGTGATTCATAAAAAATAAGAGTAAATTAAAAAAACCTACGTATTTATAAAATTTATAAAAGTGCCCTCTATTTATTAGAAAAAAAGACGTAATGTTATCACTTACCAGAACACACAAATATACATAGAAAGGATGCAAACAAAAGTCTTCCAGAATTAGTAATCATTGTTTTCTGAAACGAAAATGGCATTTGTTATATATTTTTTTCTAATTGAAAATTGAGTTTGAATGATTTTTACCTACCATTAGACAGTAATATGATTATCTTTTCTGCTTGGCAAGCTACTGAAAGTTTGTCATATCTCAATCAAAATATATATCATCAACATAAAGTCATTATTACATTATCAAAATAAAATACATGTATTAACATCAAATGAAGAAACATATCTAACATAAAAATCAAAATAGTAAGAAACAAATGGAATCAAGCTGTATGATTTATGGACTGTATTTTCCTCACTGTAAAACGGAATGAAATTTTATCCTAAATACTATTGCTAAAAGCAGGTGAATTATTATTGCAAACTTAGGATATGTTTTAATTAGCCTGGCATGACATGTCTCAGTCTAGATTGAATAGTTTACTAACATGTTGATTTAGACGTCACAAGGATTGATATGAAACATTCTTGAAGATACTTTAGATAATCGATATCATTCTGTCGGAAATTAAACCTCACACAAGTTGAAAATGCTTTAAATCAGAGAGATACTTAAATGGAGAGGTATATCATTCCTTGTAACGAAAGAATTGCCGGCCAGATAGACGACACAGTTAATAAATAATCTGTATTGTCAATACGTTATGACAGAAAATCATTTGTACATAAAAGGCAACTTCAGACATTTGTCAATAAATGTCAAACGACTTTAAGATATACCGTTTGTATATATGAAAAAGATTCATTATCAATTTAATATGGTAACCATTGAATGTCCAATGATTTTTAGAAATACAGAGAACTGATCGTATTGAGCTGAATATATTTATAACTTCTGTAATTTATTTATTAAGTTATTTATTTATTTGCATGCATCTTCTCTATTCCGTATTTTGTACAACTTGCATCATACAAAGGTTTAAGAAATAAAAACAAAAATAAAGATAAAAATAGTAAAACAACCATACAAATTCTTATATGAATAAAATGAATGTTTCATTTTATCTCGCTCAGGATTTCTTGCAGTAATAAATGTTCCTTTGGAGGTCTGCTCATAATCGCAATATCATATCTATATGTATGATATACACGTTTAACGCATTGATTTAGAGAATAAAAATTTGATTAATAGAACAATTCGTTTCTAATTAATAACTTTATCACAATTTGATCATTTTTTTTAAAACTCAAACCTAATCTGTATCTCTAAGTGTGGAACCCAACAGCATTTTCACATTTTTTTCTCAAACCATAAAAAAACAAAGTGTGAAAACCAAGTGAAGACAGACTGACTAACAGACAAAACCCCATCGTTCTTTTGATTTTATTGGTAGGTAAAAACTTTACATCGCTTTTTAATGATTTTAGATTAAACTAGTTTTATTTCTAGAGAAAATTATGGTATCAACTATAGAACGATCATATTTTAATATCACAGAAAAGACGTAATTTAGGTTGCGGCGCCCAAAAAAACCCAACAATTATTGCAAAAATATAAATATTCGCAAATATAATTATTATAAAATCTCTCTCTCTCTCTCTCTCTCTCTCTCTCTCTGTATAACATTTTATAAACATCTTTATATTCACTATATTTTCATAAATTGCACAGATACTACAATTTTATGTTGCAATTAAAACTATTTTGATTTATTAAATTGTATCATGGTAGAGTAAATCATAGTTGTCTTTGTATTTGAAATGATAAGTTTTGATAGTGTTCTGAAATTTACAATATCGATGATAAAAAAAATATACAAACCTTTATGTGGATTGACTCCCTCTCTCGCATTGCCAGTAATCACTGTAGCCTATTTTCACGAACTATTTTTTTAAATCATAAAGATAACCTTTATTTATAATTTTAATCTATAATTTAAATGGCAGTAGTGTGAGTGATATAGCTTTACTTTGGTAAAAATTTTTAATTTAGTTGTCATGAGTTTTAGTGAAATAGCCGTTATTTTTGTTATTTTGAATGATGTTTCAATGGGCCATTGATGAAAAGTTTTTGATTTACATATACCTATATGTAGGACTACAAAGTGCAATGGGACTCTAAAGTCCGATAGTCAAGCCAAAGTCCGATGGTCTGCGCCAAACCCCAATTTTTTGACACGCCAAAGTCCGATGGTCCGCGTACAGTTGCCAAAGTCCGATAGTGTGATACGCCAAAGCCCGATGGTTTAAAAATGAATCGAGAAAAAAGAAGAAAAAATATGATGGTAAATATTTACGGTAATAAGCAGCCCCACCTGGTTTGATTGCCTAGATATTTTCATCTTTGACCTATTAATACATTCGTTACATATTAATTACAGCATCGGACTTTCGCGTGACCATCGGATTTCGCGTGACCATCGGACTTTAAACCTACAAACACAAGATAAATTCTCTTAACTTTAACAATAAATGTTTCTTAATTGATCTCGTTTGGTGAAAATGATATTTTTTTCAAAGCGAATAAATACAATGTATGGTAAATATTAACGCATGTATACATTGGAATGTAAATTTCGTTGTCGCCTCCCTGTTCTCAACGACGGTGGATCAATTCATTGGTTTTAAAAAAAAATTGTTACCCTTAATTATACATTTACTTAATAAACAAAAAATGTTGTTTTATAAATATTTTTTTAAGTCCGTCAAATCTATCCAATATAAAAATGGTGTTTAACACTCATGACGCATTTTGATTTTTTTTAAAGTGCGCTGACTTGGTCCTAAAGGTCCTAAAGGATGATGTGAAATACGGCCCCCAGTAAATTGATAAAAAAAAAATCGGTATTTTTGTTTCATTTTGCGTGTACTTAATCTTTGATACATGGATCCTGATATCATTTCCTTTTCCAAGAAAAAACAATTATCACATGGAAGATATGCATTATCATTTATGGTAGAGATACACAGTTTACATTCAATCCGGTAGACGTTTAGCCCCACCTCACACCCCCCCCCCCCAAAAAAAAATCGAAAGTCTTTAAACTACACTAGCGCAATTTAGTACATTTTTCATTTTTCTCCTTCAGCTGGTCAATGTATTTTGTCGATATATATATATATATATATGTGTGTGTGTGTGTGTGTGTGTGTGTGTGTGTGTGTGTGTGTGTGAAAGGAGAAAATGCACTCATATGTAGCTTAAAAATAGCGCAAAGGTCCAGTTGGCCTTCCCCATTATACTTTTATGTTTTTATCTATCGGGAACTCGATTTAGCTTTCATAATGTTACATTATGTACTACGCGTGTCACGTTACATCCATATTCGTAAGCGTGTTCGTTGTGACTTGCGAATGCATCATTTGTTAGTTGTATTTTTCAACGGATGTTATTTCTGATCGCTGATAGTTTTCCCATAACTAGTGAAACTTTGGCGAAAAACAAAGTCACGTAATATATAAACGAGTCTTGTCTGATTTGCTTAATTTATTAATGTAAATATCCGTTATTGTTCTAGGACACGACCACTTTATTCAATTTTATTTATTGCAAGATCAGGGTTTTAACCAGAACGAAATTCACTGTTAGTGGGTCTACAAACTCTTTGATAATGCGTCAATTATTAAAATATAAAGCAATCAAAGCTATTCATACTCATCTAGATGTGTTACTTTTTCACCCTTATTTTAAAAAGGTAGATTTTTCTATAATTTACGGTATAAAAAGAGGCCTCTGACATATGTTAGGGATATCATCCTTAACGCATGTTTTTCAAAGCGCTTATTTCTTTAAAATATGCGTTTCAGTATAATATGTGTTTAAGAAAATATCAACGAAATCTTACAAATGCTTTAAAGATCGAAATTGAATATTTTTTTTTTATCCTAAATCCAACAACACCAATTCAAATTAGAAATAAAGAAGTTTTTCACATTTATATAAATGCTTGTCGAATAAAATTTATCGTTGATCAAACGTCAATATTTGCGATCTACAGATACATGGGTCGAATACTAGGAGCTCCTATAGCTAGCTTGGTCGTACTCCTTCTCTTGCGTCTATGTCGTTTTTCATTTTCATCGTCATCATCATCCCGGTCTTTGAGTAAACCCCAGCATTTCTTACAGCACATCCCAATGGCACCTAATACAACGATAGCCACGCCACTGATTATTCCGAACTCTGTCAAAGTGACCCACTGTGGCTCTGTCTGGTCCATGCTCACTTGAAATGAATATGGTAAAAATAAATGTGAACTGTGTGATTACAGCCAAAATAGAAAATTGAAGAATGAATTTTATATGCTAGTATTTTTTAGAAACATGCAGATAAATTTCACTTAATAAACTAAGTTTAACTGCAACTTTTATTCCATGTTAACACGTTATTTTTTTGTGTAAAAAATTTTGAATGATATAAAATTAGTTCTTTAATTTTATAAGATTTAAATGTCATGTTATTGGTTAAATCTGGTCAGTCGAAAAACAACTGAGTTAATGAATCTTTCTCCGAATGATATAATCACGCATATCAGGGTGATAAAGGTAATAGCAACGTGCAAAATCAAACAACAGTATGGTATTGCCAAAAATGTTTAAAGCACTAAAATCTGTGCACGCACGGTTCACAAATGTTATGGCCTTGTGCCAATTACGCGTTTAAAGAAGGAATTTTACATTTTCAAAATCTAATCAACCTACATTGATAAACCGTAAATATTGACACTTCGTTTCAGTTTTGCATTTCTTAAAATTCATGCCTTAAGTTCGCTTTAGTAAAGTATAGTTTTATCGGTTTCATAATCGCTTTACCTTCGCTAGCACGCAATATTTATGTATTAAATATATGTGCATTAATTTCTTTGTTGTATTTGCTTTAATGTAATTATCTTTGTAAAGTCATTTATACGTTGATTACAAATATATTTTGTTTAAAAAAACTTCTCAAATGAAGTAAATGGAAATGAGAGACCAGATATTACAATAAACGTATTAATAAGAAAAACGTTCAAAGTTTTGCGTTTCGAGTCCGAAATTAGGACATTTATTTTTGGCGATTTTGCTTTTGGGTTTTTTTCGATTTCTAATTATTGGTGGCGAAAAGGTTGATGAATGAACATTATTTAAACGGTTTGCCTTCAAAAAAAGCTTGTTATGACACATGATATTGCAAAATTAAGCAATAATATCTGCATACAATTCAGATATACGGCATACCCTGAAGTGCTTTCGTTGTGGGCGGCTTTGCTGTTGTGGTTTCTTTCATTATACCGATTGTTTTTGGTGTAGAACTTGTTGATTTTGACGTTGGTGATGTTATTGCAACAGTTGTTGAACCTGATGGTTATTTAAAGTTAGAGGCGACATCATGTTAAAATAGAAGAATTGATTTTGTTTTTTCTCACTGTAGTAGCCAATTATTTTTTATCATAATTTAAATAATATTTCATATATATATTCATATGGAGGGTAATCGTGTTCAAAAATCCAGTCATGTAAACTTGTAAATCCGAATATGCAATCATGTTGGTGTGTGAGCCTGAGTATGAATGAGTGTAATTTTGATCGTGTAATCTATAAAACTCGGACACAAACACTCTAAAGTTGACTCCGCAGACCTTCAATGTAAATTTTCCTACAGATGCACATTTGCAACTTTAAAATGCTGTTTGTAATTTACATGTAACCTGTCACTATATTTACGCATTTTCCATCGGTAGTCTCTGCATTCATATCTCCGTTTTCTGAAACAGCACAGTTGACATGTTACAAATCGACAAATGTAAAGTCTACAAGTTTGTCGAATTTTGACATGACCATATTTGGAAACAGTGACGTCACAGATAGCTGTAGGAAAAGGCCTGCCGTAATCGCCGGAATGGGCACAGAATAAACAAGAAATATTACATATAATATTATCTATGGATAACAACATTTTTTTTAGGAAGTACGATTTTTTGAACAATAAATTACTAGTATGAGCTCGTTGTCCTTTAGAACCATTTTAACAAGACCTTGGACTTTCGGTAGGACGTAACCATCTATTTCTTGCGTCAAAACAAGTTAAAAATGACGTTGGTTTCAAGCGAAATATGCACCAATTGCGTAGTCTTAGCTCAAAAGCCAGACAAATCGTGTTGATTTCAATGAGCTATGGCTGAGTGGCCAACAACGAAATACACAGGCCTACGTCACAATGCTGTTTGACACAACTACCCGAAGTCCAAGCTCTTGTTAAAATGGTTCTATATCAAGAAAATCCAGAAAAGATGCGAGTGAAGAATTTAATCGGTCTCAGATATCTTAGATCTGGAAATTTTACATATCATGCTCTGTTTAAATGTATACATGCATTTCTATTACCTTAGAGTACATGTAATAAATCGTTGAAGTATACTTAGAGCTCGGCTGAATAAAGAAAATATCACCAAAAGCATCCTTATCGCTACCACAATGTTGGGACAAGAGCCCCCATCCCCACCTCCGAAGAAGAAAAAAATTCACCGGGTCGGCCTGCTGATTAATTAAAAAACTGAGTTATCAATAAGAAAAAACTAACTACATGAAAACAGTAGTTTAAAGATTTTAATTTAGATGAGACATGAGTAGCGCCCCCCCCCCCCCTTTAAATGAAAAAAAGTAGTTTAATCAAAATTTTCCGGAAAGCTTTACAGCTTTACAGCCACTTGTGAACATGTACTGATTACCATAAAGCAGCTAATTAGTCTTGTAAAATAACCAGTTCATATACGATCAAATCTGTTTAACCCACCCGTTCCTTAATTTCAGAAATTCGATTTTCGAAGAAAAATATAATTATAGAAACATAAATATACTAGTATCCCTTTTTTACTTCTTCAAAACCTTTCATTTTTTGACAACATTTTGTACTTTCATTAATGATTTCTTTTATAACAGTTTCAGATTGTTTTATTATTTATCATGCACTTGCACAACAAAGTCATTTTGATATTTGAAAAATATATAGATACATACATTTTCCGCGAACAATTACCAAATTTTTTTGCAAGTCGTTTAATTCTAAATAAATGAGGAATATAAAATTCCCTATCAAAATTCTTAGCATTTAGGTAAGCAGTGAAGCTATATTGGCCTCACGGCGGTCTCCAAACCCCATGCCGCACAAAATATATTCACCCCCTAGGAAATTTCTTGATCCGTCTCAATT
>WFKH01011581.1:51865182-51878994 GCA_016163765.1 Magallana hongkongensis | reverse complement strand
TCTCTCTCTCTCTCTCTCTCTCTCTCTCTCTCTCTCTCTCTCTCTGTAACAAGAGATGACTTATCAATGATTAGAAATCTTAAGGTTTTTGTTTCATCCGTTTGAATAGTTCTTTTGACTGTTGTGTATATTTTCGTTAAAATTAACGATAGCTAGGAACAGACTCTCGAACTTACAATAAACGTCCGTACTGTCTTATTTGTAATTAATTTCAACTTTATAAAACTCGTTTTAAATGTTACGGATAAAAGAAAAGATCATAAATCATATTGAAAAAAAGTTTACATTTTTAGATTAATTTTATGTCCAATAAAATACCACAGGACAAAAACTTTTTTTCAGTTTCCCTTCATCTTAGGCTCATTAAGTACACCAAATACCTGATTGATTTGTGTGAATCTTTGACCGACAGGAAAAGCGTACGATTCACGATAAGCTCCACCATATAGGATACCCCCAAATGGTAATATTCCTGATGAATGTCTCAAGGTGTGGCTGCCATGTGGGATCTTAATGTAACCAATCGAGATATTTTTAATTTGAGCAACACTGTAAAAACTCCCTTCAGGGATGGGCTTTTCATTCAAAACCAACTCCTTATAGGACAGACCTTCCATCAGGAAAATAAAAGTGTTATCGAAGTTCATGTTTTGGGATGATTTTGGAGTCAAGAAAGAGTAAAAGACATTGCTTTGCTCTATTGGTGGAACAAGAGTCATGGCAGGATCGCCAACATGTCCATCACTTGAACTAGGAACATACTGAACTGTCAAGACCGGTTTGTTGGAAGAAATATAGTAAGCATTTGGTGCATTTGTTTGATAAAACTGTCCAGACTGTAAGTGGTATTTCCCTGCATTTTGTATAAAAATCTCTGTGTTATCCTCACTTGCCAAAACTCTGATAAGGTTTGGGTTTGTATCAGGAGCATTACTCATTGCAAAACGTTTACCCCAAACATTTACTGGAGGTATTTGCTCTTCGATGTGATCTTTTGAACGTCCTTTTCCAATGTTTGTTACGGTTGATCCCCCAAAAACAGAAATTTTGTGTGAAGATTGAACATAGGTCCCTGTCAAGTCACCTCGGCACTGGATTTGTAATACTTCATACCTATTTATTGAAGTATTGAACCAATCACCATTTTTATATTCTCTTCCATCAAGCATTATATTTCCATTATTAGTTGTTTTTATCTTTATATTCAGTTTGGTTCCGTCGTCTGTTCCAACAATGACAATCGCAGATTTAAAGAAAGGCTCCAAATTCAAATAGAAAGATGGTACATAATATTGTGTTCCCAAAATATCTACGGGTATTCCGAGGAATCCGTCCGTCGAAAGGTCGGCTGCATTAATTCCAAACACGACGATTTCATCGGATGAAGTGATGTACACACCATTGTTTGATCGCACTGTTCCTAGAACTCTAAGAGACGCTGGAAGGCTCACTTCTCTAACAACTCCTTTATTTACTGTTATGTTTACACTCCTGTATTTATTTTTCACTAATGGAGCTGATATGAAAACATGTACAGGATCCACCGAGGATGTGGTAATGAATAACTTTAATTCTTTTTCTGAAGTTCCATTAGAGTGGCGGGTGGCTTCCATAAACCCAAGGATAAATTCTTTGCCCATATTGTCCGGTATTTCTTTAGCTAAACACATAAAACAAGACAATATTCTGTTAAAAGTATATTTAAAAGGTATTTGCGAAAATACACATTTATTTAGTTTTTCCTGCAGAACTTACAGTTTATTGTGTTTACGTGTGTACAACGATTATCAATTATCGCCAAGGACGCCTTCTAGATAAAACGTTTTGATGTTTATGAAATCAAATTAAAGTTATTGTTATGTCTTATTTCAATATCATCGCCTAATTCAACAGTATTGAACATCTCAGTTTGAGCCAGATATATTTCAATATTATCTAACATCTCAGTTTGCGCCTAATACCCAGACCTTTGACTGTATTTCTGTATCGTTTAAAACGATTTAAAATATTCAAAATATTTTTTTAATTAAATTTGTACTTCATTTAATTTTGTTTGTTGGTATCGATTAGAATGACAAAAATCAGGCGTTTCAAGAAATTTTGTAACAGCCCTTGCAGTTGTTTATAATACATCTGTAAATTGTTTCATTAATCAACTCTTAAAAGGGAAGAAAAGTCGGAGAAATTTTATATTTTAACTAATAAAGTGATTTAAATGATTACAGCTGGTCATACAGTTTTGAAGATAAACGGGTACCTGTAAAATGCAAAATGATATAGAAACGAAATCTAACGAAACGAAATGAAATCTTTCAAAACGACATAATTAAGATTTAATGCACGTTTGAAATTAGAGAAATTGAATTCCCTGCCATTTACTGGAGGATGACCTGATGTAGAACTAATTTTTTTTGAAAACCAAAAAACAACTAATTTGACGTTAAATCATCTTTTCGTAAGTTCTATGGTCGATACAACGACCTTGTCAGCAAATACAATCTTCCACTGGGTCGCATGCTGACTGACGTTTTTCATACTAATTGTTAGACCATAATTAAATACCTAATTGTCTACGGACTTTTCCGTTTTTTCTCGATTACGACAAAAAGCACACGGCGGGTGTGACCGGTCAGCAGAGGATGCTCACTCCTCCTAGGCACCTGGTCCTACCTCTATCTTTTTGGAGGTCCGTGTTGCTCTGCTTTGAATTTGTATTTCGTTTTATGGATTTTTGAGATGGTTGACGGTTTGTTATTGCCATTTTTTTCACTTTAAAATGATATAAACACGCCTCTTGAGCTCCACATAGTTTTAATCTTATAGTCATTTCAATAAAGTCAGTCGTTGACCACTGTTGTAAAAATGGTCTGGAAACGGGTTGGGAATATAAAAGAAAATAGATCTTATGAAAAAGTTCGCACAAAACTCGGTCATTCGGTAATTCACATTTCTACTGAATTGACGCAAAGTTTTTAGTCTGATAAGGTATGTTATGAGAGAGTTCGTTGGGTGGAGAAAGAAATTTCTGACTGGCAAAGAGTCCGTCAAAGATTCAACAAAATCTGGCCGACCTGTGACAGTAACAGGCAAAGCAGATGTCTCAAAAGTCAGAGAAATAATTGAAAGTGATGGCAAATACACGTGATATTGCTAAAGCTGTTGGCATATCGGTAACAAGGGTGCATTTCATTTTGAAAGTACTTAAGATTTCTACCGAATGAATACCGCATATATTGACAGATAACCAAAAACAGGTACGAGTACAAACCGCTAAACAATTGCTAAAAATGTTTCCAAAATTTATCAAAGACAATTTGCAAATATTGTTACTGGTGACGAAACTAGGTTCACTATTTCTAACCAGTAAGAAAAATTAGAGACAAAATATGGCTTACTTAACACAATCGAAGGCATGTGGTTGCCATAATACCATGATTACAAAGCGACTCTTTATTGAATATTCTTCTCATGTGATGGTTTAGCCGTACAAATTCCGGTGACGAAGGACAAAAGTGTTACAGGTTGGTATTGCATGTTATACTAAAAAAAGCTCTATAAATATTATTACAAACGACGTCCTGTGTCAGGATTTAAGCATGTCCGTCTACTTAATGATAATGCTCCATCACATACATCTGATCCTCTAAAGCAATTTTGAAGTCGGAGAAAGTTACCGACTTGCCACACCAACTATACTCTCCAGATTTAACCCCATGCGACTGTTTCCTTTTCCCAAATTATAAAAAGTTCTTACATATCTGGTCCCGACAAGCCCTTGGCTCAGCTATCAGTAAGTGCCTCAGCGGTCTACCTAAATCAGCGTACCGTGACGCATTTCAGAAATGGATTCAGAGATTAAACTGTATTTCAAACCGTGGATAATACTTTGAAGTTACGCAATGCTCATTTCACTATTTGAGTCGAATGCTTTTGAGATATTGTACATTATACATTACATTTCAAACAACCCTATTAGTTGTAATCGAAATGTTTTAATATACATTCACAATTATCTAAATTCGGAATTACCATTTCAAAAAATGACAACAGATATTTTTTAAGATGCTTGACATCTGTTAAAAATTCCCACAGATACGCTGAGATCCTCTGACACTAACCCTCTGCTTCTTCATGTAGATAATATGACAATTGCACATATGTATTCAAGACAAGTCAACAAACATGCTCTGTCATTGATTTGTGATTTAGCGGAAAGTCAAAGGCGATAGAAAAGTCCCAAATCGATATTTTTTCATATTTGTAAGTTTAAATAGCATGATAGGCTAATACTGGTGCTATGTTGATAAAACAAACCGGAATGGATGGTGTGACGTCATAGATTAGAGTTTAAAGGCAGCTGTCATAGCGGAGGGAATAAATGAACCGTTGATATTTCTTGATTGATTCATTGTTTTGGGGTATTTATTGAAAATAAATACTACGTCCTACAGTCACAGTATATGTTAATTGATTGAGTTCATGTTCATAAACCGTCTTTTCAGCTAAAACAAGACATAAAATTTAATTTGGCGTTGCGTAAATCAAGAACTTTCTAAAACTTTAGAATTGAACTGTGTTTCTTTATAGTTATAATATTAAATGTTTTGGTAGATAAGTATCAAATAATAACTTATCTGTATTTTTTCACTTACCTACACAGGCAACAACCGCCGCAAAAAAGACGAGTAAATTTATTCTTGTTTTGTCCTTCATTTTCTTGTTAAAAACCTACAAAATGAAGTTATGAATTATTATTACGAGGGTTATTAATAAACTATCTAAACAATGTCGCTCTCTATGAAAATTTTGTCATTAAAATCACAACTGACACATTACATGTAGTGATGCACCGAAATTTTTTCCATTGATATGTGAAGTTTCATTCCATTTAATAAAAGATATTTTTGTTACTTCATTTTAAAAACAACGTGTTTTGTCACCACGGAGCATGGTAACATCCAAAACATGATATCAAGATGACGCATGCACAGTTTATTGTAATACCCTATTTATATCAAGCTTAGTCTTTTAATTGTGCCTTTCACTCACAGTACCCTCCCGAAATAGAGGATAAAAGAAAACACTAAATCCAATCATGAGAAAGGCAAAAAAGGATGGCAGAAAGGCAAAACTAGTTCGTGACACCTTGTTCATTGACGGCGAAGTTTGCACGGAGACGCTAATAGATCTGCCCGTAGATAGTCAGATTTACAGTCAAAAGAACCCCAGGGACCGACTGCCAAAAAAATCAAAACGCGCCAGACGTCTACCCCAGACCATGATGGATAGGGACACGAGTGAGAGCAACTAAAACTGAAATTTCTGACACTAAATGTGTGTGGACTGCGGCGAAAATTACAATACCCAGAGTTTTCGAACTTTTATTTCTCGTTATGATATATTATGTCTAACTGAAACAAGAATTGGTGAGGATAAACTCACGTGTAAAAATAGTAGTACAGTAGACTACGTGTATGTTATTTGTAGTGTGTTCATGTTTAAACTACTTGAAAATTTTTCCATACATGATTTTTGCAATTTATACTCTGATGTTCATCGTCCAATTACCTTTTAGCTTAAACGTCATTATCATATTGAAACTCGTCCAACCGTACAACCACGTGATAAACACAATACACAGCAATATAAATGGGATCCAGAAAAAGCAGAACAATACAAATAAAACATTGATACAGACAAATTGAAAGAACTGCAGACAGAAATTTCACAGCTTAGAGATACAACTGATACTTTACAGAAGAACCATATTAATATCATTTCTAGTAAATTGTGTAACTTGTGTTTATCCGCAGCAGATGTGACTTTAAATGTTAAACGAAAACCAAGACTGACAAATAATCGCAATAATACTAAGCCATGGTTCAACGCACAATGCAGAACGGCGAGAAGAGAATTCCACCTGGCTAAGCGTATCCACAACAAATTCAGGACCCAAGAGAACTGTGATAAACTTAGATCCCTTAGCAAAGAATACAAAGCCACTATGAATGCTTGTATTAAGGAACATAATGTCTCTGTCAAATCTAAATTTAAAAATGTATAGAAAGGTAACCCTAAAGAATACTGGAAAATCCTTAATAGTTTCGAATAATAAATGTAAAACTGAAGTTGATATAAAAGCAATCTTTGATTATATGAAAAAGGTCAATGAAGGAAACTATGATGATACTGATACAAGTGATTGTGAAATCGATCTTGATGATACATGTAACTCTGTTTTGAATGGTCAGATCACTGCGAACGAAATTTTACAATCTGTCAGTAAGCTGAAAAATAATAAAGACCCAGGGTATTACAAATTATGTAACGAATATATATATGTACATCGGTATCATGCGTTTTGCCATTGTATGTTGATTTTTTTTTATTTGATTTTTGATACAGGCATAGTGTCTGAGGAATGGCTTATTGGTATTATTAAACCAATATACAAAAATAAAGGCGACCCGACCCTCCCAGAAAACTATAGACATATTAATTTATTAAGCTGTTTAGGCAAGTTGTTTACAAGTATACTTTGTGAACGTTTGAATATTTTTGCTGAGAATGTAGTGTAGAATTAATTACTGAGGCCCAAACGGGCTTTAAGAAAGGATATTGTACGGTAGACAGTGTATTACTTTTAGATTTTTTGTGCAAATTTATGATTTTCAGCAAGAAAAAACTCAAACAAGCTTTTGACACAGTATGGAGATCGGGTTTATGGTCAAAATTATTAAACAATGGTGTAGGTGGTAAATGTCTTATATTTATAAAGTCTATGTACAAAGGAATCAAATCAATGATTATTGTTGGACAAGACAATTCAGAATTTTTATGTGTAATATGGGGGTTTGACAAGGTGAGAATTTATCACCATTTCTTTTCCCTTTGTATATTAACGATTTAGAAAACTACCTTGTACAAAATGGTATTGAAGGAGTTACTTGCCTCGGCGAAAAATTGGAAACTGAGATGCATACAATGTTAAAACTTTTTGTCCTCTCTTACGCTGATGACACGGTTATATTTTCTGAGAACCCAGACGATTTACAAAAATCACTGAACTTTTTTTCAGAATATTGTGGTCTGTGGAAACTTCATGTAAACATTGAAAAGACTAAAGTATTATTTTTTTTTCAAAAGGTCGTATTACAAAAAGAATATTTTATACAGAGATGTATCTCTTGAAATTGTGAATGAGTTCAAATATCTCGGTGTTATTATGTCTCGTAATGGACCTTTTAAAAGTACGAAAAATCATTTAGTTGAGCAAGCTTCAAAAGCTTTGTATGGAGTATTTAGAAAAATAGGATATTTTGATTTACCAATCGACTGTCAATTTGATCTGTTTAATAGTGTTATTAGCCCAATCTTATTTTATGACTGTGAAGTGTGTGACTACGAAAACACAGATATTTTAGAGAAAGTTCATTTAAAATTTTTGAAATTTTTACTGCATATTAAATCTAGTACCCCAAATTGTATGGTTTATGGGGAAACTGGGCGATATCCATTGATAATCTTGATCAAGGTACGAATAATTACTTATTGGGCTAAACTTTTAGTGGCGCATGATTGTAAACTAACGCATGTAATGTATCGCTATTTTTATAAATGTTTTTCTGAGGTTTTGTGTATGTTGAAATATGAGAGAGATATACTTAACTCATGTGGTCTTTCTTATGTCTGGATTAATTACGTTTTTCTAGTATCAACTGGCTATAATCTGTTGTTAAAGAAACGCTCATAAATCAGTTTTTACAAGTTTGATTCAGAAATGCAGAAAATTCACCTAAGTGTTTGAATTACAGAATTTTCAAGAAAAGCTTTGGAAGGAAATTTATCTTTAGAAACTTCCAAACGATTTAAGAGTCATATTTACAATACTTAGAATCTGTAATCATAAATTACCAATTGAAACTAGAAGATGGAGTAACATAGAAAGATGTCATAGAATCTGTTCATTATGTAATAAATACACTTTGAGTGACGAATACCACTATGTTATGGAATGTCAAACATTTTCTTTATTCCGCAAGAAATTAAATGTCATCAAATGTTAACATTTATAGATTTGGGAATCTTAAGAATACCATAGATATTGTCCATATTTGTTAAAAAAAATATTAGCTCGATTTATTTAATTTCTGTACTCTTCCTAACTTGACCCTGCATTTGTACATTTCTAAATATTTCTGTTTTTTGTACCTCGTGTACCATTGATATGGTTTGAGAGAGAAAAAAATTCATTCAGTAGAATATTAATCTGTATTTTTAAACGGCTGCATACCACGTGACATCTTAATTATTTGCTCGCAATTGTTCAAAAATCATAAGTTAGATCTTCGATGTTTACATTTTTTGTGTATATCTTGGTTCAAAGTTAGAATAATGTTGAATATCAGTAAAAATAATATTCGGACCGAATTTTAATATAATTGATATTTTATTTTCTTAATGGCTGTTTGATGTTAAAAACACAGCCCCCCCCCCCCCCCTCAATTCATTACATTTAAACAAAATGTGCCAATAACTTTTGAAATTTTATGTATATAATCGTGCATTTTCACAGTTTATTTCTGTGGGGTTTTTTTCGGGTTGATTACATACTGTGTTCCCTTCTCGTTGCTCTCTGACGTCCAGCGACGTCATCTTTATTAGTAGATTTAACATGGTGTTTTGAAATATCTGTCCCCATTACAATCACCTGTAAAATTTTTAATTCTCTCAACATATCGTGAAAAATAAAAGGTTTATTTAGAGATGAAATCACACCATTTTAAATTATAGAAATATGGGATGAAAGGATGATATTTCCTGTTATGATGTCATATATGCATCATAAATGAAATGCTAATTTTTCAATATGTCTTTGTCCAAAGAATTAAGCATTTAAGTCTTAAAGCTATATTATAAATGTTTTTCACCAAAAATTGTTATAAAGATGATACAAAGACAGCATCTAAATCAGGAAAAACTTCATAAAAGACAGGGTCAGCATCCTCTGAGAACATCTGGATCTTCAGTAAATTAAAAATATATATTTATCAAACATTGCAAACACTGCAAGGGCACCTGACTGCTATATTGCAAAAGTTAAAAGGGTGGTTGAATAAACTTCGCAATGGTTATTTCAGAAACTGACATATCACTTAACTATAGTGTAAGCAAAACAAGTTTACCAAAATGTTTTTTCCGATTGTATTCTGTATCAATTACATAGCATCTGAAACAATCGGTCTTTTTACGGTAGCGTATCGGGGCCTACATTTGTTGTGCTACAATTTATAAATTGTCCTTCTTTTTATTGAATTGTCAACATATAAAGTACTGTAATCTCTTATCTATGCAAATGTTTTGAATTATATCTTGTGGTTTCTATATAATTTACATCACCTTAATGAATTTTACCAGTTTTACTGCTATCTGCGTTATCGACATCACAAAATATGGGATTTAAAATATTGATAAAAAAGTGATTTATTTATATAGAGATAGAAATTTAAAGAACAATAATATAATTGCTTTATAGTCATGTCAATGTCAATATGCTTTCATTTCTGGGGAACATATTGATAAAATATTGTAATCGAATGAACTTTGCGGGCGCGGGAGTTCTGATGGTACATTTACGTCACCTCACTCTGAATCTAGCTGTAGACGGCACATGTAGACTGTATTTGACAGTTTGATATAAATAAAAAACAAACAACAGTAATTACTTTAAATTATTTGCATTCATATAAGTATTTGATATTGTAGTTAGAGGGCTGCTACATGATCTATATTTAAGCAGATCGTGTTTGGGTTACTCTCCATTAAACATGTGATATGAGTTTTGAGACCGATGGTATAACATTTAAACTTCGTGAACCCCTTTACCTTCGCGTATAATATTACCCCCCCCCCCCCCCCCCAACACACACACAGACAAACACACATATGTTTTATTTACTATAGCGTCGATAAAATTATAAAATAATTGTATTTGCTTTTAAATGATATTATGCATAAACTGATCGCAAGAGCGTTTGCTTTTTTTCATTATCATGATTTGACGCGAGTCTTTTCAACAGGCAAATAAAGAAAAGACTCACATCAAATCATGATGATGAGAAAAAGCAACATTCATGCAATTAGTTAAAAAAAATATGCACAATAGCATTTGACGTCGTATTTAACTATCAGGGTAGTTGAAAGGGTGGGTTATCATCCAATAAAATTGCTTTAAGATCGTGTTTTATCAATTTGAAGGCAGATGGTTAAAACAAGCCTCGTTGATGGGAGACCGTTGTAAGAACGTGATTATTGAATTATGATCATAATTTTGGGGTAGGACTGCTCAATACTGTTACTCAAAATTTGTTATGGATTTAAATTAATTGGTGATAAGATTAATAAAATCCATGAAAATTGAGCATACACGAATTCCAATGATTCCACAAATGTCAGTGTACATGTGTTTCAAGGAGCTAGATTCAGAGTGAGGTGACCTACCATCAGAACTCCCGCCCCGGGAAATTCATTCCAGAACAATATTTTCGCAATGTTTCCAAGAAATGAAAACATATTTATGTCGCTATACCTATTGTTGAATGTCAACATTTCTTTCTCGATATGACTACAACCCATTCTTAAATTATCATTTTAAACCCCATATTCTGTTAATTCGATATAGCAGATAGCAAGAAAACTGTTCAATTACAATAAAGTGATTTAAATTTTGTAGACATACCTAAATACAATGCAAAATTTTTGTATAATTAAACGACATAATAGTTTATAATTATGTTGATAAGATGATAAAAAATATGACAATGTATAAGTTATAACACAACAGATGTAGGCCCATAAACGCTTCCGTATCCTTTAGGTCGCGATATGAATAGAAGATCATCCAAATATCGTTGACAAAAAAACCAACATATTATATTCAGATTTGCACACGACAAATATTTTCTTCTTTGGGTTTGTCTAAAAAAAAATATGGGGTGCGGCAGGGTCCCATGATCTAAAGTTAGCAATCAAGCAAGAAATATAAAGAATAATCTATGTGGTTTATGCTGGAGTAATACTGAATTTCAAAGACCGCATTTAGCCTGTTTTATCACATAGACGACGTCACGGAGAACGTGTGACCTAAAACATACTATTCTTAAAAGTGGCTCAATGAAAAAAATTGTCACAGAAAAACTATAAATAAATAAAAAAGAAAATATTGTTACCATTTTTAAAACCTTCTGGATAATTTAACCTTAATTTTTTTATGTCCTACAGTATATGTGTTGTGCGGCTTTCACTTATAATTTTTACAGAAAATATTGAGGTTTACAAAAGACGTGGTAAGACATGTGATAAAAGGAATCTCTCATGATTTGCGATGGCATATGATTTTTATCCAACTCGTTGTGTGTTTTTTATCCCCTCGCCAAGGCTCGAAGATAAAATACACACAACTCGTTGGATAAAAATCATATACCATTGCAAATCGTGAGAGATCCTATATATGTCTGCCCTGTGGTTATTTCAATATTGACCCACTGACCTTGCAACCTGGCAAGGTAACTTGTCACTTAGCCACTTACTTATTTAACCTGGCTAACAACCTGACACTTGACCAACTTATCACAAACAGGATTGATTTCTACATATTCTATTAATCTACTTACAGAATATGCAGCACTGTTAGTCTCAAAATTCATACTAGGTAATATAATGTCAAGCTTCTGCTTTCAGCAATTACTTGGAGAATTGCTTCACACCATGTCTTCTATTATAAACATACTAGTCAACCAACTTGTGACATCTAGCATTTAAATAAATTTCTTTATGCCTCACATCAGCCAATCATAGTTTTACAATTTATAAGTCAATCTGACTACTTCAAAACTTCAAAAACTGTTTTGATTTATACTTTTTATCTATCAAAAAACTGGTATATATCTTTTAATCATTTGACCTCTTATTTATATTTTTACATTAATTACTATTGAATATGCATAAGCAAGGGAATATAACTCCTTTAACCGTTTCATTAATAAAGGTTTTCTTTTATGTTTGATGAATCAAAAACCAATTGTAAAAAATCTTTTGTGATATGAATATTAAAATAACTAGGAGTAATGACCAAAAGTATACTGCGCTATATTGTCAGTAAATTTGAGAAATACCTTTCTGAGTGAAACGTTTATCCGAAATGTCGACGGTAATAAATATGCAACCATATAATTATCCATGTATATAGTAACAAATTACATCTATGTTCTCTAATATTACTACTTTTGTAAAACATCTATCAAAACACATTGCTAATGCCTTGCAATAGTTTAACTCAAATAAATCTATACTATTTGTTTCTTCAGTCTCTTTGATTTATTTCCGACATGTTCTTGTTGGTTTTGTTTTTATAAAAACAACATACACTTATCAGCGAAGGACAATAATATAAAACAATCAATATATGACAAAAAATTATTATTTCCTCTTCGATGTGTCCCATTTTTTTACCCATATGATAACACATTTCTGAGGGGATTTTAATATGAACATCTGATTTTCTTTATCAATTCGTTTCTTTAAACAATTTCATTATCATCCAGGTAAATGTACTTTATGGATGAATAAAGTATTTTTGGAAAAATTATTTCGTTGTTTAAAGAAAGGTCCTAATTATTTCATACGATTTTTGAGATATTTTTATGAGAAAGTAAAAAATCCGCTTTGGTTGCAAGTAAGACACTGTAGAGTAAAATGTGTTGTATGTAAATATTAATCATTCAGACGTCACAAAGATCAATATGTCAAATTCGTGGAGACACTTTAGCGAACTTTACGGTGGCAAAATAAACCTCCCGCATGTGCAAAATTCTTTAATCCGGTGGGTTTCTTAAATAAAGAGGCATATCATTTAATTTAACGAAAGAATTGCCGGTCAGATACGCAACAAAGTTTCGTTCAAATAAATTGTATTGTCCATAAATTATGACAGAAAATCATTTAAGTATAAAGTACAAGTTCAGACATTTTGTCAATAAATGCCAGACGTTTTTAAGATAAACTACATATATGAAAAATGGTTCATTATCAATTTGATAATGTAACCATTGAATGTTGAATGATTTTTTTTTTTAAAAATCGAGAACTGATTGTATTAATACAGCTGTAGACATGAATATAGTTAAAAATTCAATTTCTGTAATTTATCTGTTTTCCTTTCTCTTTTCTAATCTTTTCTAATATGTACATAAACTGCAACTTACAACATATAAACATTTAAGAAATAAAACAGATAGCATTTTAACGGTTTAAAAAAAAGCAAAGCAAGAATCATAAGAGTATTGCATAAGCAATGTAGCCTTCAACCGGCACTTTTAGGAATGTCATTTTTATGATAATAAGTCAGACAAAAACGTTTCAAATTGTTGGATAATTTTCCATGAAAAATCATTCAAAGAAATCTTACAGGTGTTTCTTTTTCAAAATGTTTAAAACTATTGAATAGAAAATACAAAGATAAGTCTAGCGACAATGCATTAAACGGTGTTTTGGTTTCTTCTATTATTTTTATTATTATCTTAACGTTCATAAATATTACCTAACTTGTAAATTAATAGCATGAATACAGGAACACGCTGTATTGTGATTGGAATTAAATAATTATTTCCATTTGATGTTATCTCGTTAATGCGTGACTTGTAGTAATAACCGTTTCTTATGACGGTCTGCTAATAATCATCATAATAAATATCAGATCTATATGTATGATATACACGTCCAACACAATTATTTAAAGAAGAAAAACTCTGCTTG
>WFKH01011581.1:51830162-51847381 GCA_016163765.1 Magallana hongkongensis | reverse complement strand
TTCTCTCAAAGTAGTTGATTAATTTTTTTATTTACGAATTAAACAAAACATGTACATACATATCACAATGTGTCAGCAAATTTAGAAAAAAGATGTTGTTTATCACATTTCATAAGACGTTACATAGAAGAATATTGAATAAGAGCATTTTTACACTTTTTAACACATCTATTTCAGTCTCTTGCAGCGATATCAATTCTACAGTACACTTTGTATTTATATATTTTATAAGCAATAACAGAAATCAATAAATTCAAAGATTCAATCTTGTCGTTTTTTTTCTAGATAAAAGCCCAAAATAATATGCTTCCATTTTATATCGATAACTAAAAAGGATCCTAGTTTTTTCCAAATATGTTTAACATTTTTACATTCAGATAACAAATGTTTTGTGTTTATTTTTATTTTCAATTTTATGTTTTCAGTTTGATTGAAAGCCTTGATAAGTAATAAACAGAAACTCTCCAGATTTAATCTCGTAATTGCATCTGAGACTTACAAATTTTGAATTTTGTGACCAATGAATGCTGTTCTCTTCAGTAGCTACCGATCTTTTAAGATGCAAATGCAAATGAAACCGCATTTCTGAAGTTTATCGGTCACAAATGAACATTAACATGTCATCGAAATGATAATGATCAATATTTACATTTGCAAATATGCTTCCTTATATGAACCTATAGAATATCGAAAACGTTCAATTCTGTGTGAACTTTTTAATGACGTCAAAATGATTACCGCACGCGCTGATCGCTTGATGGTTGCATTATTGTAAACATAAAAAACACGGTTGTTTTAATAATTCTAAACGGTTTGTCTTTTTTAAACGTAAATATAGTAATAAAGAGCAATTTAAAAAAGTTCACCGGTATATGAACTTGGTTGGTACGTGATCAAATCTTCTGAGAAGCCCTTCGGGCTTCACAGGATTCGATCACGTGACCAACAAAGTTCATATGCCGGTGAACTTTTAAAATTGCTCTTTATTTCTTAAATAACTACAGAAAACCTTTATAATCATTGCATATCTCTTCATCCACTCGTCCATCACAATCATTGTCTAAACCATCGCCAACTACCATAGGTTGAGGCTGACATTCCTGTGCAATAGAAAATAAATCTAAATATCAA
Source organism: Magallana hongkongensis (assembly GCA_016163765.1). Lineage (NCBI taxonomy): Eukaryota > Metazoa > Mollusca > Bivalvia > Ostreida > Ostreidae > Magallana > Magallana hongkongensis. The sequence continues at coordinate 51,846,250 of WFKH01011581.1, read as the reverse complement.
AGGCTTTCTTTGGTGTTTAATGCGAGTAATAAGGTAGAAAATATTGCAAAAAAAACTTTATAACTCGTGTTTCCCGCAAAGTTTGTAGTTCTATTTTTAACTTTATTTTGCGGACAGAGTATGAAAATATATTGCAAATATACTTGAATTCCATAACATACATGTAAAAATGAATAACATGTCTTTTTTGGGTATTAAAATTTGAAATCAATTAGGGAAACTTTGTGTATTTCATATTTTTGATGCTGTTATAATGTTGAATGGTATGCAAGTTATCATTCCACACGTGTATAACTTCAGTAGTCTGTTACAAAATAATACTCGTTATAAACGTGCTGTCAATTTTCTTTAATCACTACTTCCTTGCATTTAATACCTGATTGATTGGTGTGAATCTCTGACCAACTGGAAAAGCATACGATTCATGGATGGCTCCACCATATAGAATGCCACCAATTGGTAATGTTCCTGATGAATGTCTCAAGGTGTGGCTGCCATGTGGGATCTTAATGTAACCGGTCGAGATATTGTTTATTTGAGCAACACTGTAAAAACCTCCTTGTGGGATGGGATTTTCATCCAAAACCAACTCCTTATAGGACAGACCTTCCATCAGGAAAATAAAAGTGTTGTTGAAGTCTTCGTCTTTAGATGATTTTGGTGTTGAGAAAGAGTAAAATACATTGCTTTGCTCTATTGGTGGAACAAGAGTCATGGCGGGATCGCCATTAACTCCAGATGTTGCACTAGGAACATACTGAACTGCTAAGACCGGTTTGTTAGATGAAATAAAGTAAGCACTTGAAACTTTTGTTTCGTAAAACTGTCCTGTTTTTAAAGTGTGTACATCTTGATTGTTGATGGTAATCACCGTGTCATCTACACTTGCCAAAACTCTGACGAGGTTTGGATTTGTATCAGGAACAGGTCTCATTGCAAAACGTTTGCCCCAAACATTCACTGGAGGTATTTGCTCCTCAATGTGATCTCTTGATGTTCCTGATCCAATGTTTGTTACCGTTGATCCTCCAAAAACAGATATTTTCTGTGATGCTTGAACAAAGGTCCCTGTTAGGTCACCTTTACACTGGAGTTGCAATACTTCAAACCTACTAATAGTGGTATTAAGCCAGTCATTATTTCCATGTATTTTATTCTCAAGAACGATATTCCCACCATTTGTAGACCTAATCTTAATTTGCAGTGTGGTTCCTTCTTTTGTGCCTACGATTACAATTGCAGAGTTATAGAATGTTTGACTATTCGAATAGAAGGAAGGAACAAAATACTGTGCTCCTAATACATCAACTGGTATTCCAAGGAATCCGTCTGTTGATAAGTCGGCGCCGTTAACGCCGAAAACCACAATTTCATCCGATGAAATGATATGGACAGCTTTACGGGATCGTCCTGTTCCTAGAACTCTGAGATCTTTAGGTAATGTTACCTGTCTAACAACCCCTTTTCTCACTGTTATGTTTTCTCCACGGTAAATATCTTTCGCAAATGGAGCTGATATTGAAACGCTAACAGTGCCAAGATTGGAAGTCGTTATAAATAATTTTAACGGGATTCGTGAAGGATCTCCATAATGGGCACGTGATGCTTCCATGAATCCAATGATGAAATCTTTTCCCATATTGTCAGGTATTTCTTTACCTAGTTTTGAATTAATCAAAAGTTAATTCAAAGAACAATTTATTCAATATTATATTATTATTTATTCTACCGAATTTTAAAAAATGTGTTTTTACAACATACAGTAGAACTCGTTTAGAACGATACAGCGAAATCTCAGATATAGCGAAGTTTTGTGGAGTTTCCGGCAAATTTTCTGGTAATAACGAATTCAGTTTTATCGAATTTATGGATATAGCGAATTAATTTTGAGTCCCGTAGAGGTGAAAAATAAGAAAATTTACAACTTCTACAACCAATTACTTTATATTTTTAAAATGTTAGCGATACCAATTAAGATAATTGTTTGAATAAACTTATTTCCACACTAAATTATTTAATTTACAATCGGATTATTTTAGGTTTTCAAAAAGGATTTTATTTGATGTTTCAATAAACACAAAGGTTCGTCATGTGGAAGGAAACATGTTTATAATGAATTAGAAATACTTATTATAACGAATTCGTTCTACAGATATAACGAACTACGGATATAGCGAAGTCATTAAATGGTCCTAAGGAATTCGCTAAAGCCCAGTTTAACTGTACATATTATCAATGTATTTGTTTGTTTCTCTCTGGCTCACAGAATACGCGGGTGAGTTAAGTTCCTTTGTCTTAACATTTTGATTGTTTAATCTTGGAGACAATATTAATCTGATCTGCTATCTACTAACACAGCTAATATAGAAACGCAAAATGCCTAATGACCTGAATGCAAAATGGAGAGATTGTTTCCCTTTCATCATCCTAAGTAAAACATTGCACAATTTTCTAATATTTGAATCAGAGAATTATACCAGGTCAGTTTTATTACCTGGTCATTTTTCTAAATTAATCTAAATCACAAAAATGTCTCTTCGTATTTAATTTCTATTGAAATCAGAGAATTTTACAACAAACAAGTCAATGTATACATGTATTTTATTGGGGTAACTTTTTGTCATTGGCACAGGGATGAGTCGGGTGTGCTCAAAACTGGTACACATACAATGTATACTTAAGAACTCAAGATTGGTGTTGTATATGACTAGATATATGAAAATATGAAATCAGTAAAAATTGCTGACCTTGTCAATTAATAAAAAGAGTAAAGGTTTTACATGTGAAAATTCTAGAGAGTGAGGTTCTGTCATGAAGTAACATACATAACGTATTTTTAAAAAAAAGAGAGAGAGAAAAGATGGCAGTATGAGCAAATTTTCAATTTTTGGAATTGTTTCTCGACGGGGCAATATTTGTGACAGGTTGACTTTGTCAAATATAGTATGTTAAAATACATGTACTAGTAATCAATAGACCCATTATGCAAATCAATCAATCTTGTTGCTGAAAATTGTCAGGAGTGCTTATTGAGCTCTCACTGGAATTCTTTGAGAGCTTGTAATACTTGTTAGATGTCAGTACAGTTTAAAACATTATGCGTTTAAAATCTGTAATTTACAATTATTTCGTTAATTAGAAAATTTAAATTGTTTTGCTTTACTCATTTCATCGCGAAGAGCCCAAAATGTTCCGATTATTTACAATTTGTCCTCATTTTAGCTTGATTTTTTTTTTCATCTTAAGTCTTTGTTACCATGACACAGGGACCACAAAGCAACAATTTTTGATGTTTTGTTTTTCAATTTACCGATTTGCCTCAAACTATGAAAACTGAAGGAAATGGTGACAATGCATTACCACCGAATTGGTATTAGAAAGAAATAATATTATTTGAATTTTCATATAATATAATCAACCGCCTCTAAGTAGCTAATGACAGCTTCTTTTATATAGCAGTAGTATGCAAAATTAGATTGTTTTTCAACTGTTTACTTGATCGATTGTAAATTTATGAAGAAACGCGACAAACTAATATCCACGTAAAAAGTCGAAAATATCCTCGCGAATTTTAAAGTCTCGCTTTTAGTTTTCTTACAGTTGTTAACTATATAACTATATACAACCAAGTTCGGCGCTCGCAATTTTAAACTTTTGCACAGCGAAATATATAGCAAATATGGAAAAAATCTGATATATTGGAAGCTTTCAAATCTCATTCTCGAAAACTGGTACTTGTCTTCTAAAAGTAAATGTAATTCACCGCAAGTGTTGACAAGATAAATATTCGTACAAATCTAAGACGAGAGTTATTTTGGGGTTAGTATTATACCCTATTTAATTGCTTACCTGAACAGGTAAAAACTATCAAAATCCAGGCGAGTAAGATAGTTCTTGTTCTGTCGTTCATCTTTTCTTTTAAAATCTATAAAGAATATTATAATTATGTTTTACTTTTTTCTCGGTAGAGGAACTAAATTCCCTCTGATATTCCAATTTCCTTGAGTTACTTTTATTCATGGGCATCAAATATATGGATGCATGATTAAGAAATATATGGTTTTCATACAGAAAGAAATGTGCTAAATTTATCTAGAATTATTGAATCAAATAGATTGAGATGTATTTAAATAAAGTATTTGCAAATGAAATGTTGAATTTTTATTTATTACGAAGCAAGCAGGCGCAGAAGAACGATTTTTTAACTAACAACCGACACAAATCGTGACGATGCATATAAAATGTTACATAGCACTTATAAAAATAAAACATTTTGAAAAAAATCATAGCACGTTAAATTTCGGACCAAGTCAATGCAGTTCAAAATAATATTTTTCAAAGTGCGTGCATATGGATTTTTGAAAAATAATGTGTATGAACATGATTCCTTCAATACGCAACAAAAATAATAATAGACAACACAAATGTTGTCATGCAGAAAACATCAAATATCGATCATTGTTTTTCTTTTAAAAAGTTTCACCGTAATCTCATAATCATCTTGGTCAATATATATGTACATGTCATTTCAATGGGACATGAATTTCATCGCTCATTTAACAACTCTTCCATTCAAATCTTTTGTTTCTTTGTAAAAGATATATATGGCATGCATTTTACTGGGATTTTTTTTATTGATTAAAACAATGAATTAAACACAGATCCAATAATCATTTTTGATACTTAATGAAAGCTACATATAGCTTTTTATACATTGGAAATATTTTACCGATAATTTTTCTTAATATTGACGAGATAACAGATCTTATTGCTAAGTATTAAAGAGCTTCTTGCCTTATAGACGTGGACACGGCTTACTTCTAAGGATCACTGCATAGTCAAATAAACACCTCCATGCTTTTAAGCCAAGGCCCTTGGTCTATGATTTAATACGAGTATTTTCTTGCCTTATAAGAAGACAAAGTTAGTGACGATTGGCTTTATCAAAGCGGACCAGATAAGTCCACAGGAGGTAATCAGTTTCGGCTTATTGCTTATAAAATGTCATTTTTATAATCCCTAGTTAATATTGATCCAATGTTCAAATATTGTTAGATAATAAATTTACTAATATTTAGCAAATTCATCTTGTCGATTTTTAATTGTTGTTTAACTTTAGATTTTGAAAGAACATATTATTTTCTTTGCAAATACTCTATTTTCCTGAATTACCATAATTGATAATTTATATTACATTTTAAATTTAAACGTGGAAAACAATTGGTTGCAACGATGATATAGACGTCAATTTTACCCTGTTTGAACGATATTTGGATTAAAAAATAGCACACCAGTTCCTATGAACTTGTATTGATCCTTGGTTTAATCAATTTGCAAAGAATTGATTATACGGCGTTGGCCACTTCAAAACGTTGTATAAATCTATTAAAGTCGTAGGAAACTGCTACTTTTGTAAATTATTGATTGTAATTAATAGGAATGTACACTTATGATAAAATAATTATATAAGCATCATTTGTTGTGGATATTCGACAACAGTAAATTTTAAAACTAATTTTAGGACAATGTCGGTTTATTTCCATATATTTACATTCCACATATATTTTGCATGTAAAGCTACTGCAGATATAGCACCATAACACAGACAGGGTACTAAAAGGTTAAATCACGAGTTTTAATTGTGACGTCACAAACGTTGAACGCTGATAAATACAACGTCACAAGCGAAAATCAAAGATCACGCTTGTGGCTGTTACTGTGGCTCTTCCATTAATTTGAACTTACCCATAGGATAATGCAGTAATTTTGAGTTATAATTCAAATTTGCATACAAGGCAAGAAGGTAAAAAAATGTAAATATAAGCATTAAATCCTTATTTTTTGAAAGATATAGTCTCAAAACTGCAACGGTGTGTGCAAACAAATTTTCATAACGCGCTAACGCGCGTTATTCAATTTGTATGCACACACCGTTGCAGTTATGAGACTATATCTTTCAAAAAATAAGGATTCAATACTTAAATAAAAATGTCACTTTTTTGTCAATGCAATATTATTTCAAACAAACTTTTGAAAAAAAAAAATTCTGAAAAAAGGATATATTTAACGTAGCTAAATATCTAAATTTAAACACTTCAATTCTTACTGTTTCCTATGGAGAGAAGGAAAAATAATGTTTCTGCAAATAACTGTAATGTGATAATAACTAGAAGTGTATCTTTCAGAGATGTATAACTACTGCATTTTTGTTTACATTAGTGGGTCGTATTGAGAAATAAGACATGTAGAAAGTAAATACTAACTTTGTTAAATAAAGTTCAATAAAGTGCACTATTTAACACACATTAACCAAATGTCTCACGTTTTGGTGAACAGACATTATTATAGGGCAGTCGTTACGATTTTTTTACAAGAATAATATAAGATAAAAAGTATTAAACAAATTTAAATTAAGAGATATAAAACACAAGTCTACATTGTGTTCAATTTAATGCTTTAAAGATATAAAACAAGCATATTAAGAATTATGTAAAATCATTACAATTTATGAGCATATGCGGTATTGATTTAGTAACATGTCATGTGACTTATCATGCTGTATAATGCATTATTTTTCATATTTACATTTTCTCTACAGACGTACCTCTTGGTTAGTTAGAAATTTAAATCTGTTAAATCTGCTATCTTTTAACACTTTGCCTTCATGCCAAAGATAAAAGCACCTGCGTATTTGCAGATGTCTTATTAACTTGAAGAGATTGTCATTACAAACCAAGGGGGTAATGGTAACATTCAATGATTGATATTACAAAAAGGCAATTTATATTCAGTTATAATTTTTATGTAACTACATGTGGGTCAGAAAAAACCCAAGCTTATCTAAACGATTTACAAAATTTTTTTAAATTATTTACATTTCAAAGGAGCCTTGTTTATGCTGAAAATGCTCAATTTTTTATATTTCTTTTTATATTGATAATGCCTTATTAAGGTACATGTACTGATAATAATCAACAAAAATGTACGTGTCAGTTGTGGAGTTATAAGTGAGATACACATCTTACAACTCTCTGTTATGTAAACAAAACTCAGACCATGTTTTTTGTTCACTTAAATGGATGCTGAATAGAAAATACACAGTTTCAAACTTTTATTGGGACAAATACTAGATACTGATTATTGGTATTCATAACGAACTAGAAAAGAGAAAATTGCCTAACAAAGAACTGTGAGTCTTGTACCGTTTATATAACTTGACAACTGACATTCAATGTGGGCTGACTCTTAAAATACTCCAATTAAGCATTAATTTTTAAACATTAGAATTAGAAAAGTAATTTACGGCACAAATCGTGACCACACCCCTCAAAATAAAATGTTGTTTATTCACAGATGATTTTGCGGAAGTTGTCCAAATTTAAATTACATGTATGTGTTTGTGACGACCTTGTTCTCATTGCAGATGCAAGAAGTATTTATGATGCTCTTCATTTGCTCAGACTGTTGTAATTTATAAAGTTTTGAGTGCATATTTTTTTTAATCATGCAATTTGAAATTTGCTGTGTACAAATGACAATAATTTAATTGATTCTTCAATCTATAACTCTCCTATTTACATGTATAATGCATTTCAGAAAATCATTTGTATTTCCGGAAAACAAAAATCGTCACGAAAAATTCATAAAATAGATGTTATTCATATCAAATTTTCTACGCCCATTAAACTTATCGTTATTGCAGAAGACATCATAATTATTATATATAAAAAGGAATGTTATTAATGAGAAATAGCCTGAGATCAAACACTCAGATCCTTCTTAAATGTTGTTTGTCCCGTTATACTTGTGTGGGTTGAACACAGACATCAATCTTACATGTATTTGACACTCTTAGAAGTAAATATGGTAATAAAATGCAATATGTCATAAATATCAAACCAGAAATTAATTTTATTTGCTATCATTTTCTAAGAAGCACGAAGATGTACGGGTTGTATACTGACATTTAAAGGGTTTACATACATATATACATGTGTATATGAGAGAATAACATAAAATATTTTGTCATTTGATTCTCAAATATGTGTGTAAAATTCCCATTTACTAAATAAGTAAACGAGGTTCAACCGCAACTTTTATTCCAATATAAAGCGTTTTTCTTAATTTTGCAAAAAAATGATGATCCGTGTGATATTTCAAAAAATATTGTTTAAGTCCGTAAGTGAAAGTTACCAAAACTCTTTTTGTTTTTGTTTTTTCATTAAGATTTTGACTGTACTCGAATGATCTAGTTGATGAATTGGGACTTAAGCCGTGCAATTGTAGTCAATTACTCTTTAATTTATTTGAACCTGCGTGCCTTTTCAAACAGAATAATGCAACTGTCACACACAACGTATCAATTTTTTTTTAAAACTTTAATTACATTTTTTTTACTAATTGTATTTGATTTCAAAATTCATATTGAACTTTTTTGGGTTTAAATACCCAATACTAAATAATTTAGCTTTTCGTGATAGTGAGCTACAAATATTACCTCAGACTACTAGATGTGCCTTGCTCCAAGCTGTATCAATGACACGTCCTTGATCAAGAGTCACTGTTTATTTTCTATGAAAACAAACTAATTCAAGATAGGTAATGATATGATTACAGTTTGTATAGGCATTTTACACAACTTGGAACTGCATTTATACTTAACTTTAAAAGAAACATTAAATAGGGCAACAGTTACTGGAATGTACAAGTACTTTTGTTCCAAACTAAAACTCAATTAACAGTAGAGAAACTGGACATCAATAGACTAGCGGCTTTAAAAAACACCAAAGACACGTGTACCGTTGCCTTTAAACAGACTCCAACTGTAGGTCCAATGATGTTGAGAAAGAAAAACAATAATTATTGTTTTCTATTGTAGATCAAACACTACTGCGTAAAAAAATAATATCTTTTTTTAGTATCTTCATGACGAGTTACCAAGTAAGACAATCTGAGTCAATGATCGGTAATACCAGGCAATAGTCGAGTATTCGAGTATTTGTTGATATCTCTACTTTTTAAACAAATGTCGGAGACAACCCACATTGCTGTACCTGTTTGTGGTTTTTTTTTCTGCAAAATAAAGAGAGTGTTTTGAATAATGAAATGTAATAATAAAACCTCTTAACAAGTTTCCATGTAATCTGGGGGGGGGGGGGGGGGGGGAGTCTATAAATAAAGTGGTATATTAAAAACCTATTTATATTGGGTAACGTACATATTTTCAGTATTATACTTTGATTTAGCAAAATGTATGCCTTTAGCATAAAAGTCAATTTGATAAGAAAACATTTTAAAAAATGTTATAATGGTAAGCGTTTTTAACTGGGTTTATCCAGTTATTAAAATGGTGAAAATGGCGGGCGGCTGTTAAAAGGTACCTCTATTCCCCTTTTGTTCAGATAACTCCTCCCACAGTTTTTAAAATAGTTTTTGTTTTGCAGTTCAATTGTAAATATATCAGAGATGTGCATCTAACTTGGACTTTGATTTTTGATAATTCATACAAAAATACCAGCTGTTGATCTCAATTTTTGCACAATATTGTAGATAAAGTACCCCATTTCTCCTGATAACTCCTACTACAGTTTTCAAGATAGGAAGTTTGGTTTTGTTCTTTAGATCAATATAACATATATGAGACAAGTGTATATTACTTAGAGACTTAGTTTTGATAAAACATAAAAAAAAATGCCAGCTGTTGAACTTTGTCGTCTTTTTACAAAATGTTCCGTATAGAGTACCCCATTTGTCCGGATAACTACGTACAGTTTTCAAGATAGATAGTTTGTTTTGCAGTTCAATTGTACATAATTATATGCAAGATGTGTATATCACTTGTATATTGTTTTTGTAAACTTATGAGAAAAATGCCAGCTGTTGAACTTAGTCATTTTTGCATAATATTGCATATAGAGTGCCCCATTTCTCAGGATAATTCCTCCTACAGTTTTCAAGATAGCAAGTTATTTGCAGATATGCATCGTAGAGATAAGCATCTAACTTTGATTTTTTGATAATAAAATGAATTACGGATACTGTTCACAAAAAGAATACCTTGTTTGCTGTCTCATTGACAGCTTTTCTATTGTTGATATTATAATTAAACTCATTTTTTGTATAGAAATATAAAAAGACTTTATGACTAACTATAACGCTTTAATAAGCAGCAGACACGATTTTACGTCTATACAATGTTGTACAATAGTTAAAATGTTGCATGCTCAACTTTGTCGTGCAAAAATTTAAATTGACGCCGAATAATATGTTTCTTGCATTTCATAATGCGCATGTATTGATAAACCAAATTGTTTGTTTCTTAATCTTTTTATAAACTATTAAAGTTGAAAGTTTGTAATGAACGTCTTTGTGACGTCTAAAACTCTGACCAATAAATTCGATTTTCTATAGCAAAACCCCCATGTTAACTATATATTTACATCTGTTTGCACCAAATTCAAGACATTGACAATCAATGCCATCTAAATGCTATTTGGATGTTTACCTACCTTTTAAATATTTTAATGGTCTTTCAACTATAGAAAAAGAAATATCGGCTTTTTACGTCTAATCTCACATATGTTTTTTCTGTTAAATTTGGCACCTTTGGCTTTTGACACAAATTGCAAGATGTGTTTGCACGTGTAAATAACGGAACATACTGTTCATCTGAATTTTTCGGGGAAATTCGGGACTGATTTTATGGTGTGAAAAAAAAAAGCTTGTACTACTTCTACAAAATAGTTTCTATTTTCTCTGGACCTCCTTCTATCTTATCATAAGCATTAAATACCCGCTTATTTATTCCAAAAACTTATTATGTATAACTTTGGACATATTTCTCTTCGTGATCATGCAGTGTTATAATACCCATTTATTTCCAATTTTCAAATATTCAGTAATTTTTATTGCAACGAAACAAAGCAAAAACTACGAATTAATATCTGCGGTAGATAAAAGGGGGATGATGACCTTAAGTTAATTGCTATCAACACAATTGGTCTCAGTGTCCAGCTTACACGCTTGGCCAAATCTGTGAATCAGGGCTAAGGCTATTGTTTCTTGTTTGATTGACAAGCTGTATGATAATGATCTCAATCCAGGTAAAATTTAGAGGAGGTGGCTTAAAATTGGGTCTTTAATATGCTCCATTTCTTATGGTATTTTAAACGCCAGAAGAGTTCCACCAATATCCATATTTATGTCAGTGCAACCATAAACCTCAAATATCCAAATTAGGATTATTTATATCTAAAACCATAACATTTGTCACAGATGCATTCATTTATTTCAGAATGAACTCTTAGGTAATATACTATGATAAAAAAAAACCACAGCTTTATAAAATGATGTCAAATGCTTGCCAAATCCAGTTTACAGATACATGTGTCGAATACTGCGGTCCTCAGAGGATAGCTTGGTCGTACCCCTTCTCTTTTATCTAAATTGTTTGTCATCCTCCTCCTCCTCATCATCATAAGGGTCTGTGAGTAAACTCCAGACTTTCTTATAGCACACCCCAATGGTACACAATTCAACTACGGCAACATAACAACTAAATGGTACACTAAGTTAAACAATCACTTCAGACATTGTTTGCAAATCTACATATACATGGGTCGAATACTAGGAGCTCCTAAAGCTAGCTTGGTCGTACTTCTTCTCTTGCGTCTGTGTCGTTTTTCTTCCTCATCGTCGTCATCATCCCGATCTTTGAGTAGACCCCAGCATTTCTTACAGCACACCCCGATGGCACCCAATACAACGATAGCCACGCCACTGATTATTCCGATCTCCGTCAAAGTGAACCACTGTGGCCTTATCTGGTCCATGCTTACTTGAAAATGAAATGAAAATTAGTAAAACACGTCAATTAGTGTGGATAAAATTAAAAACAAAAAATTAAAAGTTTGAATTTCATTTGCATTTGTTTTTTAAGAATAACGCAGATCAATGGGTTGTCTGTTTTAAGCCCCTTTCACAATTGGCGCACGAGCACTTTACAACACTCTACGATCGGAATTTTTTGGCTTCGCACGAGCTATCGCATACGTTGCACGAGCTCTCGCATTCGTTGCATGCGTTTTTATGGTCGCATCAAGTCTCCTCAAAATAGTGGACATGCACACTATTCAGACGCGACCAAATGCGATCTAAATTATTGCAATGCAACGTACGAACATTAGTACGAACGTTTTACAACGTTTTGTGTACTCGCAAGAGCGATGCACGATTTTTAAAGATCGTAAGATAAATTGCAGCTGTTTATGCGTGTGTTGTGCGACCATGAGACTGTTGCACAATGTGTCTTATGTAATCTTCCAACGTTTTACTATCATTGCAAGGTTTATCGGTTTCAATTTCCATGCTTTGCCACTAGTATATATGGATACAGCGTTATTTTCGCCCCGTGGTATTTTCGCTTCTAATTACGGTTTTGCCTCGTCTTGAATTCGCCCCTGCAATGTTGTGGTAAAAGAGAGATAATGTGAGACATTGGAATTCGCCAAGTCTTAATCCGCTAACTGACAAAAAGAGCGAAATGAGCGAAAATAAAACGGGGGCGAATAGTTCCCTTGTACAGTGTACACTGTTTCTGGCCACAAATGACATTGATATTGGCTGTTGCTTTTGTCATCTTCTTGGGCGGTATCTTCTCTTGCATTCAGCTATGTCTACTTAAGAGCGTCGGAAACGAGCGGTATATATACACCCTCTGACTCGTACGAGCATTCGTACGATGAAACGTACGAGTACTTTTTCATATGCGATTATTTTGGCAACAGTTTACGAACCATATCTAATTTTTTCGGTCGCACGAATATTTTGTCGCTTCGGCTCGTGCGCTAATTGTGAAAGGGGCTTTAGTCTAAAAGCTATGTAGGCATTTTGCAATTTCAAATCTCACTAACCTTGATTGATAAGCAGTTAACATTGACACTTCCTTTTAATTTTGCCGTTCGTAAAATTCAGATAAAAATAATAAATGTTGCATGCCTTGGCATCGCCTTGTTACCCAAAGCTTTTATCGGTTTGTCAATCTCTAAATAGATTCCAAAATCAGGACATTTCTTTAAAGCACTTTTGTTTTCTTATGATTTCTGATTATTGGTGGCTTTGATATTGATGAAGACACATCATTTGCTACTGTGTTGTTTGACTTCGAGATGGAGATAATTATGACATGTGATATTGCAAAATTAAGCAAAAATTAACACTTTTTTAAAATTCAGTTGTACAGCACACCTTGAAGTGTTTTTGTTGTCTGCTTTGCTGTTGTATTCTCGGTCATTAAATTCATTGGTTTGGATGTAGAACTTGTTGTGAACTGTGTTGTTGATAATGTTGTTGCAACAGTTGTAGTACCTGGTGATTATTGAAAGGTAATATCATCGTAGAAAAGAAAAATCGTTTTCTGCTGTGTTTTTCGTAGTAACCATTAACTGTGTATGACACATTGAATAATTTATCATAAAATATAATAATTTTTGAGGATTTTCCTATTGTTTAATATCTAGGCTGCAATAATAATACCGTGGTTTTATAATCAGTTCACGCAGGTAGATTTGAACACAAAAATATATTCTTTATATATCCTGTTATTCTTCTTACATCTATATAAGTACGGGAATATTTCAAAGTTTAAATTAGATATAAGCGTAGGTTCTAGGCACATCTTGTCGCCTTTAATGTTCGAGAAAATAGCAAATATTGGCACTTGTACTCACTGGGAAGTTTGAGGCAACAAAATGAAGGTAAAACCAAATCAAACTTTGCTCACTCTTTGTCGTTGGTTGTTTTGTTGTTGTGGTCCGTGTCGTTAATGTAGTTGGTGTAGTTGGTCTGGCTGTTGAACTTGTGGATGTTGTTGTTAGTTTCGTTGTTGCAATTATAGTCGTTCCTTATAATCAAGAGTTTCGTATTATATCATTTTATCAAAACAGAACAATATCTATGAGCTTCGTGTATAAATAAACATAATTTTATTTATCAGTTACTTTATCTAATTTTCTTTCTAATCGCAATACACTAAGCTTTCGAGGCAAAATAAAACTTATTTCAATAATTATTATTATATAATATTAGCACATGTCATCACTGGTGACAATTTGTACAAGGTTCGAGGCAACAATGAATGCATTAGTGATGTTATGTGCCGCCACATGTGTAAGATAAAATCAATTTTTGCTCACTCTTTGTCGTTGGTTGTTTTGTTGTTGTGGTCCGTGTCGTTAATGTAGTTGGTGAAGTTGGTCTGGCTGTTGAACTTGTTGATCTTGTTGTTAGTTTCGTTGTTGCAATTTTAGTCGTACCTCATTATAAAGAGTTGCATATCATATCATATCATATCATCAAAATATAACAGTATCAATGAGCTTCGTTGTTAGTTTCGTTGCTGCAATTTTAGTCGTTTCTTATTATATTAAATTTCAATTTTCATATCGTTTAATCAAAATGTAACAGTATCAATGAATATTCGTGTATTGATAATTATGTAATTATAGTAGTTGCAGTGTACAGAATCGTATACTTCCATTTTGCATTCCTACATTTAAATAAAAAAAGAATAAAAATATAAAGATTTATTTATTATTTAGATTTACTAAACTTTTAAGTCAAGATTTAAAGTGTTTTAAAGCAATGTGAGCTGTATTTTATGTCAGAAACGTTTATTGTGAAATTGCAATAAACTACTTAAATGAAAAAAAAATTATGCTTAATACTTTTTTGTTTGTCATAATTTTTGTGGGAAAAGCTATTTAGAGGCCCTGATTAAAGCACCATTGTATTGTCTCTTGTATAAAAATTGGTTTGCTATGAAAATCTTTCTTTTGATATAATTAAATGATTTATATCAATCTTATTTATCATTGAATTTGAGTTGCATGCAGAATTATCAGAATACCAGGTTTTAGCAGCAAATTAAAATTCTAAAACATACAGCACATATTGCTTTAAGAATCTTACGTAGTTCTGTGATACAATCTTCGTTTTCTCTTCCATCTAAATCATTGTCTGCAAACATAGGTTTTAGTTTATCTTTATTAATTCTAATGTATTTTATCATAAGCTAAGTTGAATATCAATAGTCAGTCACCAACCTTTATATTGTCAGTATAAATCAAACAATCTGTTTCATAGCAACATTTTATATATGCCAAAATGACTGGCCCTTAAAATATTCAATCTTTTGTATCTCAAAAATTAACATCAATTTTATATAGGTGTAAGAACAAAAATGTTAGTATTCTTGAGATTTTTCATATGATATAAAGAAAAAGGGACTGGCTCCTTAAATTAGGGGCCAAGAGACTCGTGAAGCCTATTTCAAATAACTCAAAAACGATCAAGATTTTGTAATGCATTTTAAAAGCAAAGTTGTCAAAGGTAACAATATATATCTGCAAAAATCATTGTCATTGATACAAAATATTGCACAAACTTCTATCTTTATGTGTATGGCGTTAAAGGGGTTGAGATAAAAGGAAGAACGTCTTTCGACTTGTACTACACTTACAGAACCCCTTAGTAAAGAAAAATTAAGTTAAGAAAAGTAAACAAGAGGCCCATAGGCCACATCGCTCACCTGAGCAACAACACACTGAGCAGAGTTCGGCGGAGTTAGAAACCTCGCACGCTGGTTGGTGTCATAAAAGTTTGCATGATCCAATAAGAAACGTTGTTTCAAGAATGATGTTAATTGTGCATTGATCAATGTTGAATCGTTGTCAAATAATTTTGAGACAGACTAGTAAGTAATTGACTTACTGCTATCGATTTTTAGTCCGAGTGAACCCATCTGATCACTATAAACAACTTGTTCATGGGAGCAGCCATATTGCTCTAGTTTTTCTCTTTAATACGCATTCTCTGATTGGTCAAAACAAGAGGTCACAAAAGTTCAAAAGATGGGATTTTGAGAAAATAATTTTTAAATATTTTTCCCATTTATAGTAATATTTGACCCCCCGCCCCCCATTGTGGCCCAACGCTACCCCCAGGGATCATGATTTCAACAAACTTAAATCTATGCTACCTGAGGATGGCTTCACACAAGTTACAGCTTTTCTGACTGATTGCAATTGCTT
>WFKH01011581.1:51789732-51813415 GCA_016163765.1 Magallana hongkongensis | reverse complement strand
AATTTATTGCATTAAGCGTTGCAATTGCAACGCTTAATGCTATTTATATCATTAAGCGGCGTTGTATCATTAACGGTTGTTACAAGGCTTCTACTAGGTAAACAGACTTCACTATCATTTCATAAACAGTCAATAAGCCTCAACCCCACCCACCTCTTTAATATATATAAAGTATTATCCGATATGAATGCGTTAACTCGGAGTGAAAAAAATCCACTGATGATAATGAATAAACCTTAAGGGCAGTGTAGCTAAATAGATACAAAGCAATAAGTTTCGAGCAACAATTTAAAAAAATATTCTATTCCGAATTTCCATCTACATGTATCAGTTTTCCAATCTCTATCCATATTTGATCCAATTCAACAAAATACTGAATGATGATAACACTAAAATATTTTTATCCTAAAATGCCCATATTGACTTTATTCTGCTGGGATTTAATGTATATGAGGTCAGCGATCAATATTTTGAGATAAGGTGGTTTTTTGTAATTTTTAAACCTTTTTGTTTGCATTGCGTGCCAAACAATTATCTTAAAGAATAAGTGAGATTAAACCAATCAGGATGTGTCGATTTTATTCCCTCTCTTTTAAATAATATCGAAATAATAGAAGAGTTTTAGAACTCATTGTATAAAAATGAGCCACTGACACGTGATATGGAATTCAATTCTTTGAAAAAATCCTATTCAAAGTTGTTCATTCTTAAAATAGCACTTATTTTCAGTTTATCACCATTCAGCTCTATTTGTAGTTTTTATCGGGAGCCTGCTATGTATCTTTTCCAAATACATAAAAAAAAACACGGTGCGTCTTTTACCCAAATGAACCCCAATGGTATCATAATTAACCGCAACGATACCCCAATGTTACCCCAGTGAACCACAATGACACCCCAATGATACCCCTTATGAATTTTGATGTACCTCAATAATACTAAATATGAGCACAAATGAAACCCCAATGAACTTTCATGTACCTACATCAGTACATGCAACATAAATGAACCTCAACTACACTACAACCCATTTTACCCCATGGTTATTTAATGAAAGTTTTAGTATCATTATGGTTCATTGGTGTATATTGCTAGGGGTTAATTTAGTAAATATTTGGGATACGTAATAGGTTCTTGAAGTGTATTGTTGAATAAATGGGGTCAACTTATGTATTACAGTATTTTGAAATGTAATTTTTGATACAATATATTTCATTGTATTATCATTTGGGATCATTATATTTTCATTGGGATGCAGTCAAATATTAATGAGGTCGTTCCGATTATCATTTGGATTTATAGGATAATAATTGAGTAAAATGTGTTTTTAAATTACATGCATTGTAGTTAGTTGAGATTCATTTCTGTTGCGTTTAAGTACATAGATTTTCATAAGGTCTCATTTATCTTCATATGTGGTATCACTGGGATACATCAAAGTTCATAGGAGTACAAAGGGATCTGCATTGGGACAAAACGACGCCCCCCCCCCCCCCCCCAAAAAAAAATCAACCAAAGTTGATCACTTTTATGAAAAATCTATAACACTGAACTAAAATTTATAATTTTCTTTTCTCTGATAGATTGATTTACCAGGCGTTCATTGAGTATTGTACAATGTTCGAGGCATAAAATTAGGTTTTATTATTGATAGATTTCTATGCATTTGTGCGGTAACATAATTGTGTTTATTGCACTATATTGTCAAATTCTACATACATTTATAATTTGGAATAAGTGACAAACCTCGGGTTTTGCAACAGTAAATGCTACACGGGCTCAGTAACAGTGGTTTGCGCGGGAAAAAGTATCAATCCTCATTCTGTTACAAAGTGTACATTGTACATTCCCACGATCAGTCTCGCATCCGCTGAAATGAACTTTTTTCGCATACGCTTACTGACTTATGAACGTTACTCGTTCTCATTATAAATTCATGCTATTTTCCGATTGGCTTCTTCACACTTTCGTGAAGGAAATCATTACAATCCTGTTAATGCTTAAGCATGCATCTATAAATGACGGCATTTATTCATAACATGATCGTTATTCCATACAGTACCTCAAAAAACTTTCACTTTCTCACTGGTGAAATGAGAATATTGTAAATATTCATAAAAGCGAGAAACGTTCAATGAGTTGGCCCACGATCAGTATGCGTATGCATGCGAGGCTGGCCGTGGGTTTCCGAGGATGTTAATATATTAATAAAGTGTTGTTCGTATATAGGCATAAAGCTATTATATATATGCCATTTTAAACGTTATTTTTGCTATGTTGAAAACCAGATTCAAAGTGTGTCAATATGATGAGCTGCATAAAAAATACATGTACATTGTGACAAATGAGACAGTTTATTTATGGGTATTAGCTGATTACTAAGGTTATGTAATGTAAGAAGAAATGGATATTTTCTTATGCATATTTATAAACGATTCACATATGTGTAAATTTGCGCACGTGCGCGGAAAAAGTAATCGAGAGAAACAGCAAGGGGAAGAGGCACGACAACAAGTATATTTACAAAATTAAATTGTATGAAAATACAATTATGACTGGCGAAACCCTTCATAACTTTCCTTACGAGAGAATGAATGTTAAAAATACAAATAAACATGTGGACCACCAATTTTACATCTGATCAGAGAATAAATAAAGTAGAACTTCAATATCATCCCTATTGGAGGTCCTACGACTTAACACAGTTCTTATGTCTCTGTCTTATTCTTTCTTTTGTCTCCAAATGCATTTGCCCACTACCAGCATGCCGACTACGCTTTCGAGTCGACTTCTTGTTTACACTAAAAGCTTGTGACATCACGTGATAATGAATATTTCAAACTGGGCCATTTACAGTCCAGACTGGAATATAACTAAAATAAATTTTCAATACTTTTTATAAGCGTTTGAATATTTTTTCTTAAAAACATTCATTAGCTTTAATTTGTCTTATTTCTGTTCCGGATGAATTACTGGGAATATATTCGCCAGCTACCGAATTAAAAATATTGGTTTTACATGATATGTAAACTTGTTATAAAATGCGTATAAAAGCGATGCAAATAATATGCACTCTACAAAAAATAATCATCAACAACAATGGTTCCATTTGGAAACCGAATTCGTGAACCAAAGACGATCATCGAGTTACCCTCGGGCTGATATTGATGTGCAATATTGAAAAAAGGATTATTCTCGATATAATGCCCTTCACTACATGTACTAGCACATGTATCAGCACTAACGCAAATCAATACAACGTGAAAGATAAGAAAAAAAATAGATAATTTTTCCTTTTTTATAACAACAATCCCCAGAAATGATACGATACGCGCATCAACATGCTTTATACGGCTTTACACATCCCATTTCCATAAAATCTCTGATTTTGGAATCACAGGCTCTGACTTTAACATTGAACCATCAATATTGACACTTGAGTTTGTTCTTTGAGAAAAGACAGATTTTGAGCCAATCACATTTCTCCCTTGTATCACTTCATCTGGTGTTTGAATGGCAGTGGATGAAAATGGCGGCGGTGTTCGATGGGGTGTACCGGGACTTCCGATAGTCGACACACGTGGAGATATTTGGTTCATAGGAGAAAACAGTGAATTAAGAGGCAATTGGTTATTCGTATTAGCAGTCTGTGATAAAGGTGTTCCTATTCTTGGCGTACCCCTCATTGACGATGTCAAAAAGTTGTTCATGGGTTGCGTGTTTCTATTTCCTTGAATTGGTCCGAGTGGACCAAGCATATTTCTATTTGGGCGTAAACTATCTTGTAGACGTGCTAATTGAAGCGGTCCAGGCAACCCAGGTTGAGATGTTAAGATATTTCTGTTGTTTTCATGTGAAGGACCAGGCCTTACTAAAGTCGGATTTAGAAGGTTTCCTGTCCTCGGTGTTCGTTGGCCATTTTGAGAAAAGAAACCTTGCTCTGTGGGATTTTGAAGAACTGATCGTGTAGATGTAGTTTGATTTCGCAATCGAAACCCTGGTCCACTCGCTACGATTCTTTGTAAAGTTCTATCAAGGTTATTAAATGGAATGACGGCCATAGAAGTGTTCCGATTTGTCTGTGGTAGTTGCATTGATGTTTGTTGAAACTGATTTGGTCTTGGAATCATTGAGTTCCTGCCTATTAAAGCTTGTTGTGAGGGAACTTGTCCTATAAGACCCTGGAATCCTGCAGCTGCAGGTAAAACTCCATTCAAAATACCTTGTCGTGGTTCGTTAACTAGCATTCCCGGTCTTAACATTGATTGTTCAATCTGTTGGGCATGGTCCCTTGCAAATCCTTCTTCGACTTGAGATTCTAAAAATGCAAGATCTATTGTATCAATAGAGTTTGTATTCAAAGACGGTTGTCTGTTTATTATTTCATTAAAAAGCGTTTCTCGCATCTGTGAAGCTTGCATATTTGAAGATATATTTCTGTTGTCAAAGATGTTTGATGATTGAATTGGTTCAGGCGTAATCATACGCTGCAATCGTCCGAACCCGTTTGCTCTGTTTACGAAGTTTGGGGAAAGCATTGCTTCAGATATTGATGTCTGTACCGCTTCCTGCTGGAGTAATTGATTCTGGGGATCTTGTGCGAAAAACATATCGGTCAGTGTAGAAATATCCGGAACACCTTGGGATATTTGGTTCGGGTTGCGGGTCGGAATTCTATTTGTTTCTATTCCCCTTCTGTTAATCACGGTAGGGTCAATGTTTCGTGAACTAGACCCTTGTACAAGAGTTTCCAAAAAATCTACACTTGGAATACTATTTGATTCACCTCTTCTCGTAGATCGGGGATCAAGGTTTTGTGGTATAGTGGCCATCTCAACATTTTGAAAAGGGTCAAACTGAGGACTTACGGTGTTCATTCCACCAAGTTGTGGAGAGCGACGATTGGGTGTTAGACTCGGAGTTCTTTGTTGCATTCGCCGCGTTGTCTCCATTGTTCTTTGACGACGCGGTTCGGCATCTCTTGAATTTAAGTTTGCAGCATTTCTCTGCTGAATGAGATCGCCGTTACGAAATGTATTTCTTTGTTGTTGTTGTTGTTGTTGTTGTTGTTGTTGTTGTGACAAGTCACCGTTTCGTTGTCGTCCTATATCACCATTAACATTTCGTTGACGAAACGATTCTGGGTTTTCGCTTCGCTGTCTTAATATATCATTATTACCGTTTCGTTGTCGCATCAAATCATTGTTTCTTCTCAAAATTTCATTACGTTGTCGAGAAGGCTCGGTATTTCTCTGTCGGAACGCTTCTCCGTTTCGACGTAATGTCGGATCCCCATTACTTTGTACCGGTCGGGCAGAATCTGCGCCCCTTGTACGAGGCAACATTCTTTGTCTGGATTGATCGACGTTATTTTGACGCAAAATATCACCATTACTAGCACGTAATCCATTTCGAACCCTCTGGAAATCGGCGTCGTTCCTCCTGACTGGGACTTCTCTGTTTCTAGCCGGCTGTGTATCTCCGTTTCGTTGACGTTGCATACCAGCATTTCTTTGGCGTGTTGGATCGACGTTCCGTGAACGCTGGGACTCAGCTATTCTAGTTCTTTGTGACTCAACTGTTCCTTGACCTGCTGTATCTGCACTGTTTGCTCTTCTGTTGGAAGATGATCGACTACCCCTCGCAAATCCACCAAACTCAGACAGAACACTGAATAAGGAATTAAGTACGCTGGTAAATCCCGATGTCTGACCATCACCGTTATTACTCGGTTGTTCATTTCTATTCAGATCGACTTGTAACAAGGTTCTTCCTCTGTGGACAATATCAGTGGATGAATATATATCTGAAGGCGCCACTATCGACATTATCTGTGATCTAGACCGCATAATTCTTGCCGTTGTCGATTCTTTGATTGGACTTTCTGTGCTGTTTTCAATTAAGGCAATATTTGAAATAGTGGTATTATTTGTTATATTTGATTCATCTTTCGTTATAAAGTCTACTGTAATATTTTCAATGTCAGAGGAAACATTCTGCGTCAGGTGAAGGTCAGATGTGAAATTGTCACTAACTATATCCAAAGCTGCTATTGCCGGGGACGTCTTCTCAATAGTAACACTGTCATTTTGAACCTTGGATTCAATCACCTCTGTTGTTAAAATATTACCTATGCTAGGAGCTGTTGAGTTTTCTTCGTCTTCAGTTGCTGTGGTCAATTCAGTGAAGGAGGTTGCCTTTGGTAAACCAGAAGTAGTTGACGGTTCAATGGTAGTGGTTGCAGGTTCGGTGGTAGTGGTAGTGGTTGAAGGTTCAGAGGTAGTGGTGGTTGATGGTTCAGTGGTAGTGGTTGAAGGTTCAGTGGTAGACGTTGTGCTTGGGACGATGGTAGACGTTGCAACGTTTACTGTGGTTTTGATGGCAGCAGCTGTTGTAGAAGTAGTGGCGATTGTGGTTGTATGGATGATAGCTTTTGGAGTTTGTGAGTGCCTTAGGGTAAGTCCAGTAAGACTAAGAGATGTTGAGTCTACAATACGATTAGTTATGCCTCCATAATCTTCGGTTGCCTGAAGAATATCACGCTGGCCTGTCAGTCCCTCTGTGGAGGGTGTATACTCGTTCAGAGTTTTGTTGATCGCTGACAGCAGGGGATATTTTCCTGCCTTACAAAAGTGCCCAGTAAAATCGTCCTGATCAAGAGCCCAAATCATAATCCCTGCATAGCCATGGTCCATCACCCATTCAGTCTGGAAAGAATTAATTCGGATAAAAGTAATAGAAATAGCGAATTATGAACCATTAAATATTGCGTTTCGTATCTTAATTATATTGGATTTTAATATCTCTAGATCTGAAGCCATTAAGTCCATACTTAGCGACTGCAGTAATATCTTTACTTAACCCAATTACCAAGTAGACGACTACTGGTTACAAAAGTCAATGTGTCAAAAAAATAGAATTCTTTTAAATACACTTGATTATACATTTTGATATATCAAATCTGGGACAATGTCCAGCCACAAAGAAGTGGTTACCTTTTCGATAACACTGCGCACGTTCTCATAGCCCACCCAGTCACTTCCGTCATACATGTAGGGGACACGCCTCTCTTCGTCCCACACCTCAACACCATTACCATTGAGGCGGTCACAGATCTACATAGGAAAAAATCATCATTGTCAGTTCACATTTAAAACTAGCTTTTTGTTTTGACTTACGTCAAATATTGAGGTGGTTTTGATGTCATAGATAATCAGGTTGTATTACCCCTTACCTTAAACTTTAGTTTTTATAATCAAATACAATAAGTAAATGCAAATATCTGTTTTATAATTAAATGATACTAAGTACCTCATAGAATGAGAGAAGTCCTTTGGATTTAGTGAATGGTCCCATGGAATTGCCATTACTGCCCACAAGAGCCTGCGCTCCTATTCCATTGATAGACGGATACTGGAGTTTGAATCCTCGACCATACATGGCTATCCCAATCAATAGTTTATCCTTACTCGCACCATTCCGCCGCCAATATCCTGCAGCCCATTGCTAAGGTTACAAAAGAATTTTTAAGATTCATCATATAGATATATAATTTTTAGCAATATTGTATGTTTGTCTCACACTGGCAATAACAGTTAAGACTTACAACATTCAGTTGCGCTGCATACCATCTCTCTGCCTTGCCCCTGTGAAGTGGGCTGTGGTGCCCGGTCTGGGCCTCCCACGCTCCGTGAAAGTCGTACGCCATCAGGTTGATGAAGTCCACGTATCTACAACAGAGTCACATCTCATAGGAACACATCAACATTGGTATTACTGGTTCAAAAGCACTATACTAGAAATTCTAATGAAATTGGGACTTCAGTGAGGATTTTCTATAAGCATTTTTTTTTTACATTTAACCAAGTAAGGGAGACGGATGTGATGAAATGTTAAGACAGTGAAGTTCTCTAGAATAAAGAACGATGATTTGGTATTATTATACAACATAAACTAGTGAATTGGCACTGCGATTTCTATACTATAAAACACATATATAGAAACCGATATTCACGAATTGGCACTGATATAGAAAAAAAAGACGCCCAAGTGTGTCGTAAATATTTATTAACGATATACTTAAAGTTGCTTAACCAAATATTATGGCAAAAAAGCGTATTCTGGCCACAAATGTTCAACTAACAAAAATCGTGATGAGATCAAGTATATATAAATTAACCATGCAGGTTAAAATAAAACATTAGCAATGCACGTGTGGGAGCAATGCCTTTCGCCCACACTGGCAGACGAAGCGCGTGGTCCCGTGTAAAGGGGTCAGGATAATCAGTGCTGCCCGCTATCCCACACATCACTAACTAATAATCCACCGACAGTTTAATGACAATTCAGTAAAGTTATAATCGGAGATTTTCCTGGATTAGCTTTACCTGTGGGCATATCGTGAAATAAGCAGTTATCGAAATCACAGTTTGTCCAAAGTTCACGATTCCTCTTCATTTTGCTAAATATATCGATATTCAAGAATATCTCTGGATAAATAAAATGGATTGACCTTATAAGAATTTGGGTAAAATAATAAAATAACTAATTTCATTATAAATAAAGGTAGATATCTTTGATGTGTTTGCTTTATTTTGGTTGAAAAGGTATTACAAGAGGAAACATATTTCAAAGATTGATTAAACGCAAAACTAAGCAGAGACCCTGACACTTGTATCCATTTTTTTTTAACCGGGGAGGCGTATTTCACATTATTCTATTGCTACATTATTCAAAAAATTTCTACGTTCAAAAAGAGGGGGCATTACTTAAATGAGCGTTTTTCCTAGTCCTCTGTCTACTGATACAGAAGATAAGTGTTCAAAAAGTGACGGAAACGGAAACATGGGACAAAATTTGTACATGATCGAGTAAAAATCTATGTGATGTTTCTCAACTAGTAAAAGGGTGATCAATTCATGCTCACAACCAGGTTTTATATTTATATGACAAAAATAGTTTTGGGTTTTAATTTTTTTTTTACAAAGTGATATTCATGTTAAAAAAATGTAAGGTCAGCTATAAATGCAAGTATGGACTCTTGTACGCGACAGCTTCAATTCAACCGATAACCAAAACTCATAAAAAAAAGATACACAAATTATCGAGTTAATCGTTCGACTTCTAACCTGTCCACCTCTGGGATCTTATATCCGGAACTGATTCTCTCTTCACCCACGGGCACAGCAATCGCCAGTAACAGCGCCTCTCTTCCAGTCTCTCTGGCTTCTCGGTTGAATTCGGTTCTTAATTTCTGGAAAAACATTAGACAAAATTAATTTTTTTAAACACCAGACAATTTTCTTTAAATTGACTATTTGAACAACAAGCTAAGCGGATAAATTCATTCTCCACTTTTTAACATCAATATATGCTTTAAACACAATAACAATACCTCAACGCATGGGTATAATTTGCACCTGTTTTCATTTGATATCTTTTTTTAATGTATTTGTAGCGATCAATATAGGTTCCTTTTGAAATCTCTAAGGATCTTAAACTTCATTTTAACAATATTCTGCTATTGCTTAAAAGCCTGGTTTCTGGTAAATATTATACATATATTGCATGATTGTGAGGGAAATATGAAGATTTATTTCCCCATGGAAAATCATATTTCGATCCCGAGGACAACGCCCGAGGGAAATATGATTTTTCTGGGGGAATGAATTTTCATATTTCCCAAACGTTCATGCAATAAATTGTTTATTATACTACGACAGGTGATAATTTAGAATACATCGGTTTCTAATCGTTTTTCAAGTCTAGTAAAGCAATAACGTACTAGTTAATGTTTAACGGTTTCTTTCTTTGACAGTTTTCTGATGTAAAAAGGATTTAAAACGATTTTTTATAGAATTATGTGATTTAATTACATCGTACGCTCATCCACGGGATTTTTCATAAGCATGGAATGAAAATTCGAGAGGGTGGGATAGGATGAAAAAATATGACGATGACAGGGAAATATGAAGTTTTATTGCCCTGGCACGTGATTGTCTAGAACCAATCAGATGTCGCGTTATATAGAATACATGTACTAGTAATCATATTGAGGTATAATAACAAGATTTTATACTGAAATAAATGTCTTGACTCAATGGAAAAAACTGTATTCTTTATTATAATTACGCATTTTTTCTTTACAGCAAGTAGAATTTTTGTGACAATAACTGCCTCATAAATGACTCAGAAACAGATAATGTACAACAACAAACAGGGTAACTTTTGCCTCTGTGCCATTAAAAATATTATATTTCCTTCTTTTGTTTTGCTTGAGTTTAATTAGCTTTTTCAACACTGTGAAGGTACAGCATTACAACATGCTTACACCAAGGTGGAAGGGACGTGTCATTTTGATTCATTATGTCGAATTATCCATATTTTTAAAACTGCAGTGGGTGAAAATCAATTTGTTTTAAAAGTGAATGCATGATAAGTGATTTTGCGAAGACCATGTTTCACTGTAGATGTATGTTTAAACGAGATTGTAATCAAAATATTTACTGCACATTAATGACCAGGATATCATTATTTGATTCTTAAATGGAAACGAATTGTGTTGTCCTCACTTTAACACAATACCATCACAAACTATTGCATTATAATGCTAAAATGCAAATACGTTATGTGAATGACATGCGTGGTTTATGAGCATGTTCTGATGTTATATATTAGGTCATTGTATCTAGATACATCACGATATGATCTTAAAACGGTAACGGTCATGGTTTATTTTTCTACGTTTACATTTCAGTGATACCTATCCTTTCTTTTTAAGGTGGCTCGACACACCAGTGCATTATTTGATAGATCGACAAAGAACCATTTTTGAAAATTGATTTTACAAAAATGAGACTGATATCGGCTTTTCATTTTTTTTTTTTATTTTTTTTTTTTTTTTTTTTTTTTTGTATTTTTAGTAGAAACCGAAAACATCGTTTTAGCTGCGAACAGGATATTTTAGAGCTAGAAATTTGATATCAATCGATACACAACACAATTATCTATAAATACATGTCCAAGACAGTCAAATAAAGTTTATATTTTTGAAGAAAAAAATTATATATGAAAATGAAAATCAAGAATTGTATATATTTTATAAACTTTGGATAAAAACCACAAATCAAAAAAAAAATTTGATGTGTCGAGGAACCTCACGATCATGTATATTGGAGATTTGTTCCAGTTAAGTTGCAGTCGTACTTATTTTCAAGCGATAGAGTCAATGTAATCTAAAATTCCTTTATGCATTCTTCGGTAAATCATTGTTTAAATTGAAAACTATGGGCAAAGAAGTATTATAATTGTCTTGCCTTCAATAAATGTATAAGATTTTCCTTGTCTTCCGGAGGTCCGCCCCTTGACCCCGGATATTCCCAATCCAAATCGAGGCCATCAAAACCACGTGTTCGCAGATACTGGATGGTGGTGCTGACGAACTCGTCTCGGCTCTCATTAGTGGACGCCATGGTGCTGATTGGTGCATTCCCCTCCGTCCAGCCTCCTATGGCCAATAGGGTTTTCAGCTTTGGATTTTTCTTCTTAAGGTCATTTATTTTGGCATACCTTTACGACAGAACAGCAAAATCACGGTTATATGGGTGGCTGACATATTACAATCTTTATTTCCTAGGTCTAACGTTATATTAATGCTATTAAAACTATATCAAACTTATGATTTATCTTTACACATACATATTGTTTATCAGTTGATACAAAGTAGAGGTCTGATTTTGACAGTTTCAAACACAATTAAACCAGATACTTTCTTGACTAGCATTAATAGAATACATAATTTTGGGTGAAAAGGGTAAAACCTAAAATACAATGAGCAATGAGCTTAGTTATACTCTAACCAAAGACACGTTTTAAAACTTTTACATAATATAGATTTACTTAGATTTAATTTACTTAAAATTTTATATATTTCTTGAGAGATCCGATTGCTGTTCACAATAGGGTATGAACTATCTGACTGGTTAGACCCAGTTTTATAAAACTAGTTCATACTGGGACTTCAACAAGTCAGAGGCTTGACTGTATACCCTGTTGACGTCATTCATGTACAAGAGGTCAAATGCATACTGGTTGTTCCTTCTATGTATTGTAGTATACTATGTGAAAATAGATTGTGTGACGCCATTTCGCCAACTTTAAGTGTATAGCCAAAAGAATTATTTTCGAAAAGTGTGTCATATTCCTTTTCTATAAAACACACCTCTTTAAAAGATTTTATCCATAGATTTGAAGAATATGAACAATAGATGTTTTTTATTTTTATAAAAAAAATTTTATTCAAAAAAGTAAAACGTCTTATTGACATTACTGGACATGATTCAATAGATATTTGTATCATGCATTTACTCACACCAAATTTTAAACTCAAATGTGTGTTACTTGCAACCAAAACAGATTTTCCACTTTTTCATAAAAAATACCCCCCAAAAAATCGTATAAAAAATAAGGGCATATATCCTTCTTTAAACAACGAAATCATGTTTCAGAAATGATACTTTAACGATCCATAAAATAAAATTGGTTCATGACAACGTTATTTCCCTATAGTCCAGAACATCTATCCACTATGTTGATTTCCTAATCTACAGTTTATTGTCTTAGTCGTTTCCTCCTTCTTGTTTATCTTGGTATCAAAGTAGGTCATATTCTTTCGAAAATGCGGAAATCAAGAAAAGGTGAAAACAATTCTATTTTTGTGGTCATCATAAAAAATGTTGGTTTACGACTGTAATAATTGAAACCACGTCAAGGGAAAATACTTGACCAATGAAACAGACTGCTCTCCTCATAAAATGGCGATGAACTACGCATTACCTCGACAGGGCAATGCGGTTGAGCTGATTCAGAGTGGACCATCTACATGTGTATGACCAATGATCGCAAAGAAACCATTCTCTTTGTATTCTAAGCACTGATAGGTTGTTTTAAATATCAGAACCTTTTGATCCTCGAAAATTATTAAAAAGTTCGGGGTTTGGGGGTTTTTTTAAATTTTATATGGTTGATTACTCTATGAGATTATTGTACGTGCATGATTGTGTAATTTAGGGGGAGACATTGGCTGACTTTTCATGTCCCACAAGTACATTGTGACATGCATGGCACTCGGTCAAGTTACACATTAATGCCAGTTGGTTCAAGATGACATGCTTTGCTTTGGGTTTCATTAGCATAAAGTGCACAGCACACAGAAGCTTGCGGGTTCCATTGCTCACCGCAAAGAAGCAACCGGTCCAATTCCGACATTAGCATAGCTACAGGAGCACGCAATGCATATGCTATTGATGAACGCATCGGTCATGTGCTGAATTTTTGAATCTCCACCTCCATTACATACCCCCTCCCCACCCCTCGAATCCCAAAATAAAAATCAAAACTCTTTTTAACCAGCTGTCTAAATTTATTAATGAGTTATATTTCTCTTCAAGAATTTCTTATATGTGTATGGACATTGGACAAACTAACTAAAAAGGCTTTTATATTAAAACTACTAGATATCGGAATCATATGTTCTATCTTTCACTGTGCCTGATTTATTAGCGATTGATCCCTCTTAATCCCTTTTCTGTTTTAGTTTGGCTAATGGCCTTTTTTCCTTTCGTATAGAACTTAAAGGGGCATGGTCACGATTTTGGTCAAATTTTGATTTTTATATTTTTATAGTGTACAATGCTTTAGTAAGGCATTTCTAATGATCACCTAAAATTTAAGTGTCAGTTGTAGAGTTATGAGCAAGATACAGAGCTCACAATTCTTTGTTATGTAAACAAGGATCGTCCCATGTTTTTGTTTACATCGGTTCAATGTACCATAAAAAGTTCTTTTTCAAGCTGATTTTTCTATCTGCTTAGTTTTGAACATAAATAAACAGTTTCAGGCATTTGTCACATTCATTTCAGTTCTATACTTAAAAAATTCAAAATGTAAACAAAAACATGACATGCGCTTTGTTACATAACAAAGAATTGTCAGCTCTCTATCTCACTTATAACTCAACGACTGAGGCTCAAATTTTGATTGAGCATTAGAAATGCCTTTCTGACGCATTTTAAACATTAAAAACGGAAAAATAAATTTTGACCAAAATCGTGACCATGCCCCTTTAAATTTCTCCTCAACATGTGTTTGTATCATCATAGGTCTACATGTATATGATGTGAACTGCTAAGTCTCGACCTCATATAACCCTCTCCTTTTTCGCCTGACATGCGAAGTGAGTTATGTATTGAATGATATATGCAGTGGTCTACCAGCCTTTAACCATAATGCTCGCTTTTTTGTTCTTGGACAACTGATGTACGCAAGAGTTTATAGTTAACTACAATTAAAAACCTTTAAAACTCAAATACCTTAAGAAAGTATCATTTTCTACCAGGATAATAATCAACTATAAAATTATTAACAATACGGACCGGGAGACAAGTTCTAAACAAAAAATCAAACATAAATGTAGAACCTGTCCCGTCTTTCTTCCGCATCTGAGCCCCCCACCCCCACGTGGCGTCTTACTCCACTATGACCCTCCGTTGCTAACTTACATCCCCTTGCTCCACTCCGTAGACTCGTCGTTCCATTCCGCGGCTTCTATCCTGTTCCCAGAAGTCTTTGCGAAGGCGTACACAATGTGAGTACAGACAAACGGGTCCACGTTTTGGGGCGTGAATTTGCCTAGCCCTGTCCTGTACTGGGACCAATTTGTATAGTAGCACACACGTTTGTAGTCTTGCTTTTGAGCAGAAGAATAGTTAACCGTGAAAATCGCTACAAACAAAAATGTTTTAAAATATATTTTATTGGAAGCATGGTTTAGTGTAAATTACCAAAATATTGGAAAATAAAACTTTTATGCATTTTAATTCGAACAAGTATCATTTCTATTTATTTGTCGGGTAAAAATGTAATAATTTTGTAAACCAGATTAAGACACCAACCCTTAGGTAATCTTGTTACATACAACTGGCCGCTGGCATACAAAGGTGATAAACAGTTAATAGTTGTCGATTACTGTACGTAAAATATTCATATTTCATAATTTTGACCATATTCATCTTTTCCTTTGCATATATTATTTAGCGTTTACTTCTACTCGATTTTATAATTTTGAGACACATTAAAAGAAGTCGAACCGCAAAATAAGCCGTACTTACCATAGAGTAAAGCGGAATAAACCCACAAGGAACCCATCTGTTCTATCTCTCGGAAAGATCTGATAAATCGTTAATTATGAACAAAACACCAAAATAAATTCCCAATAAAGAATATCAATGATTCAATTAAAAGGATTAATTCCAAAGCACAAATTGGTCACAGGACTGCATAGTGGAGACCTCTAGTTACAGGTGACATCCAATCCAGTGCGCTCTTCGCCGCCAGAGATGAGCTGGGGACCCCGCTATACGCTTTGTTGGTGTTGGACTGCACATAAAATCGTCCGAGCACAATGCCGGTGACATGTTATTATTTGCCTTTATGTCATATCCATCATTACTGATTCCTCGCCGAAGTCATCAAAGTGCCAAACTTAAGGTCTCAGTAGGAAGGTCCGAGTAGCTTCCTTTTCCAGAGCATAAGTGAAAATGGGTCTAACATGATTAGTATTTTATGGTATATATCCGTTCTTAAATATGTTTTCTTTTCTTCTTTACAGTATATATATTATTTGTTTGTTTACAAAGTGCAGGTGTATTTATCCACATAAAACTTTATATGAATCTATTTATTGATAGACCCTTTGGATATAAAAAAATTGTATAGAGCACATTGTTATACCTCTATATATACGCAGTTGCCTGGTATAACTCAAAACAGCAATGTTACACTTTCCCATTTTGAAATAACTTTTTGAAGCAATTACCTTGCACTTTTGGGAAGTTAATTTCTTCATTATAATAAAATTTCCATTTCAAATCATAAAATTGTTAATTATTTTTTAAGTAACTGTTCTTGATTTTCTGTTAAGGCCCCCCCCCCCCCCCCCCCAAAAAAAAAAAAATAAAAATGAATAGCTGATGAAATTCCATTGCATAACCAAGGCAGTAATTCATGCGCTGGTATTTAATCATTTTTATTATTTTGAAGGTTGGGGATTTACAATTAAACAAAATGCATGAGTAAATCTTTATTCATTAAAGGTAATAAAGAATAATACAAGTTAATATAATGAATATAAAATGGTTGTCAATGAAAATAAATCACAAACTGACGTTATAAAGTTTGATAACATATTTATTTATATAATCAAAACAGCAACATTTCATAACATACTTAACATAGCTACAAGATTACTTCGAGTATAAAAAAACTCATTGTACCAACTGCTACAACTGTATATAAAAAAAGGGTTGTTTTTTTTTTTTTGCTAATACTGGAATTTATTATAAATCATCATTAAACCTTAACTTGTAAACATTCACCTTGAATCACTAGATTGATATACAAATAACAAAGCTCTATAGAATGAGCTGACTAGTTATTCCCAGCCAGTGCAGCAAATGGATTCTTTCCTCCCATGATACCACTCTCCCCCTCATCTTCCTGTGATAAGGAATTCTCTTCACTTTCTGAGGGAGAATTGTCTCCCTTCTCTTGCTGAAATTCGTCCTCTGTAGTGTCCTCTCCACTTTCATTTTCCGCGTCCTTGGCCTCAAACTTATGGAGTTCCTCAGACAGCTGCTTTGTCTCCTGGTGATGGAGCCATAGTTCTGAAAATGACATAGAATACAATCTACAGTGTTTGCTCATGTGTTTTACCAGGTATGTGATTATTTTGCCAAAGAAAATTTAAAACTTCTATTGAAATGCATACAATATCAAGAAACAATTTACATAAACCATTATTGTGGTTATGTAAATAAAAAACATTGATTTATTCCACTGTAAGTTATCTTGCTTACCAAGACATATCCTTTTATGTGCAATTATGTTTTGACTGCATAATTATTACCAGTGTTGCATGTCATATGTAAAATCAACATCATTATTTAAATTCAAGACCAGTAGATTGAATAAAAGTTCTCAGTTTTGTGGTTCATAGATTTACACCATAAGATTATTTGATCAGTTTTGGGAGTTTTGTGGTGCATAAATTTATGATCAGTTTCAGATAAACTAAAACCTTACCTTCATCAGCAGTATAACCTGGGGGTCTCAAACATAAGCAGATCCTGCCTACCAGAGCCATTCTCAGGAGATGATTGGCAGCCCTGTAGGCATCAGGTCGAGCAGCTTTAGCTGTTAAAAATCCTTTCTTCAAAGCCCAAGCTGGAAAAAACATGTTTGATAATAAGTAAGCTATTGTATGAAAGCACCAAGTTTAATTCATGCTGTTGAAGAATTAGAAAACTTCCAGGGGTAGTTGTTCACTCAGATGTCATTAAACAAATGTACCTTCACAGATGTCAAAGGCTGTCCATTGGTCACCCTCATCAATGTCTGAGTGCTTCAGTTTTAAAAGCTTTGGTAAATTGATCCTCTCCCCCAAGTATCCAATCACAGAATATGGCTCCCTAACTTGAGCAATTGGATAGATGCCAGCAATAATCTATCAAGGAAAATTCGATCAGTCTCCATGATATGTAAGCATCATGTAAAATATTATGAATACATTAATTTTCTCGATATTTCAAATAAAGCTGGAATAGTCATTAAAAGTTATAGATACCTGCAATGATTTATCTACTATAGACGGGAAGACTAGACCTGGACAATCACAGAGCTTGACTGTGGGTGTCAGGAATATTGTCTGGAAATGCTTGGTGTGTCCCGGGGTTTTTGACACACTTACTACCTATCATAGAAAAATGAACATCTTTATAATGAAACTTCACTTGGCTTACAAAATACTGTACAAGTAAGTTGATATCATAGATAAATATTTTTGTAGGGCTTACACACCTTCTTTCCCACCAGTCCATTCAATAGAGAGGATTTTCCAACATTAGGATATCCTTCATACAAAAGAAAATAAATGATGAATCAGTTCTTTCTGAACTTTTCCTTCAAGAAATGAAGTTGAATAAAGTGATACATTGAGAGAAACTGGTGATGTATCTGTGATAATGTCTGACAAAATACATAAATATCAAATATTTACCCACACATCCTATGGTAAGAACTCCACCCTTAAACATCTCATGTCCTTCCTTTTCTAAAGAAGGGAGAGATTCATCAATGTCATTTACCTCATCATCTGGGTCTGCATGAATTTTCTCCTCCCAGCTAGACAAATCAACTGACAAAGAAAACCATCAGTCAGTTTTTGGAAAATTCAATGAATTCCATTGTCTGATCAACTATATCCACATCATACATGTACCTTTATTCCCGACAATTTCTTGACAAACTCGCAGTAGCTGCAAAGGACCTACTGACTGATTGTATCTGTTAATTTTTCCTCTTTTAAAGGCTGAAAAATTAAGAGAGCACTTAGAAAACTGATTTGAAAATTTATGTAAACCATGTTTATGTAATGTGTTAAATTGCTTTCAGGAAACATCGGGGATCTGATAAATTTCATAAAATAAATCTCCTGTCAATGAACAGCAAAGAATTTTTTCAGGAAGATATTTCATATATATTTACTTTTTTCAGTGTCTTAGTCTGTGATAACACTACGAATTGATTTTGTATTGTACAGTCCAATAAATTCAAATCACATATTGTTGGGGTGCAAATGGGGTTTGCATAATTAAGGAGGCTGGATGGTCAACAATTTAACCATCAGATCTACCTAAAATTTTGAGATATGATTTGTTTAGCTAAAAACTTTTATTAGGTAAAGAAAAATCCATGTCTTTTACTTTAAAATTTTAAATTTGGATATTTTCCTATATTTTTACATAGAGCTCTTCTTCTAAAGGAGATCAATACAGTCTAGAATTGGCCATGACCATCGAGCCCTCTTAAAAGAAATGAAAATCACATAAATATGTCAATATTCTAATATTTAACCGTTTAATTGCTGAAAATTATCACCTAGCTCATAATACTCAAAGAATGATTTCTTATTCCTTAAATAATCATATCATTTGTTGCAGAAAAACACATTAAAAGACCCTGCTATTTCATGACCTGCAGATATTAAAATTAAATTGGCCAATGTTATTGGCAATAAAAGTATGGTATATCAACTAATTTGTAATTCAATCATCATGCAAAATATCAGGAATATTACTACAGATATAACACATCAGCTTAAGTACCTCTTCTTTGTTGCTGGAGTTCACCACCTTTAGCATAAGCAGCTTCTGAAGGATTTGAGCTAAAGAGGACAATTTTGAGCTCAGGAAATTTAGTCAGCAGGTAGTGTTTCCATGCCACAGTTAAGGCCCTTGGAGCCAGGTCTATTTTGTTTATGACCACTATCATGGACTTGTGCAGATTTTTTGTCACATAACTGTACAAAGCTGGTGAAAAGTGCAAAACCTTAAACAAAATAAATGGCAGAGATTGTTAATATTATCAAAAAATCCTAATCAAATACATGTTTGAACTGAAACTGAAATCCCGAAATCCAAATCAGTCCATCCATTTGAACATTTAAGAATTGCAGTACATTAAAATTTCAATTAAAATTACTTTCCTAGAAAGTACATACCGGTGTTCTAACATCTACAATCAGAAGCAGCACATCCGAGATCTCCATCACCCTCCATAACTGTCGCCACGTCTCCAAGTTCATTTCAAAGTAACTCAGCTCCTTGGCAGTGTGTTCCTCCATGATACCAGCAACATATTTCTATGCCATAAAAAAAAAATATAATTTAACAATTTTCAATAGCTTTTTTTTGGTATAGATTAATGAATCTCACAACAGAAGTTGTCAGATATTGACATCTCCAAAATTATTAATAAACATGTAAAGCTGCCTTTTTCTGGATTATTAATGTTTCGTGAGAACTACTGAATTCTTGTATAGAGTTGACTATATATATTACCTGGAAGTACTTTTCCTCTCTGGCTTCCAGTTGTTGTTTGGACATAGAGTAGTCCCATGGTGGTCGTTTTGGAATGTCCAAAACAGTGCCTGGCCTGTAGACAGTCTCAAAATCAATCTCCAAATCTGTCTACCATACAGAAAGGGACAATATTGGATTATATAACAGCACAATTTGGAGTATTAACCATGTGTGTTTACTCTGGCATATTCATGGCACTTATCATTACAGAGTTTATAATTGACAGGTACTGGCAGCATCATTTATATATCTTGTATTGTGACTTATATCACACCTATGAAAGTTTAAGCCTAAATTACAGTAAATTAAAAGTCATTGTAAGTGCTATCATAATGACAGTTCTATTAATATTACACATGTACATGTACAACAATTTTATTTTTGTTGGTTTTTTTTACGGCATAAATCGATAAAATTCAGCATTGTAATATATAATGATATGAAGTTTCAAAGTAGAACATGTTCAGTATTAAGAATAATTCAATATATAGCAATGAGTCAGAGGTTAATATAATTTATCAAAACATTTTGAACATATATTAAGAATAATATCTGAATATAAAGATTATTATAGCTTGTCCTTTATGGTTACAAGTACAATATAGTATATACATATAGACCTACCAGTTTCTTAGGAATAACAGGCTCAGTCTTTGCCCTTAATTTTCTTTCCTCCACTTCATGTTTACTTTCTTTGAAAAAATGAAGGCGATACCTGAAATATCAATGAAAAGTGGAATCGTGAATTGTCTTTAAAATTCTTTTACAGATATTTGACTGTGATAGCTATGTGCTTGCTTCTGAAATTCAGTATTAAATTTTCAATGGTTATAGTGAAGCCTTGTGGAATTGTAGATTTACTTCCCTTTAACTGAAATTGTTATAGGGAATCAAGAATATATCTTAAGATTTAATTAAGATAGTGAATTCCCAATATTTACATGTTTTCGTCCCTAAGACTACAGAGTCTACAAATTGAAGTATTCAAAACAAAATTTATATTGGAAAACTTCAATTATTGGATTGTATATGTAAACAATATCTAAGCACTATTCAATTTATTGATAAATCAATAAAATATAAATTAGTTGGCAGGGTGGGGTGGGAGGGGAGGGGGGGGGGGGGGGGATAACATGTCGCATAGCTTTACCAGCCTATTCATAACTGTGAATTCTCTTGATTCAGAAGAACAAAAATTTTAAACAAAATGAAAATTATATGTCTTTTCTTTGCTGATGGAGGCATGAGCATGGTGACACAAGTTATGTAAAGTTATGAGTATGAAACAACAAGCAAAGCATATAAAATATGAGTATGAAACAAAAAAGAAAACATTTTATAGGTTAGATCAACCAGTAAGTAAGGTCCACTAGAATACAAATGCATATAATACATTTTAAGGAAATTCCATTATAACAACATTCTATTTAAACAATGTTATCCTATTCTAAACTTTTTGCATCATCCTGAATCTTTTAAACATATGTATCAAATAAAGGGATTGTCCATAGTCAGTGGATACCCTCCTTTTCAAATTCTGACTCCCTATCTACCAGTAGTTAACATTTTTGTGAATATGATTCATTAAACAAATATGACTTTTTGATTATAATGCTACTTTACCTGTTTGGGTCATCTTTCTTGCTGGCGAAATCTTTAGGCTGCTTGTTGACCTCTAACCTTTCACTACTGGTGGCTTGCTCTCCTTCACTGTCATCACTGCTATCATTATCTACAATTCAGGTACCAAATATAGATGGATGCAAGTTTATACCAACAAATTACGGATTACATTGACTTTTTTTTCCCTTTTGGGAATAGAATGGTTCATTTCTGCTACATGCTTGTAATAAATTTTCAATACACCACTGGCTATCTTATTAATACCAGTCAATAAAACATAGGTAATCACAGATTGCAAATCTCACCGAGACGAGACATCACCTTTGTGAGGCATCACCTTTATGAGACCACCTTTATCATATGATATGAAAATCATAGTTAATGATCTTGGATATTCATGGAAACTGTTTTGACACAATATCGTATATCATATGTTAAAAAAATTGTATGATAATCATATGCTCATTTCATACAGTATTATAAGATACAATGTTTATCAATACAATAATATATAATACGATATTGCATCCTATGATACTTACAATATAGTATCATATAATACAATATAATACTGTAATAAATAATTATGCAATATAATATTGTAACATATGATATGACATTGTATCGTGTCATACATTATTGTATTTGATCACATAATACAATATCATTATATAATATATGATACAATATAGTATTACATGATGCAATATCATATCACATAATACATCACAATATTGTAACATTTGATATTATATTGTATAATATAGCATGATATTGTATTGTATGATATTGTATCATATTTGATATATAATATGATATTATATCATATGATTTGATACAACATTGCATCATATCATATGATAAAATATCATGTGATATAGTAATATATTATATAATACAATATCAAATATTATATATTACAATATCATATAATACAATTCATGTGATATAATAATATATTATATAAACAAAATATCATATTATACAATATCATATACGATATTATATATTATACAATATCGTATCATATGATACAATATTACATATTGCAATATCATATGAAACAACATCATGTGATAAAATATTAAATATATAATACAATATCATATTATACAATATTGTATCATAATATACAACACTATACATAACAATTACAAGACACAATATCATATCATAATGTACAAAAAAATTGCTACAATATCATATCGTATCATATAACTTTTTGCAATATGATATAATATTGTATCATATAAAACAATAGTGTATCATATCATATACATGTAATACTATATCATAGAAATCATGTTATATCATTTAATAACAAATACATCCATCAAGCAGGTTTAAGTGAGTTAGGAGATTTTTTTAGCATCCTTGATAATGGAGATCAGGCTCTGCATCTGAAGCTACCTCTGCAATTCATTTATATTATAGTCAAATCAACTGTGCAAGTTTGAAATAGTACCAATATCTATAAAACATGTGACCTGTTAAAAAAAAACTAACCCTCATCCAGCATCCGAAACCTTTGGCTCAGATTCAGCATTTAAGCCTGTCAGGTGCATCAGTGTCATAAGACACATCATCCATGCAAGTTTTGTGAAGTTAGGACCAATAATAACTAAGATATAATCATCAGAGGGCACCTGCTCCATAAACTTTAACCAGCTTTTTAAACCTTAACCTCCTCCAGCATCTGAAACCTATGGCTCAGATTCAGCATCAATGCCTGTCAGGTACATCAGTATCATTAGACGCACCATCCATGCAAGTTTAGTGATGTTAGGACCAGTAATAACTAAGATATATTTTTTAGCATCCTTGATAATGGAGATCAAGCTCTGCATCTGAAGCTACCTCTGCGATTCATCTATATTAAAGTTAAATCAACTATGCAAGTTTGAAATAGTACTAGCTATTATCTATTAAACATGTGACCTGTTCCAAAAAATCAGGTGCATCAGTATCATAAGACCGACCATCCAAGCAAGTTTGGTGACGTTAGGACCAGTAATAACTAAGATATAATCATCAGATGGCACCTGCTCCAAAAACTTTAACCAGCTCTAAAAACCTTAACCTCC
>WFKH01011581.1:51773546-51787416 GCA_016163765.1 Magallana hongkongensis | reverse complement strand
AAAAAAAAAAAAAAAAAAAAAAAAAAAACCTAATAGGCATAGTACTGAGCCTATCCATCTTACTTCCTTGAATTTTGTATTTAAATATTTTTTAACAAATATTTTTTTTGCATTTTTGTAGCAGTTGTATACATTCTTTGATTAAATTTATTGATATTTATGTTTAGGTGTCGGGAAGACTATTGAGTCTGAGTGTCTGCAGCTTGTAAAGTAGATACAATTAATTGTATTATCAAAATTATAATAAAAAAAAAAAGAAATGGGCAAGTTTCATTGAAATCCATTTAGAAAGTTATAAGTACCCACTGGTTATTCTTTGCTTGAAAAAAATATGACACACACTTACAGACGGACTAATGAATCGGACTTTTTGTACTTTAGTTCCTCATTAACCCATCATGTGCGGCATATTCTGATATTGGGTCTGGAATGACCGACGTTCCAGTGCGCCAACCCAACATGTTAGGTTTGAGAAAGAAATCAGATCGTCATTTTAATCTTAAATTGAATGAAAACGATCGAGCGTTCTCCTTGGGAATAAATAAAATTAGATACATCATATGATTTACGCAGGGACGTATATATACGTCCCTCATTTGTGTTAAAGAATAAAAAAGATCAGCCTTATTTCAAAGAAATATAATATAAAAGACGAATTTAATTCGTCATCCAATTTTGGAAATAGGGAAATTCTGTGCCCTTATTAATCTTTAAAAATTCGGTAATACCTATGTCTCATACAAAACCGGAAAAGAAAAACGCTTAATAAAACTTGAACCAGTCCGATTGTGATTCCAGAGTCATCACCGCGTTTTAAAGAAGGGACCGTAATCTAATAAGAAAACCATCAAACGACAGCGATTTTATTTTATGTTTACGATTATACATTCACTACGTTTAATAAAACAATTTACATGATGATGATCATACTATTTTTTGAAAGTTAAATAACCGGCGCCATTGTAAAAATAGACGGCGAAATCGCCGGTCGCCGGCACTTAATGAGAACCCTGCACATGTATGCAATAACCATGATAATAAGAAATATTTGAATAGAATGGATTATGAGAAAACCCATAAAAGCCAAAGTGGATGCAATATCAACAATAATACTTACATAGTATTCAGAAATACATTCAGAAAGAAAGGACATAATTTTTGGTTCCTATGAATACAATACCCTCTTTTGATAAAAAATTGGCTATAAATAGGTCCATACTTTACACAAGACTTGAAGGTATGTCGAGAATAACTTGCTAAGAGCAGTTTTTTTAAAACCCAAAGAGGGCCATTTATTCATTATCCTCTTTTTATAATCATAAACAACTGTTTATTAGTAAATACTGTGTCGATTTCAACAAAATACAATAAACACCGTTATTCTTGTTTAGCTGACAGCTTGTCATATGGTAGTACCTGTCTGATTAACAAGGAACACTGTTATCCTGTTGATAGATAAATTTTCAAATGCGCAATTCCTTTTACTTAGAAAATTGTTAAGGAATTCGAATTTCCTCTGTATTGATTTGCATAAAAAGCAATAAATTACCGTTCCTCTTTCTTCTGCGCTTTTCTTGTAACTGAAACTTCTTTTGCTTTGAGCTGAAAGGCTTCTTACGAGGCATCAACAACAAAATATTTAAAAATTACAGAAAATAGGGCATCAACTTATGCAGGGGGTTTGTGATCTATACCGGAAGTTAAGTTACTTTGGTGCCGAAGTAAATATGAAGTATCATATTGATTATCATGCTTTAAACGTTCTTGCAAATATAAAGATGATGAAATTGATCATGAATTCATTTCATAGAAATATATTACGAATAATATTTAAATTATCTATACACTGAATATTTTAATTATTTACTGCGTTACTGCTCTGTTTGCCTTGGTGCCGAGACTGTTGGGTGTTGTAAACTGTTGACTCGTGGACATTTAACAGGACAAAACAACTATGAACATGAAATAACAGTATATAAGGCAACACGATGGAATTTCCGTTTTCTGTAAATAATTTACTCGGTTCCACAATAAGTAAATTGGATAATACTGTGACCCCTTTTAGAAAAAACGCTGATGGGTAAGCAAAATGAAAACTATGTGATTGTTTATTTTCTTAGTGAAATCAATGCGAACATAACTATAATTAAGTTGCATTTACTAATTAAGAAATGGATATTACCAATTAGATACAATTGAAACTCTCAAAACTATATACCAACAGTTCATAAATGATTTACAACTGATCGAGCTAACCATGCTAACCTAATCATTCTCAAATTCATTTTTCATATTTTCCTGTCATATAGTTTAACATTTATATTTTTCAGATATGATGCAAGACAGCTACGCAGACAGCTTATGGAAGTCATCGACCGAATGGGAGAAGCATCTGCAAGGGTATATATATATAGACTGAAAGATTGGTTTATAGATCTACATTTATTATCTGTTAAATATGAATTATAAACAAATCAGTCACTTTTGCAATCGAATATCTCAAACTTTGGGTCTAAAAAATGGATTAAAAAAATTCATGAATTTGAGAACCAAAATATCAACAATAAGTGAAAAAACAGTGGTTGGACTACCAACTTTCTTAAATATCCATAAATTAAGGTATCAGTGTTTGAGACACTGAAGCTTGACTGTTTATCAATATTTCAAAATTTATGTTTAAATCGTTTGGAACTTTTAAAAGGTATCAGTATTAAGAATGGACTAAAATATAGATATAACATTTTTACATAAACAGTAAAACACTGTCTGACGTGTTAGTATTGATTTTTATTTTGCTGAACAGTGAGTTGACTTTATATTACATACTTATTATATAATGATACATGTATTCAGATAAGATGCATTATTATAGGCTCAGGGTCTGCGAACCATAATTACAACAGGAAGAAAACTGGAATTGTCAGATCATATTCTTTATGTGATGCGAGATGATCAATTAAATGAGTAAGTATATTTTTAAACCAGTTACCTGGTGACAATTATGCCTAAAGAATCTAGAGAATTAGAATCTTAAATTCTTGACTATAATAATGGTTAAAAAAGTTATAAACATTGGTATGCTACAAGTACTAGTGTATATTTATTTTACCATTCAGATATAACTTGTAATTAAAAAGTAAAATATTGTTTTTAAGACAATACTTTAACATTCAAGTACATCAGCTCGGTATTTGCAAATGAACCAGTTTCTACATGTAGGATGTCATTGTTGGCAAATTTTATATTCATACTTTTCTCTTGATTTTCAGCAACAAAGGTGCTGTAATTGGAATATTGAAAATTGGAAATAAGAAGTTATTTGTTTATGACACCAAAGGCCGTGTTCATGAAATGGAGCCAATGTGTGTTCTTGATTTTTATGTTCATGAATCTCGACAAAGGATGGGATGTGGTAAACTCTTATTCGAGTACTTTTTAAAGGTAAATAGATGATTAATAGATAATTCTCTATGTAGGTATAAAATTGTAGCACGTACTAGATAATGAATCTAATATGTAACTAAAGATATATTTAAGTTTTAAAGGACAACGGTGCTTTATCATATTTATATTCTTTATTTTGGCCTTAAAACCTGTGTTACTATGCACAGATATTTTCATTTTTTATGAATTAAAATTCAATAGATTGAACTAGAATCTAAATATGTAATGCTAATTACTGCCCTGCATAGTGCATAAATAGATTTATAGCAATTTGGTCATAACTCTTTTTCAGGACCAGGATATAGATCCACGTCATTTAGCAATAGACAAGCCATCATTTAAATTTAGCCAGTTCTTAAAGAAGCACTACAACTTAAAAGCAGAACTTCCACAAGTGAATAACTTTGTTGTGTATGAGGGGTTCTTTAGTAGTCGGACATTTGAGGACAATTCCAGAGGAAGAAGAGGATACTCCAGACCTCCACTACACCCAAACACAAATTGTAAGGTTTGGTTTCTTGTTGTATTTCAATTTTCAATTCTGATTTGTTTAAATTAAGTTAAGTAAAATTATTAAGTAATAATATGATTTAAAAAGTCAATATTCCAAGAAAACTTTGAATTTATCATGCAATTTTAAATTTTAAATTTATTTATACAAATACAAATATTTTATTGGCACAAAATACATGCAATTACAATAATCGGCAAAGACCTAACATATGCAAAACAAATGTATTATTATTACTCATCAGTATAAAAGGTAAGCATCAATGAATTTCATATTCACATAAAAGAAAAATTCTGACATTTATTACATGGGACATGCCAGACTGAATATTATGAATGATTTTAAGCTATCCATACCATGGGGTGTTATATGCATAGACCAAACTCAGAATTTTTTTTTACATGTTTGTCAAATCTTCATCTGGCATAACATCCATGATTTCAAAATTGATTAAACTCGAGCATCTCTGAATTGATAACAATTAATTAATTTCTACATGTCGTTTGCTCTGCTTTACAAGTACATGTAATAGTATTATTAGATTAGTGAAAAAGAGCTTACCATTTTTGTAGATAATAACTCTGAGGTGAAGGCTGGGAGACGGCAAGGTTCCAGTCACTATAGATACAGGAACTCCCCGTCTAGTCAGCTAGAGTCGGACACCTATGAACCGTCAAATCGATCATCTCCAAGGCGAGGAGAAAACATGGTTAGTTTGCATTTTTATCAAATACCGGTAAATGTTCTTATG
This sequence comes from Magallana hongkongensis, assembly GCA_016163765.1. Taxonomy (NCBI): domain Eukaryota; kingdom Metazoa; phylum Mollusca; class Bivalvia; order Ostreida; family Ostreidae; genus Magallana; species Magallana hongkongensis. Next base: position 51,782,710 of record WFKH01011581.1, on the reverse strand, counting down.
TTTATTCATTAGTCCGTATGCAATTTATCAAATAATTGTTCTTGTACATGTCCATTTGTTAGTCTCTATAATGAAAAACTTTTTCCAAGGTCAATAAAATTTTAAATATTTGAACTATGATTTTCAGACTCCTGAAATAATCCCCACCCCTCCAAGAGCCCCATCTCACACTGAAGTGTTGGAGAGACTCCTAAGTGAAAGAGAGTAAGTGCTGTATTCATTCATTGTTCTTCATCTTGTGAGGTAAAACAGGAGTCATTTTAAGATCATGCAGCCTGTGTACAAAGATATGAAAAGTTGAAAAATATTATTTCTATTGATTGGGGTATGTTAGTTGTGAAACTGCTTGATACTTAAACCTGTATTCGCTTAATAGTAATATTTATGAGATGCCACTTTCCTAAACTGTATCTAAAGGGGTTGGTTTGAATCTCGCATGCACATACAGCTTAAAACTGTGAAAAAAAAAAAAAAAGTTCTGCATCATAAATCATTGTAAATTTTGTGTTCTGAGTGTCAGCTTTTAATTGGTGTTGCAAAACCTTATATTCTTCCTCATAATCACACTCATTTAACACTCTTTCCTTTTCACAGCAAAATCAAACAATTAAGGGGCACCTCTCCTTCCACTAAACATCGCGCATATGGTGCAAGTGCTTCTCATTATACTCGTCACTCCAATACCCCTCCCGAAACAGACTCACGGCCTAATACAACCTCTGTACTCCACTTGCAAACCAGGGATAGTGGGGGAAGAGGAAGCCACCATTCACAGAACAGGAACCAGAATGCAGGCACCAATGGAGACAGATCACCTCCTCTGCTTCAAAGGGAACCCCCCATCAATTATCAGGAAAAAATGAATCTTCATCAGGATTACATGGGCAGAAATGGGCATCTTAAAGTTACAAACGGAATTCCATCCAGGTAAAGAATCAAATGTTTTTTTTATGCAGCTTAACTGATCATGAATTGCTAAAAAAAGTTCATCTACCCACACTTTTATTTTTACCCTTTTCACAAATTGAGAAATTTTTATTTACACCTTGAACAAAAAATCTTATTAAATAAAAGGACATGCAATCAGCCATAATTGGATTTGTGCCACTAATTTTTCATTTTATCTTTTTGACAGTTTACCCTCCATCAATAATCATCAGAGTAAAACACAGTACAGCGAGAATCCAGCAAGCAACATCCTGGCCGGAATCCCAACCCCTTGGAAAGGAAACTTCCCCAGCAACTCTAACTGGACTGTGTATGGAGCCCCCAATAACTATCAGACTATTGGCTCTAGGCATTACAGTCACACCAGACTGTGGTGATAATAAGATCTCAACAAAATCAAAAGAGGTTTTCATTTTAGTCTTCTCTGGAAGGATGTGTATTTGACATAATGGCCAGAAATGCTCAACTCTCATTTACCATGGACAAAACTCTGTACATACACTGTAGTTATTTATTACTGAGACATTTTGATGCTAAATGCTGAATAACACAAACAAAAATTCATGTGGATACTTACCTCGGCGATTCAATTACAATACATATGCATAGAATCATTTTTTATTTGCATAAGAGTGTGCCAGAGAACATGTTGTAGAATATATTAATTTGCTTAAAATGTTTACTGTATCCTTATAACGTACAGTTTATTAGTGGAATTTTGGGGAGGAGGTGGCTTTAATTTCACAAAATTATGAAATTAAATAAGAGTACATAAAGATTTGTCAATTTTTGTATCCTTTGCATTTCAGTTTCTTCCTAGTAAATGCAACTTACAGTTTTTCAATTTTAAAAATATGGGGTTTCCAATGAACATTTTCTGTCAAAATATTAAATGTGCTTTAAATAGATGTATCAATGTATTTTGAATTTGTTGATAGCCCTTCAATTAGTTTTATTGTGCAATTTAAGTCAGCTTTCTAAAACGGTTTGGAGTTTTATGAACAAGTTGAATTGTTTTAATTATGTTTGAAACTGCCTCTTGGTTTTTTTGTGAGTTGATGGTTTTGTTATTATAGCAATATTGACTTTGCTCAGGCTTAAAGTATATGTCTATCCATACAGTACAAACAACTATAGAATATATTTCTCTTTTTTCAAGAGGTGCTGTGTTTAAATATTTTTTCAAATGCTAGCACTTAAACTACTAATTTAATAAAAATGAAATACATATAATGCTGATTCATATGTAATGATCAACATGTATACTAGCTGTAGATTCCTTATTAAACACAAGTAATTAATATCCGCGTAAAATCGCGAGAAGCAACTCTCCCAGAATGTAAAATCTCGCTTTTATTTTTCAGACAGTTTTGAACTATATGAAATTATAACAAAAAATTGGTGCTCGCGATTTTTTATTCTTGAGGTTTGATACAAAACAGCTGAATCGGGGAATTAAGTAGTCGCAGAAAATAAGGAATTTACAGTATATCACATTAACATCGAATATTAGATGTAAAACACATATACATACACAATCTGCAATGGTGTTAACAATGTACAATGGTGTTAACTGTTTATAATTTTTAATCATTAAATGCACATTGATAAGAAGCATTTTCACTTGAATTATCTCAATGGGTGTGTTAGAGGGTATTATGCGAATTTAGACAATTGTTTATTGGTCCAATTGCTTTAAAAGCTAAAAATAGACTTATTTTTATAGGATTAGGATTTTTTAATTGGTTATATGTGGGCCATGGTGGTATACTTATAAAAAAGAATTAATTGGGGTATACAATAACCAATAGTAAATTAAACAAAATATATGTACATGTACAACACTCGGATAAAATGCAGTATTATTGTGTGCAGTTTCTTTTTGTATGTGTTTTGCCATTGATAGATATAAAATCTAATTAACAGTCTTTCTTGAGTTCATATTTAGAGCTTTTGGGTGAACTGCAGCCTTCTGAAATGCAACTTCTCAATGTTGTTTGAAATAACTATTAACAAGTTATCACAAATTCTAATATTGTACAGAAAATAATTAAATTATAAAGTGTCATTGTACATTCCCCCTTTCCTACTTTAAGCATTGCAGTTTTACCCAGAAGATTCATAATGACCTATCAAATGAGTAACTTTTGTTGTTATTGTGTTCAATGATAACTATAGAGCACTGCTGGCTTTTGATCTTGTTATGTTTTTATAGTACAAATATATGTCACTTTATATGAGATACTTATTAGAAGAAAATCTGTTCTGAAAAAAATAAATAAAATACATTGTTACTGGATAATGAATTATAATTTTTTTTAAGGAATCATTTTCTGAGTATTTAATGAAGTGATCAAATACGGTCGGATGTGATCAAATCCAATAAAGCCAGAAGGGCTTTATGATGGATTTGATCACACCCAACCCTATTCAATCACCTCATAATATTCAAAAAAAGATTCCTTATTACTGATATAATTTTCAGCAATTATACGATTAAAAATTAAAATAATCATTGGTGAAATGTATTAAAATATACATTACAAAATCGATTTGTAGTGTTATCATATGCAGTTTCACAGACAAAGACACTGGAAAATGTAAATTTCTATCATAGAATTATGTCATGCACATGTATCTTGTATCAAAGGCATAAAAGGTACAATCAAAAATCAAAATTTGAGGAAGAGAATGTAGTGACCTAAAAACATCTAACCTGTTGCATGCATGTATTGTATATGTCCATGGTATGGACAGATTCACAGACTATGCCATAGATGCATCCATTCACAACAGGCCTGTAAAAACTAGAGCATTGAACAATTTTTTTTTGCATTTCAGGCTTATTATGTCAATTAGGTTTTCTAACGACAAAGGACTCAATTTAGTTATTTATACTGTTCGAAGGGGGGGGGGGGATCGTATGTAGATCAAACATACTCCATTTACTAGCACTGACTGATGTACAAAGTAAGAAACTTAGTATTTTAATTGTATGTGAAATATATTTCTTTTCGTTTCCATATAAAATTTAAAAAATTAGTTGGTACATGCTTAATTTGATCCTGGTGCCTTCAGGTTTGGTGCGCTGCGCCTACTGTGGGTTCGATTAATTTCGGGTTTACATGAACTTACGTTTACCATAGGTGCTTAGAACTATTATAATATTTTCTTGTAAGGAGTTATTCGGTTCTTATGGTATTTAAACCCAGGAACCTGGCTCTATTGCCATTCGACAACTTAGCTACGACCTCTTAGTTGCAATAAAGGCATAGGTTTTTTTTCTCGTTTTTAAAAGTATAGATTCCGATGTCCTGGTTTCGGAAAGAATATCTTTTAGGATGCAGTACCTGGTGTGGTGGGTACTCAAGATTCCGGGCTGGCTGTTACACGGATGAAACCAATACGATATTGATTTAAAATGATAATAAATTTGGCTAATGTTGTCACCTCCTTCATTATGTGTTTGTTTCAATATGATTATGAACAGGAAATAATTTATGTTCGGCTGAGCGAAGCGAAAGAGAACATAATTTTAAATTCCAATTATTACACTCACAAGCACTTGATCTTAAGAATATTTCTTTTTATAAAAATAATAGATAATTTCTTGTACTAGGCCTATAATATCTTGGGAAAATTATCTATTTATAGAAAGAAACTTATTTAAGGTCAATATGCATGATGTGATTACACTGTAGTAAATAAAAATAAAGTTATATGTATTCAGAAATTAAAAATACTTGTTTAATTTGAAGTTAAATTTTTATAGCAAATTAGCCTATTTGATAAACGGTTGCAAATTCAATTGCTTCATTCTTCTAAACATTTAAGCTCTGACGTACACCAATGTTCGATGTGTTGCTTCACAGGTTCAAATTCAAAATGTGCTCTCCATCTCCATAGCTGAACTCTTTTTCCTTTTTTAAGTTCGCACCAGTAATTTGATACTACCGGTAATTAATTGGTCAGCCCGTGAAGCAGTGCCGTTAGGCTAATGTCTAACGCACACTCACTTACAATTTGTGTAAAAGTTTGCATTTTAGAAGTACAGAGGTCATTGCATGTGCAATCAGTTAAAATCATTATTTATTACAAAAATAAAACAAATAATTAGAAGTTGGATTTTTATTTTATAAATCATTTTTTTGGTCAATATTTCTCTGAATACAAGACGTCATATTGACTTTTCAAGCGTCTTATAACGTTCTTTTTTGGGGGGGAGGGGGGGGGTCAACGTCGTCAACCATAATCATCGTATTTTCAACGTTGGTACAGTAACGTTGTATGTCTGCTGGATGAGGTTTTCTTTTGAATTTCAGATTTGACTAATCTCTTGCACTGAGATTTAGTTAATAATTTGTTAATTTCCATCAAATCTTCTATGCTCCATGGGTATTCTTGAATGAAAATTCCGACTTCTTCCACACTGAAATCCATCTTTCTGAAAATACTTGGTTCTAATGTAATTCCTTGCTTTACTATTTTCCTGGTTAAGTCTGTCATCTTCATCGTACAAGATCTCATTAAGGCAACTTGCAAATCTGCCTGTTCTCGATACTTTTCTCTCTGAAGAACCTCTATACAAGTCTGCTCATCTGAAACAAAAATCAACTGGGAAAATATTTGGAATGGAATCTTGGATATGAGATTAAGCAAATCTTTAATGATTGCTGGTTTTCTTGACTGGATGGCTGTTTGCAAGAAAGTCAGTAAATCCTGGTCACTCCAGCCTCTTTCATTAAGAATACTGTCAAATACTTTATTTTTCTCAGTGGCACCGATGGGACTTCCAATGATCAAGTTTTCAACAAATGAGGCATCTATCAGGTTCTTACACCCCAGCTCATCAAATTTAGAGACCAGATAAGGCGGGCCTTTTAAGCAGGCAACAAGATACGCATTCTTGAGGTGGCTGTAAGAAAACTCCTTGTCTATATTTTGAAATAGTGTCTCAATAAGCTCATGAGTTAATCTGTCCCCAGCCACATGCACACAAACTTTGAAAACATTTGTGGGGTTTAGTTTCATATGCTTATTCTTCAAAATGCTTTGGAAAAGATCATGATCACTTTTTTCAGCTGCGTCATCAAAGTATTTTTGTAATGTCTTTAAATCGGTTTCTTCTTTCAAGAACTCTATGCGCTCCTTTGCCTCCAAAAAATCATCATCGTAGTCGTAAAAATGACGAGAAACACCCCAGCATGGGTCGAATAAACCTGAATTTTCTTTGTTTTCATCTTGGCACGCCTCTTCCTGAACGTTGTGGTGAATACATGCTTTGTATATCCTTTCTACCGGGTCATCCTCCTTTAGAAAATCCACATAAGTTATGTTTCGTAACAGTTTTGGCATTTCGTCGACAGTTTCCAACATAGCAGGAATAATGCAATGTCTCTTGTCCAGAGCGTATTTTCGGAACGCTTCTTGTTGTTCAAACCAACACCAACCACTTTCTACGAAGTCGGGACTGATCAACATTAACACTTTGTCGGATTTCTCAATAGCAAAAGAAATATTGACTGCGATTTCAGTTCCTGGAAGGAAGTCCCTATCGGCAAAGCAGCACTTGATCTTAAACCTCTTTTCCAGGTCTTCCATTATCCTTTTGGCTGCAGGGGTGTTTGCAGAACTGTATGCAATGAACAGATCGAATTCTTGGTTAGCCATTACTATTCTCTAAACAGAGAAAATAGTTTCGTATTTGTAAAAAGCATTCATGTACAGCATATATTTAATTAACAACCCATATAATATGATACCAATTATCCATTCTAGAGTCAGCACATCTTCCTGTAATTATATATTTAGACACATCAATTTTTTAAACAGCTTTCGTATAGAAATATTCCCGTTTCACTTCCTCAATTTGCACTTTATTTTCGTTTTTCGTCTTGAGTAGGCACTTATCTCCTTGCAAAATCCATGAGAGGTTCATGTTAGTGCACTTCTCTAAAATGGGTAGAGTAGGGATACGTACGATCACTACAATTATTTTTATTCCATTGCAACACAATTTGATGTTTATATCATACTTTAGTGCACAATATGCACAACATATTTGTTCTAATTAATATTATCGAAACACTTTAAATCATTTTAAATTTTTACTTATAACTGAACTTATTTATTTTACAACGATTGATAAACAAGTTCTACAACTTATATTAATATCTCTCGTTGGCACGGATGTTAGCGCGAGGGGGTCATTTGTGTGGGAAGAAGCCGGAGTTCCCGTAGAGAACCCACATGTCCAAGCGGGCGACCGCCATACCCTATCACATTCAACCACTGTCGATCACGGGGATCGAACTCGGGTCGCAGCGGTGATAAGCGAGTGCATTGTCCACTACGCTACTTGGACACCTAAATTTTAAATTTTTACTTATACTGTTTCCAATAAAACGCTTCGGTCAAAACGGACTAAAGAAACAGCGTGGACATTTTCACGCTAGTTTATTCTCATTATACTTGGCAGTTAAGCATAAATCAGTCATTGTTTTCATACAATACATTCTTATAAACATTATTAATTCACAATAGAATCTAATAGGGTTGTTTCGGCGCTGCCCACTACTGACAAACTCCAGAGGTGCGCCGACTGGGTTGATAAACCACTCAGCTCTCTGCCTTTCATTTTGACTGAACTACGCTGCAACACACTGAATGTTTATAAACATACACTAAGAACCTTAGTGTTGCGCTTTCCATTGTTCTTCACACTTCTTCCATTCCTAAATGGAAGCAAATTCAGCTTCTCTAAACAGATATCAAATGATAATCCGCAAGGCCCTCTATACGGATTGCACAACAAATCAAAGACATCCAACTTCGACTGGAGGACACCATTTTCTCTGCTTCTCAATGTCTCAAACTAACATCATTTTACAACGGTTCATATATCTTTTACTTATGAACGACAGTTTTGATTGGTTCTGTCCACCTGTGATGATCATGAGTTAACATTTAGAGCTTATATTCCGAAGTTATGTTTAATTATACAGTACCAGAGTACAAGGTCGCAAATATAATACTTGATGACAACTTGTTTATATATTCTCAATTTGTATATATTTTACCGTGCCCGCATCCAGCATCTGGCTACATACTGCGCAATATAATCTGGCTGTGCCAGCAAATGTCATTGTCAGGTTACAAAGTTCATTCTGTCACTTTGCATTAAAACAACCATTACGTAATATATATTAGGTATCAAAGTTATCCATGACTAATTTGTCATAAAAGCAAATAGTACTCGTCAAAGTCACATTATGGTATCTGGTTACAGCACTCATGGGCTTCTTCTCTGCTGTCCTCTCACGTCACTATCATTAAAACCAGCCGACACGACACAGACCATATAACAAAAACAGGTGTCCGGTTAGTAGCTGCCATAGCATCAACGTAAATCACAGTTTTGAGTCCCCTGGAGAGACACCCGTGGATTACCAAGATGCTGCTATATTTCCTGAAGGAACAGCATCTGCTTGCAACTGCTTGTCACTTGCATGGGGTACTCAAAAGTCGAACATTCCCCCAACACGATTATACTCACAAACCCTTTTCGAAGTTAACAAATTTCAGGTTTCCTTTGTTGCTTTTATATATGTCTCTTCCTCGCCTTTTTTAGGACAATTGCAAGAACAGATAGAACATTGTCATGTCTCCATGTGTATCGTTCTCTGTCAGAGCTAATGAACATGAAAGCAGAATATGTTCCAGGTTGACTGTTCTGTCACAACTTTTACTGTTTGGGTCGGTCCTCATGCACCATGTTTCATGCAAAATTGGTTCTGTTGGGCAACACATTGCAAATAGACTTAAGAGGGATGGATGGCCATTTTTAGACTATATTGATCTCTTTAAAAAGAAGAGCTCTGTATAAAGATATAGGAAGATATTCAAATTTCAAAGCTAAAACATATTCTTTACTAAACAATAGTTCATAGCTTAAAATATCATGCCTAAAATTTAAGGTGAATCTGATGGCTAATTTGTTGACCGCCTAGCCTTCTTAAGCGGGTTGTCTACGATTCAGATATTATTCCAATATGACTTATTCCGTCGAGATCCTTCTCATATGAGCCAGCTTCCGCGCTTCTTCATTCCAACTCGGACTGCATTCACCATTATTGCATGTTCCTTTATTGAGCAAACCTTCTGTAATAAATGCCTATTTTCCTCGTCAGATGCCGTAACCCATTATGCCGTGATAT
>WFKH01011581.1:51756434-51772765 GCA_016163765.1 Magallana hongkongensis | reverse complement strand
GCCCCGAGTACAAACACCCCACCGGAGAACCTACCTCGCACAAGCAAGGAATATGTACTAGGATGTACAGCTGATACCGCACGAACAGAAGGTAGAAACTCATTTCTCTCTACCTTTAAAATGTTTTCCATCATTAATTTGGACAAATTTAAAGGAGATGGCACCCAGGACGTAAAAACATGGTTTACAAATTTTGGGCAATGGGCAAAATTTCATGATTTGCCTGATGAAAAAATTATTGATGCTTTTCCATTTTATTTAGAAGGGCATGCCAAAATTTGGTATGATTCTTTGTCAGCGGAACAAAAATTAAATCATAAGACAATTAAAAACTTGTTTCAAGAAAGATTTAAAGAATTAGATAATTTTTTGGATTTGTCAGTACTTCAGATGAAACAAGATGAAACAGAACCTGTTGATGATTTTTTAACAAGACTTATTAAAAAAGGAACTATTAAAAATATTCCAGACAAAATTTTACTTTCGGTTGCAATGAATGGTTTAAGATCTGATATTAGAACGTATGTTGTTACTCAAAATCCTAAATCAATTGAACAATTGAGGAAAATTGCTATTTTAGCTGAACAATTTCAACCAAGTCAGAGTATAACGTTGGAAAATTATGAATATTTGTTAACAGAAATTCAAAGTTTGAAAGAGAAAATTAAGACACAATCAGAAATTAATGATATGAAATGTTTTGAAGCCCAAAATAAAAATCACCCTCAATTTTGCATCACAAAATTGTAAAGAATCGCCAGCGGTACAAAATCACAGGGTTAGATATTTTTCTCCGACACAACAAACACCTATTTATTTGCCAAGACGTCAGAATATCAGGGTTAATAGGTCAAGAACGGCTAGGAACGAGCTGCCCAAAGTCAATGTTACACCTACTACACAGCAGCTAACACACCACCCTCGCATGATCGCACCGCAATGTTATTTTTGTCTAGGCATGTGCATGGATAGATCCAGATGCCCAGCACGAAATGCTCACTGTCATAATTGTAACAGAGTTGGTCATTTTTCAAGGGCATGCAAACAATCGTGTTCTGTTCATCAAAAGAGATTCGCACCTATCTCTAGAAAGTGCCTTTCAAATTCAAAAGTGCAAAATCCTTATTATAAAAGACAATCTCAACAATTAGAATATGACCAAAATGAAACTCAAAATTTTAATTCAAATCAACAATCTAATCGCAAACAAATGAAAAGTCAAAAGAAATCAATAGATTTGCAAGAAATGGAATCTCGGGATGCTTTAATTTCTTTTAAAGAAAAATGTTCTATTCCAGTGTTTGTACAAACCACTAGGTTTAACGCTCTTTTAGATACAGGGTCAGCAATTTCAGCCATTAATTCAGAAACTTTGAACAAAATCAAAATTCATGAAAATAAACTTAAAAACTCAGAAATTTCATTTATCACTGGTGCTGGGGGAACGGCACATACAGTTAATGGAAAAATCGAATTAGAATTAAAAATAGGAGGTCTTAAATTTAAGCAAATGTTTTATGTCATTCAAGACCTGTGTAAATCTTTAATTTTGGGGACTGATTTTATTGAAAAACAAAAAGCATGCATTGATTGGGGTACGAAAACATTGTATTTACAAGAGTTTTCTACTTATGTTAATATAATTAACGTAAGTAATGGGTTGGCCAGAGTCTCAAAAACAATTACCGTACAACCGAACGGCTTTGCAAATATTCCAATAAAACTCTCGCGCACTCAGAAAAACCATACCGTGTTATTAGAACCGACTGGCAATACACAAAAGCAACTCGGAATCGCAAAGTGTCTTGTAATTAATCGACAGAAGCGTGTTTATACAAGTAGCCAATGCGTCCAATAAGAACATATGCTTGACCGCGGGCACGATAATAGCTACAGTGAGTACGCTCTGTACGCAAGCTATTTATTCCATAGACGAAAATAACAAAACTAGCAAATCAAAATATAAACATGTACCGTTAGACTTAACATCAGCTGTTTTATCAGATCAACAAAAACAAATATTTCAAGAATTTATTAATCAAAATAGTGATGTGTTTGCTAATGATCTATCAGAACTTGGAAAATGCAACAATTATTACCATTCCATCAAAACAGAAACCGAAAAACCTATTCAATCACAGCCATATAGAACATCGCCGAAAGCAAAGTTAGAAATTGAAAAACAAATTAAACAAATGTTAAAATACGATATAATTGAAGAAAGCACTTCCGCTTATGCTTCACCGGTTGTTTTAGTCAAGAAGCCTAATAATGAATATAGATTTGCGATTGACTATAGAAAATTGAATGCGGTCACCCAACTTCAAACTTTTCCAACTACGCGAATAGATGATGTATTTGATGCAGTAGGTCAAACTAAAGCTCAAATATTTTCAACCCTAGATTTGGCTTCGGGTTATTGGCAAATTGCCTTAGATGAACAAACAAAACATAAAACGGCTTTTATTACGCATGATAATTTATATCAGTTTAAAAGAATGCCTTTTGGATTAGTAAATGCACCGGCAACTTTTCAAATGCTCATGAATATGATTTTGAAAGGTCTTACGTGGAAACATTGTTTAGTTTACATCGATGATATTATTGTATGGTCAGATAGTTTTGAAAATCATTTAAAACATCTTAATTTAGTTTTTCAAAGATTACGAGACACGTTAGCTCGCAATGCACCATTGCATCCCTTGCCAGTCCAAGGTACCTTTGATAGATGGCATATGGATATTTTGGCAGGGTTACCAAAAACAAAACAAGGCTATCAATATATTCTATTGGTTACAGATTCCTTGTCACATTGGTCAGAGGCATTGCCAATGAAAACTCAGGAGGCTACTGAGGTTGCTCATTTATTATACAAAGAAATTTTTACTAGGTATGGGGCACCTAGAACTTTGGTCAGTGATAGAGGTCAGAATTTTATGTCAAAAATAGTGCAGATATTGTGTAAAATTTTTCAAGTAACACGACACGTCACAAGTTCGTATCACCCACAAAGCAATGTAGCTTGTGAGAGAATTAATTCCACGCTTGCACAATCGTTACGCGCCTATTGTCAAAAAGAACAAACGCAGTGGGATTCAGTTTTGCCCAGCATTCTGATGGCATTCAGAATGAGTCCCTCAACGCAATCAACGGGGTTTTCGCCATATTATATGGTCTTTGGCAAAGAAATGTCCTTACCGTTAGATGTTGCGTTGTTGCCATCTGAAGAATTACAAAAAGCACCTGATGCATACGTAAAAGAATTAATCCATAAAGTAAAGATTATTCAAGAAATCGCACAACAAAATGTAAAAGATGTACAAAAACTAAATAAACAACGATATGATAAAAAAACAAAAGAACCACAATTTCAGATAAGAGATCAAGTGCTACTTAAAGTCATGAAACGTACCCCAGGAAAAAAACATAAACTTCAACCTAAATGGGAGGGTCCTTATTATATAATTAAGGTTAACCCAAATCATTCTTTTAGGTTACGTCGATGTGACAATCACATTGAATTAAAATCGTCGGTTCATGCGAATCGCTTAAAGTTATATAAGGATCCGCGAGATTTCCGACCACCACCTGTTAATGATAACAATGGTGAGGTACAGAACAATAATCAAAATGATGTAAATCGAGATGATGTAAATAAACAAAATGGTCAAAATAATGCGAAGGACAGAGCTAATCAAGATACAGATAATAAAAAGCCAAATGGACAGTGGCATGAAGTTGAAAAGTTGTTGAAATCGAAATACATGAATAATAAAAGACATTATTTAGTTAAATGGGCGGATGGATCAAAACCCACTTGGGAACCGTCAAATAATGTATCACAGTTTTTAAAACAATTATATCATTCCTCAGTAAAGCGAAGAAAAAGAAAACGATATTGAAAAGAGTATAACGGTTATATGAGAGTGGGAAATAAAATAAATAATATAAACGTTATATAATTCGACAGTGAAAGAAACAAAAATAGTGTATACTGAAATAAAATTGATAATGATGATAATAAGGATGGTGATTACAAAATAAAATAATAAAGAAAATGAAATAAAATTGTCAGATGATTATTAAAAACAGAAACGATGTGTCAAAAATCAATAAGGTAAAATCGAACACAAATATGTATAAATGTCGTAAGAAGTGAATAGGATCAAATGCATAAGAAAGGGATATCGTAATGGTTGATTTAATTTGATATATGCTCGTTTATTACCTTTCATATCCATTATTTCTTCTATTCAGGCCCGTGTTCTAATCGTACATACACTCTTAATTTACATATTCGTATTCACAATTTTCTTCTGTCAGGGCCCGATCTCTTATCGTATTCATCTTTATCTTCATAATAGGTATTCTGGGCACTTTTTCAAATTTTTGTCTCCTTAATTTCTGCGAGAGTCATACCTTTTATAATGCAATAAGAGCATCGACTCATTTATGGTGTAATGTTTCAGGGCAGATTTTACTGTAATCGTGTCCATTCTGAACACACCTCCCATCAACTAGGGATAGGATAGATCCCGTAGTTTGATGCATGAAATAATTATTGAGTGTTTTAAATGTATGTAATTATTAACATAAAATATAAAGGAAAACTAATATGTGAACAAATGCAATTAATGCATGAAATAAGGCACAACATACATGGACATTATTTTTTAAAGAAATGGGAGCATTAAATTAGTTTTGATAATTTAATTAGTACTAACGGAAAGTGTGTGTTGTTTGTTATTCTTCCTCCCTGTGTATATCACATTGGCATGTGCAACCAGCGGCTGTTAATGATAATATCATAGTTCTTGGCTCAGTTCGTCCGACACTAATGGTTAATTGACAAGATCGTTTTTTTACGAGCAATTAGCATCAGCGTCTTTACAAATACATGGGTTAATTGGCATTACTGATAACTAAACAAAATAGATTAAAACAGATAATAACAGAAATCATTTTGTCTATACTTTGTGTTGACTTTAACAATTCTGATTACAAAAGTCATAAGCGTCTATGCAACATGCACCTCTTTTCAAACACATATGCATTGTAACGTGTTTTATGAGTTGGTTGAAATGATTTATATTATAATATTTGGCTTACCATTTAATATTTCGGTCACATTTATTGGAAACTATTACAGTCACTAATTAATCCAATTAAAAAGTAACAACATACTTCAAATTTCATTAATTTTAATTTTTTTTAACAATGATTTTTTATATTATTCTAGCAGGTTTTGTTTTGAATTTTTTTTCATTTTTTTTTTTCAATCGGTGCAACACACATGTGCTTTGGTTTTCGATATCTCATCCTGAATTAGTTATCAATATGTATGTAACACACAAATCAAGGGTTAATAACATGCTAAAGTTAAATATAAAATGAATGTATACAAAAAACGATAGAACTGTTGGTACACAGAATTCTTTGTAAAATTATAATCAAAAGCATATTTTTGTCTCTATTCTCTTGTCTTCACAGCTTACAATTGTGATAAAAAAAATGTATAAGGTTACTGCTGACGGTCATACTGAGATTCATGTATAATTTTTCGGTAATATTGCCAATATGGTTACTTAATGACAAACAATTATATTGTGAGGCAATGAATTTATAATTTTTTACAAACACCATTTATTTTTGACGATGTACTCTTTTCTACGGATGTGATTTACAAGCGTTGGACTTTGATTTGTGAACCTTGAATAATAATTGGGTTAGGACAATAGTGTTAATGAACATTATATGTGATCAAATAATTAATATCGATCTTAGTTTATCATGTATTACTGTGAAGCACTAGTCTACAGAAATTGTCGACTCTACCCAGATAAAATGCCTAAGCCAGAGTGTTGTTAATATATTACAATAGTGTGTTCCATGATATAAGTATTTTATTGTGTGTTGTAATTCTTTATTATTATTTTTTGTGTGTTTTTGCAACATTTTAATTCTCTTTTTCTCGTTGTAGATGTATATGTACGAGCCACCTGAATCACAACGAAGATCCGAATAAAATTCAAAATTATATTAAATGATTTTAATCTTGAGGACAAGATTTTTTGTTAGTGGGGGGAATTTATCATAATGGAAATTCTATAGAAATTGGTTAAAGTACATAAGTTATATAGATAGCGTATGTTTATTTATGTTCAAGGAGAAATGCGTAATTAAGTCCAGTGATGAACCTGTCGACGCCGGGTCAGAAATATAAATAAAATGCTACCACTGACACCGGTGCGTCAGATCATTAGTATGCACTTGATCGCATTTACTTATTAGGAGGAGAATGTTGTAGCGCAGTGTTCGTGCGTATAAAATGGGGGTGCGGGAAACACAGCTCTCCAGTAGTCATCTGGAAGCTGTCTTTCTGCCTCCTCTTTTTATACAGGTAAGATGAATTATAACACTTGCGCGCATTCTCAAAAGCAAAGTTAATAGATTCAGAGGGTTCAATTAATATTTTATTTTCAGATATTTTTGTAATGAATATTAATGTTGATAAATTTCATTGTAATTAATATTAATATTTATTGTTAAAATGTCATATTAAAATGTTATATATTAATAAAATAGTAGTCATCTGGAAGCTGTCTTTCTGCCTCCTCTTTTTATACAGACTGGGACATAGGCTACTCCCCAGGTTGAGAAGGAGACATTCCAGAGCAACACCTTGGCTAGGGCACCCGCCAGGTGTGGGCATGTTGGGAACTAAGATCTCGAGGATCTAAATAACTAAATATCATAAAGCTCCACATGACAAAGAAATGGCATTATGATACATTTACGCCTCATCGAATAAACTGTTCTTCGCTTAAGCACAAGTAATTAATAATTCAAATTTTCTGCTCTTCATAGTTCAGGATAACGTTACTAGGCTTTAATTCTTGTAATATCCCGTCATTATATTGTTGTCACTTAATAGATGTAAGATCGGTTGAGTTAAAGTCGTACACAGATCATCTCATTAGCTTATATACTATTATGCTAAAAAAAAAAAAAGGAACTAGCAATGGTGTATCAAATGGATTTTGATTGCATCAATTTTTTGTTTTACTTTCAAAATTTCGAGATAATAAATGGTAAACTCAGTATTCAAAAATAAGAGGAGTTCCTAGTGACCACCTTCACATTAAAAAGCACCATCACATAAAAAAGCACCATCTTCATATAAAAAAGCACCATCTTCACATAAAAAAGCACCATCTTCATATAATAAAGCACCATCTTCATATAATAAAGCACCATCATCACATAAAAAAGCACCATCTTCATATAATAAAGCACCATCTTCATATAATAAAGCACCATCTTCACATGAAATAACCACAGCATAATATAATAAAGCACCATCTTCACATGAAATAGCCACGTAAGGCAGCTATGGCGTTCCATACTTATGCTAAGGTTAGATTCAATCATATAAATGCCATCTCTCTTTTCATCTTATAATAATGATGCGAGAACACTTGTAACAGTATGTTTAATTTGTATGAGATCCCTGACACTCCTCTTTTTGTATATCAATATCAATATCGGGTATCTATGTACATGATAGATAGCATATCTGTTGTCATTTTCTTAACCACCTTTTTCCGTAAAGTAAATGTTTTCATAGACATTGCTCTATTCGTTTAGCATTGAAATTTTATCTTGACAATGTATTTATAAAACTATTCCAACTTGTGCACATCACGATTTTAATATTTGTAAAATACTTTGAAGGTTCCTCGAAACACCAAAATTTTATTCGATGGATATAAAAAGAATCTTTTTTTTTTTTGAAGTATGATTTCACAGAACAGAGACCAATTTCGGTTTTCAATTATTTTATATGAATTAATTTTGTTTGTATTTTTTAAGTGAAAAGATAAAAATTGTTTTAAAGGTATTTTAAAGCTTAAAACTTGGTCTCAATTGATGTGTAATATAATTATGAATAGATACATGCAAGATGGTCTGGTCAAGTTTTTAATTTTATGATTAAAAAAATATATCTGAAAATTTAAATTGTTATTCTTTTATATCTTTTAAATCTATGGATAAAATCTAAAGATTAACAAATAGTCACATAAAGCACTTATCAAACAAAGATATTTTACAAAGAAATTGAAACGACTGTAAACTCTAGTTTTAGAGATAAACTATGATTTCAAGAAATATCAAAGAGTCACGAATGTTGGAATAGAAAACATAGCGAGAAATGTATTTAAACAATAAAATGCTTTCTTTGGTGATTCATGCGGGATATGAAGGTGGCGACATTGCAGAAAAAATACATAACCCGCGTTAGCGGGTTATGTAAATTTTTTCTGCAATGATCGCTACCTTCATAACCCGCATGAACCATCAAAGGAAGCATTTTATTGTTTATATTTACATTTTTCTTTTAACAAATTAATAAATTTATTGTAAAAATTAAGTAAAATTCACTAAATTACTGTTAATGTACATCAGTACGTCAGCTAAAAGAAACAGCCAAATCGTCTCCTATGGGAATTTGGGTCTGACATGATCATGATTATTTCGTGCAGTCCGTGATTTTTCTTAGGTCGCTGTAGGTTTCGACCAATCGATAAACAGGGCGTGTAGATTTCAGTCCTGTCAGTTTCCTGTCAGTTTCAGTCGCTGTAGGTTTCGACCAATCAATAAACGGGGCGTGTAGATTTTAGTCTGGCTGTTTCTATAGAGCATAAGTTTCCGTAATAAATAGAGGGAATCATACTCGGTAGATGTAAATATATAGAAATAATTATTTTGTCTACATGAGTATGGAGTGTAAAACGTTGCTTTATTCTAAAATCCTTTGATGTTTATTCAAAATATTGTGATGTATGTTCAAAATCTTGTGATGTATATTCAAAATCTTGTAATGTATATTCTATAATCTTGTGATGTATGTTTAAAGATCGGGGTAGACCTTGTTGAATATCCACACGGACGACAATGAAGCATATAAAGAAGCAGGCCACACCTCCAAACTGATAACATACCAGAAGCACGTGCTGATCAGAGAACTACATATCTTTAGGGCCATTTCATAATGAAACGGTGAGCATAGTTCCTTTCCCTGATTTTCATTCTTTAAGTAATAAGCACCTATAAATGTATGTACTTCTAAATTGATCACTGTCAAAACAAACATCCCTTTTGTCTTTTTTTTTCATATTTAGAGCTTTGTTAAAACTTCTATCATAGTAAGTATCATTTTTTCACATACATGTAATTATTTAGAAAAATACTGTAAATTTAAAAAAAAAAAAACCAATTCACTGGTCAGAATAACTCTTATCAACAACAATGTAGGTTACATGTAGGTGCAAGCTCGGCCATAGCGCACCCCTTTTGCAGCTGAGGCAAAAGGTACATGTTTTGTGGTATAACTAGTATAATTATCGTTTCGAACAAGAATTAGGGAGGTAGTTTTAGAGAAAAGCAATAGAATAACCTCGAGGACAAACATAAAGTGAAAATTAACAAAAAATTAACAAAACAATTTTAAACCCAAAAAAGGCTTTCTCTTGGTGTTTTATGCAGTTGTAAAAGGTAGCTATATAACAGAAAAAACATCATTTTTTCTGCAATGCTAGCTAACTACATAGCCTGTATGAAACACTAATGAAAGCATTTTACTGTTAATGTTTACTGAATCATGTAATGAATTATCCATAAAAAGTTAAAAAATACTAAATCATCATTAATGTTGTTCAGAACGTTACACAGAAGGAACAGCTGATTCTCCTTGTGAAGGTTACCACGGTAACTACAACTACTTTAAAAGTCTGAGATCAGCCCGTGTGCAAATCTGGGCATCCAAAACTTTCTTCTCTGTGTCCGTCGAGTGAGGATTAATGTCAACTACATGTACTGTCATATCATCCCATTTGTGACCACTGAGGTTGAAATGATTCATCCCGTTGGACTCTTTGATTTTTGGGGGGACGGTGGTTGCTTTTGCGGAGGTCACTTGTTTCTCCAACGTTGTTTTGATTGTTTTGAGCAAACCTTACAGCTGATGAGATAAATGTAATTATCTGTGCGACAAGACGTGTTACTTAATATTTTATAGGTGCGACCTATAATGGAACTAGTAAATCTCTCCGGCCGTGTCAGTGTTGTACTTGCACAAACTTTCGTTAGTATAAAGAATGGGAAGATTTTTTCTTAGTTTTTGGATGGGGTACTATTGTCTTTTTCCATTGTATTGCAAAAAGGTTTCCTGTCTTTTGTGCATTGGCAATTACACTCTGTGAGCTTTGTAGCCTCAAACACACAGATGGGATTTCAATATCTTGCTCTGTTCTTCAGAGAACAGATTCGTCAAATTTGGGTAGTTTATCTTTAAGGAGCATTTCTAAAGGTATGGGGAGGGTATTAGCTTGACGGTTTAAGGTATATATGAGAGTCGATGGGTTTAATATGGATCAAGACTGAACATTATGTTGTCATCTTCAAGATATTAAATATATTTTCTGTAATTTAATTTTTTCATAACTTTAAACTTGGTGATTCCTCTTAATTTTGTCATTAAAAAAACTTTGATATAAAAAATTGTCTTTTCAAATGTGAGGCATTTGCCTCATTTGCGTTACCGCCGTGGCAAGAGGCTAATGCACACTAGTCCTGACTCAGTGGGGAATCCCTCCCGCCAAATGACAATAGAGCAGCCTCCAAATCTGAAAATGTGAAAGAGGTTTCAGGGAGGTGTTTCAATAAGTAAAACTACATTTACCTGATGATTTTGCATATTGGACTAATCTTTGATTATCATAAATATTTGACAAATTTATTCATATACAATGTATTAAATCAGATGAAATCAGATCAGTTACAAACTGTAATTCACTGTAGCACATTACAAGCTCAATCGAGTTTCCTTTTGGTTTACATCTGCCCTAATAAAATTCCCTCCAAAACATTCTTGTAATCCAAATAATGGCGGTGGAGAAGATCACGGAGGGTAAATTGGAATTTTTCAAAGAGAAATAGTAAAGTTTTTCAACTTATACAATCATGACAATGGGATTTAGAAGAATCAACTAGTGATCCAAGATAGTGCAATATGCTGGTGACACAGACTGAAGACTGATGATTTACAGGGGAGTTTGTTGAACATTAATTGTGCATGATTTCGTCAGAACAGCAATTATTTAGGCATATCCTCATTGTTTATGCAGACCTAGCAGAAGATGTCCGATATGGTGGAAAACAATTTTGAACTTCCAAACAGAAATAATGTAGGAAGCACAGGTGCTTGGTGACGGGACCCCCCCCCCCCCCCCAAAATACCGAGTTTTTTTTCGATTTATGTTTTAAAGCATACGTGATGTATGTTACACTAAAAAAATCACAATTAACGCGAAATAAGCTATGTATAAAAAAAATATATATACCACTGGTATTAAAAGAGAAGAAACAGGCAAGTAAAATATCAAAATCGTTAAAAAAAAAAAGCCAGGAAACCGTCAGATATTTCGAGCTACTCAACGGTCAACATTAAAAAATATTAGTTTTCAATTTCATCATTTAAAACCCTCAAAATTGCCAGGCATAATGTTACTCTGTCTTTGGTCTTGTCAATTCCGCGGAATTCTAGCGAATTTCAACCGAATATTACAAGAACGACTTGACAATCATCAAAACCGGAAGTCTTCTTTTGGTATTCAGTTATTTCCCTTTATTAAATGGCTCCAAAAAGTAAGCAAGTGATGTTACGTGTATTGATGTAATCTCATAAAAAGATCTTCATAAGTCAATGAATAGGTTATCACTCGGTATGTATAACTTTTTTGTATTTATAGATTGTTTTCTCGTTTCTCAACAACCGCTTTCTAACTCTTAACCACAGGGGCTCGGTTGTCAGATAGTGCATGCAGTTCTTAGTAAGTTTATTTGCCCTAAGACAAAAACAATTAAAAATTTTCAAACGTGATGTTAAATGTGGTAGTGTTTTCGTTTCCAATACAATTTATGTGGCAAAATGGGGCTATGAAAAAGCAACAATGTAGGTATTTGAGTCCAATCATATAAAAATTTAAGCAAGATACAACCAGAGACATATATAACAGTATGTATATACATCCCTGATACAACACAATTTTTTTCATTTGCTACGAAGCAAGTATAGGGGATGAATTCTATCTTTGAACCGGGTCTGTAGGACATCTGTCATTTTAACTATAGAACATTCTATATAGGGGATCCTCTGTTCACGCTATGTTTTTAACAAGTTCTCCAATTTGTCTAACCATTTTTGACAAGATCTATAGTCTGTCCCAAGTCATTGCTTCCATCACTTTTTGATGATTTTTAATAAAAATACACATACCTGTGAAAGAAATACAGTTTAAATCGATAAAAGGGGGAAAATCCAAGATATCTTCATTGACACATTTTCATTTTTCACTGATAAAAGTTCACAGGAACAAAAAAAGATTTCTTACGGAGATTTATAATGGAAATGTTTACATCTTTTCTCCATTCGGAACTACTTGGAATACCTCGCACAATTTTTCATCGTTATCATCCGGGCTATTTCATGGCTGATGCAATGCAAAATCCCTGTAGACTTTCTATTTTGGGTTGTGTATTGAAGCCTGAAGCTGTAGAGGGGGCATTTCAAAACAGATAATCTGGACATTTTTCATATTAGTGGATGAATGTAGTTTGAGCACAAAGGTATTTATGATTATCGAAATATCAAGCAAAAAGTGGTGGAAGCAAAAACTCAGGACAGAGTATAGGTTGGAAATCGATCAAGTGACTTATCCCTTTTGTCTGCCTGATGCCATAATAAACACATTATGTCAAAATGCCCTCGATATTTGCCAAACTTATTGAAAGCAAGAAAGGTTTACATTTGAGTGACGTAAATTTTCCATATAATCACTGAGATAGCACTTGATAGTTTGCATCAAATTTCGGTTGCTTTCGGTAAGTTTGGCAAGTATTGAGGATGTTTCTTGTCTTAATGAACAAATTAAAAAGAACTGCACTATCCGACAACCGAGCCCCTGTGCTCTTAACTTGTTATGTTAACTATATCAGGGGCTGACAAATCCAATTGCCCGATGCCCGGGGCAAGTGATTGCTCCGATCGGGCAAGTAAAAAATCGGTAGGGACTTGCCCGTGGGCAAGTGACTTTTTAAACTTTCGCATATGTACTGAAAATGAAAGTACCGTATTTTGCCAATTATAATATGCACCACGATAGGATTTTCACATGTTTTTTTTTTCCCAGGTGCAGCATGGGCTATCATAATGAAATAAAATTCTCACTTCTGTTCTTCAGTACTACTGTTCTTGTGTTTGTTTATCGTAATGTGTAAAACTAATTTAATCTTTGTTAGAGCGTTTAATTGCAAAAACTGTTTTGATTACAATCTGTTAATATATAAATACTTATAAAATGGCAATTTAACATCAATTTTGAGCTGTTTATTCTATGTTCAACTTCTTGAGCTGTGTTCACCGTCTCCATGTACGCCGCCATAACTGATGATAAAAATAGAGGTAACACTTCTGCGGCCTTATTGAAACCATGGTTGTGAACACGTGTGCGCTTGTCACCTATTATCTCGGACATTCACCTAAGGTGAAAGAAATTATCAAAACACCCATAACTGTTAATAGAATGTTTGTTTTTTACCTTTACAACAAATCCAACTTAATATCAATATGTAAAGTGTTGATTTTTTAACACATTCTCAAGAAAACCAAGAGGAAGAGATGTGAAATCAAAACTATGTTTATTATATGAAGAATATTAAAAGTGGAAAAATTTAAAATAAAGGGCAAAAACATCGTAAATGTGTGTATTGTTATTTTTAATCACAATAAAGAATTTGGTAGGGCTAGTAGATATTGAGGTAGGGCAAGTAAATTTTGCCTAGCCACTTGCCCAAGGGCAAGTGCTTAAAAAATGTATTTGTCAGCCCCTGACTATATGAAAACTATATCCTACATGTACAATTAAATTTTATTCTATTCCTTTAGGCTATAGTTTTGTACCTTATTTCATTACCATTTAATGATAACCCAGAGGAAAAAAGAGACATTTGGATGAATTTCTACTGTATAGGTAAGCCATGCAATACTCAACAGAGCAACATACTCTAATTTACCTACCAGATGGGAGTCAATTTTAATTTTGATAACTTTTGGGGGGGAAAAATTGCATAATGTTTATCAAACATACCTGTTAATCCTACTGCATCCAATCAACCTCCTGCGTTAAAGACTGAATTCTCCCGCAAACGTTTTTGTCTACCCTATAACTTGATAAAGTGATTTGGAAAGTCGGAGTACAAGCTACTAATAAAAGTCTAGCATGTGGAAAATGTGTTCAAAAAGTTAGACTGAATTTTATTTTATTTTAATGACTGAGATGTAATAGATGTTATACCAGAAATCATTCCACAATATTATTTAGAAATAGTTTTGTGTATTAAAAATCCATCCTATGATATAAGGTAAACAATAATCATGATGATATTTAGATAGGTATTAATTCAACTGGGGTAACTGCCAATTCAAAATTAGCAAGAATTGTTTTTATTTGTTACCCTGTCAGAAGTAATTGTTAACTTTAGTCAATAAGTTAAAATTAAACCAAATCTTTGTCTAAGATAGAAACTCATGCTACAAGTGTTGGCTGTAGATCTGTAGCTCAGTAACTCGCTGGTCTGAAATTGGATAGACGACCACAGGGCTACAGTGCCACCCATTGAAAAAAATGTGTATTTATTGCACACAACAAAGTGTGCTGTTTTTGCTGTTGGGTTTTTCGTTATTGAAATGTCATTGAATTATCTGTTAAAAAAAAAAAACCCAACTATTTTATGCAGAGCTTGAAAATGTATTATTTTATGATAATTACACATATACATGTAAAATATCCAATTTTTAAATTGAATTTTTACAATTTCTTTCATTAGTCAAATGTTGCAGTGATGGAAGAATTCACAGAGGTAAGCTGTACATCACTACTAATTTTTAAGGCGTCGAGCTAATGCTCAGCAGCCTTCTAGCGATCGTCTGGATTGTCCAAATTCACATTCTGCACCGCCTTTTTAATGCGCATAAGAAATAAGTTCCCTAAAGTATTAAAAGTATAACAAGATTTTTATTTCATTTATTCAACTAAATTGTGTACAAAAAACCCAACTTTGCCTCCCTGGTTATTGACAACTCATTGCATAAGTATAAATTTGCTTAATCAAGAAATGGCGGATGAATACAATAAGGTGTAAAAATTCACTAAATATTATTTTAGTTCATCGCTTACATTTTAATTGGAGACCGTGCCCGATGGAAAAAAAATTGATATGTAAATTTATTTGTTATCGGGCACGGTCTCCAAAATAAATGTAAGCGATAAACGTATCTAGTGATTTTGTTGCAGTAAATAAACACGATAATGCAGTTGGTTTGGTCGAGCATTTTAGATAGCACGTGGTGTGGATTTGTTTGTAAACAACCATACCATAGGTAATCTTGTTTCAAACAGGAATTGAAATAAATAAAAGTATGTTTTATTATTATAATTAGGGACACACTGTTAATGTATTCAAATTATGAACCTGTGAACATTGTTCAAAGACTGTTTTTGCAGAAAGAAAATAATTTATTTTTGAACTTTGAAATTTCTTCGATTTTTGTAACCATGATGAGTTATTGTATTATAAACGCATCACTACCTATTTTATAAGGAAATATACTGATTTTTGTTTTTAAAGCAGCACAAAACATAATTAATTTACTTTTTAGCTCACCGAGACGAAGTCGGGGGGAGCTTATGCTATACCCTCGGCGTCGGCGTCGGCGTCGGCGTCCGGACCTGGTTAAAGTTTTTGTTGCAGGTCCTGTATCTAACTTATTACTTGTCCTATCTTCACCAAACTTGCATGAATGATGCATCTGGACCTACTAATGGACTTGAGAGACTTGGATGCTGAATCTGGGCCATGAATTTCAGATGCTGGAGGAGGTTAAGGTGTTTGGAGCAGGTTAAAGTTTTTGTTGCAGGTGCCCTTTGATAACCATTTCTAAGTTACTACTGGTCCAAACTTCACCAAACTTGCATAGATGGTGTGTCTTATGATACTGATGCACCTGACAGGCTTGAATGCTGAATCTGAGTCATAGGTTTCGGATGCTGGATGAGGTTAAGGTTTTTAAAGCTGGTTAAAGTTTTTAGAGCAGGTGCCCTCTGATGATTATATCTTACTTACTACTGGTCCTAACTTCACCAAACTTGCATGGATGGTGTGTCTTATGATACTTTTGCACCTGACAGGCTTGAATGCTGAATCTGAGCCAA
>WFKH01011581.1:51718105-51748641 GCA_016163765.1 Magallana hongkongensis | reverse complement strand
TGATTTTTGTTTTTAAAGCAGCACAAAACATAATTAATTTACTTTTTTATTCTAATATTATTTGATATACGACTATTAGTACAGAAATTCAAATTATTGACCATATCTATATAAAAGAAAATGTGAGCTTGACGCCTTTGTGGCCGTTCCGGCCTTTGATTTTAATTTTTTTTTTGGCTATTGTGAAGAAGGCTATTTTAAGACATTAGCCATACAATTTTTTTTAACTGTGTCTTTACAGTTTCTTAAGTTATGCAAGAAGCATTTGAAGAAACAACCTGCCATTATTAAACTCATAAAGAAAAGACACCAGGAAAGCAGAGAAAAGTATCTTGATTCAGCAGCTTTTCATAAAAGTCTTCATATTGCTCGTGCCAAAATTGAAAGTAATCCCAATGAAGTCTTCTTATACATAAGAGATTTTTTGCAAGAACTTAAGTTGAATAAAGATGAGGAATATGAGAGAAAAAAAAGAAAAAGAGACAAATCTCCCTCATGTGATGATGAACACCCAGCCAAAAAAGTTAAGGAGAAAGAAGGAAGCACGGCAAAAGAATCACAAATGCAGAGCACGACATCTAACAGTTCAACTACTGGACTGGTCTCCAAAAAATTATGTACAGAGGCATCCATGATATTGGAGAAAAATTGTGAACCTGTGGATGATATTCAAATTGAATCACTTGAAAGCTCCTCTGAGGATGAATGTCCTAAAAGAAAAACAGTGTTGAAAGGAGAAGATGAAGATTTTGAGGTGGTTCTGAATGACGATTTTTCTAATGACAGCACTGGTAGTGTTTTGGTTGATTACAATATCTCAGGGATTGGGAAAGATCTGAAAGATACTTGTGACTCTACAGTGAAAGATGATCTAACCCTTGTATCAAACAATGAAGTCAAACATAATGAAGAAAACATTGAGCAGATCTTGGAAAATGATATCAAACAAAGTGCAGTTGTAAACAAGTCATCAAATTCTAGTCGTTTTTCCTCTGAAGGATGTATGCAAAAAACCAAATCAGATAACAAAATGGAAAAAATCAGCTCTTGCGAATCTATTATTGACAAATCACCAGACTCTACTACAGAACCTCAAGAAAAACAGCATAAAGAAGGATCTTTTTCTGCAAGTAATTTTAAAGACATGTTTAAGAAGTTGAAGAACTTGGTAAAAGAGAACCTTCCCCTTTCACCTCTATCAACTGGAGAGGTACTTCCGGATAGCAGCTCAAAGATGGATGTGGATGTAAGCAATGTGGAAGAAACAGCTGCTGAAGAAATTCAACTTATAGAGCAAACAGATGAAGTAGAGGAATTAAATGAAAATGGGGTAAAAAGCAGAGAGAGCAAAACTAATGAAAAAGGAAAGGAAACCGCAGAGGCAAGTTCATCAAAGAATTATAAAGGGAGTCGTTTACTGAAGATCATTAGAAATCGATGTGATCAAAAAGTCCAACAAACTGAGGACTTTGAAAAACAGGCCACCTTTAATCAGGATTGCATAGAAATTAATAGTCCAGACTACAGTGAAAATGAGACATTAGATGGTTTGTGCAGACTGGAAGGTGAGGGATTTCATAATGCCAATGATAGCCCCTTAAAAATTGTAAGCGTAACCTCTGAGGCTAACCTTGAGGAGTCAGGGTTAAATATTGAAATAAAAAAAGATAATCAAAACAGAGGCAATGATGGAAAAGTTGTGAAGAAAGGATCTGATAGTTTAAGCATAAAAAAAGATATGCAGGTAGAAAGGATGGATACAAATATGAACTCTTCAGACATGAAGTCTTCAAGTGCTGAAAGTTTGACTGTAAAAGATACCATGATGGATGGAACGAGAAAAGAACTTAAGACTTCCAATACAGAACCATCAGACAATTCCAACAAAAATCAAGATATTGAAATAGATATATCAGAAACAGAACGAACTGGCTCAGGTACAGAGCCATCAGCAAGTGAAAAAGATAACACAGATACAGAAATGAAGAGCTTGAATAAACAGCCATCAAAAGATACTGACAAGGAAGACAAAACAAGGGACATTGAAAAAGGTAAATCATCAAAAGAACCAAAGAGTTGTGATCAAGAATTATCAACTGGCGACCAGAGTATAACCACACTGAAGAATACTCCAAGTAAGGACAAGGAAACTGAGACAAAAAGTCTGGATGTAGAGCCATCAACGAGTGCTCAAGATGAGTCCAAGAAGAAGAAAAAGGGCTCAAAGAAGCAAGTTGAAAGACTGGAAAAGTTACTGGAGGTAATGTTCAAAACTTTGATGGAAAGGCATGATCAACTATTTTTTTATTTCTAAAATATTAATTGCAATTTTATCAATTACACAGTAACATTTTCTTAGATGATTATGTCAATCAAAACTATTGCTGTTAGCTTTTATTTAAAATTTGGTTCAATTTTATATTACATGTATATATTTCATGTATATGAATAAATGAATGAATGAGAAACTTTTTTGAGACAATGTCTCATATCTTTGATAACTTCTCGAAAATTAGCATCTTCACTTAATATTTTGAATATGATTTGCATTTATGGTAAGAGGAATCATTGATTTGTATGTAAAAAGATGATAAACAAAATTGAAAAATTCTCAATTTTTAGGATATTCGAGATAAAATAGAGCAGTTAAAAGAAGCGGAAGTTGACTTGGATGATGAAGATTCAGCTTACATAATGGAAGAGAAATATCAGAAGAAGTTTGTCAAAGTTTGGAACAAGTTGTGTGAGATCAAAGAAAGCAGTGCAGATACTGGGCGACCCTCGCAGAGGAAATTTAGATACTCAGGTAGGCATCACATCACACACAAAGCTCAGTGAACAGTGGTGAACTGTACTGTAAAAAAAGGAAAACATCACGGGAGTTTTAATTTTTTAATGTTTACTTGCAAACATCCATGAACTTGAAGCCACTTTGCATTGGATTTATTATATATATGTTAAAGTTTTATAACCCATGTTTTTTAAATTTTTGAAAGGTTTCTTCTTTAATAATATGTTCAATTTAGAATTGTATACCAAAAAAAAAAAGATTTTCTCAAGAAGTTTTAATTATAATTTTTTTTTCTATCAACATCACTTTGAAATTTTTTAAGGTACACGCTATCCAGAAATCAACAAGAAAATCGAGAAATTTATAAACAAGAAGAAATGTTT
Organism: Magallana hongkongensis; assembly: GCA_016163765.1. NCBI lineage: Eukaryota > Metazoa > Mollusca > Bivalvia > Ostreida > Ostreidae > Magallana > Magallana hongkongensis. The sequence continues at coordinate 51,745,467 of WFKH01011581.1, read as the reverse complement.
CCCAGACTATAATGATATTAGAGATATCATTGTCAGTGTCAATAACAGCAGAGCACTTCATCTCAAGTAAGAATTGAACATTTTAAGATGAAATAAAGATTTTATGGGATTTTTTTTATTATTCTAATGTGATATTTTGGTAAATTAATTGACCAAGGTTCAAAGTGTATCAATTAAGTAATAATTTCACTTTTTTATATATCTTCTTTAAAAGGGGGTCAGCTATTGACCGTTTAGCCAGAGAGGCATTCTCAGATGTGGGGGATCAACTTCAGAAGAGAAGGGAGGAGGACTTCAAATACACATTCCTGGGCCATCTACCACGAGAAACAAAAATTGTCAGGTATGAGTTCAAGAACAGAGTTGAGTATTATACTTCCACCATGTACATGTATGTACTGGCATACAAAATAGTTGATGATGTACTCTTCACGAAATTTCAATGATGCCAAGCTGTATTCACTATTTCAATGTTGGAGTCCTTGATATTTTAGAAACGAAGATGACCCAGCTTATGAGGACAAAAGTCTGCAACTCAAGCTGGAGGAAAACAAGAAAGTTTCAAGAATCCGCCTAAATGCAGTGATTGAGAAATTTGTGGAGAAACAGGATAAAAGGGGTGTGGATGATGATGAAGATGATGATGAAGAGGAGGAGCAAAGTGAGGAAGAGGATGCCATGGAGGAAGAAAATGAGGATGTGGAAGTCCCTGAGATGGATCAAAGTATAGTAGAGTTATTTATTTTACACTCAGTGTAGTTGAGTTATTTACTGCAGATTACCGTAAAGTCTCGTGTATAACATGCACCTGTGTATAATACGCACCCCAAAGTTGCATGTAAAATGCTGAAAAAACAGCTGTTCCTATGTATAATACGCACCCAAAAAACAAAGAAATTTTCAATCGAGAATTTTGAAAAGTTGATAATGTATTCAAAGCGCTGAAAAGTAATAACATTTGCATATCTAAACCAAAACAACAACAAAAGTAAAGACCTTATTGATAATTAGTCTAATTCTTTGATTGTTGTTAAATACACATTATGAAGAACCATTTGTATGTCATATATCGTCATTATCAAGTCATACAAACGATCGATCTATTTTTGACAGTGTCTATGTAAAATAATAACGTTAAACTGCATGATGGGACACAAAGTAAATAAGTTTTGAATCAAATCATAATTATTGCTAATCTTCCTGCACTCGAATAAACTGTGAAGTCAGACACAAGACAGGTGCATGCTTCTGACACCGGAAACTGTTAAATAAACATTGACCACGTGACAAATCAACAGATGGCTGGTTACGTAATGGCAAATATACTGGCGAGAACTTGTTTGATGCAAGGAACAGTATTTCTGAGGATTAATATTCTAATACATGGAAAAAAAATGAATAATAAGGTACTTTTGATGTTTAGTGTACATTGTACACTCATACAACTCGCATAATCAGACAACTCGATATCAGCAGTCATACTCCCCCGGCATTCAGAAACGCACTCTGAAAAAATGGGGTAAAATTTTGTTCCTATGTATACTGTAAATTCCTTATATTACGCGAGTTCTTAGTTCTGCGATCCCACTGTTTTGTATCAAATCATGAGAATATAAAATCGTTAATGCAGAAATTTTTTCCTTATTTCTTATTGTTCTCAACTCCTAAAAAATAATGGCGAGATTTTAAAATCCGCGAAGGGTGCTTGTCACGATTTTACGCGGATATTAATTCCTCGCGTTTAATTAGGAATCTACAGTAATACTCACCCCCCACTTTTGATCAAATTTTGGCTGAAAAAAGGGTGCATATTATACACAAGACTGTACGGTACTCATTTTTCAGTCAGTAAAGTAGAGTTACTTTATCGAATGAAGATAACTTATTTTACACTCAGTACAGTGGGTTAATTACTGTATATTTCTTAGTTTACTTACATGTAATATGCTTAGACAGTGTAACTTTCGACATGAGATATCCACGAAAAGTATGAAAACACACACACACATTTCTTTTATATCAGCCTAAAGAAGATATTATTTCTGTGATATGTTAATGTATATGAATGAGAATTTTCTTTAGTAAGCAAATATTCTCAAGATTTTATTCATTAATTCCTTGCATTTATTTATTTCAAATTTACAGTTATATTCTACACCATGTTGATAGTCATGAATAGCACATCCTGTTGTTTTTAAACATATATCACATAGACTTGTATATCACACCCTAGCATTTTATTCCCCAATACATTTAAATACTGATATAGCCATTTATTTTTCCAGTTATTAATGAGGAATCACAGACTGAAACAGACACAGCTGATAGTGACCAACAGAGGAAGGAAAATGAAACGAGTTCTACCAACAGTAAGTTCTTGTTTGTTATCAGTGGTTTATTGTATAGTGTCATCTTTTTGTAGATTTACATGCTACATGTATAATTATGCCCCCCTTCGAAGAAGGGAGGGCATATTGCTTTGCTGCTCTCTGTCGGTCGGTCCATCATCAGTTTCTGTTCATTTTCTTCGCAGAGGTTGCACCTACTGAAATGAAATTTGGTAAACAGATTTATCATATGAATATCTAGATCACGTTCAATTTTGGGTACGATCGAGCAATTTTTGACAGAGTTATGCCCCTTTGGACTTTGAAAAATTTCAATTATTTGCAGTTTCCGTTCATTTTCTTCACAGAGGTCTTCAAGGGAGGGGGGCATAAGTGTTTCACAAACATCTTTTGTTTTTGTTGTTTCTCTTATTCATGTTAACTTGTAATTAGTCATCCTATTCAAGATTTACATGTTCCAAGTTTATACTTTTTTTGACATTCTGTTATGCATTTTTACTTTTACAAGATCATTCCCTTGTAAGATATACCAGTTGGATAGGTACATATTGGAAAAAAAACCATGATTGCTTTTCAAGTTTTCTAATCAATATTTTCAGGTTCTGACAAAATGGAAGTCGAATATACAGCAGGAAATCCCACTATAAAGCAGGCATTTGAAGTGAAAATCAAAGGTACACTTGTATTATTTCTACTCTTTTTGTTTTATGCAGTGAAACTCATTTAGTATGAACACACACACACAAAAAAAAAAAAAAAAAACCAAAACACATATGAAGCAAAGATTTTATTATGAAGCCACTTTGCAAGCTTCAAATTTATTTCTCAAAATTTTTGCAAAAATAGTGCAGAAAACCAAGTAAGGACAGACAGACTGAATGAGTATATAAATAGATGGAGACACAGTAAAACAGAGTTATCAGGGTTTCACTGGTAGGAAACTACTAACAAATCTGCTCTAACTTTGTTACAGAGGTTTGTGACATGAAAAGTGAGGAAGTCTGTGAATCAAAAACTGTGGAGGTTTGTGAATCAAAAACTGTGGAGGTTTGTGAACCAAAAACTGGGGAGGTTTGCAAGTCAAATAGTGAGGACAATGGGCCCAAAAGAAAGATAGAAGCATGCAGCATCATTTCAGTCTATGAGGATATTGTACAGATTGGTGATGAAGATGATGATGTTATGATTGTCCAAGAAGAAGGCTTTTTACCTGAATCAATGAAAGGAAACATGGAAAATGTGAAAAAAGAACCAGGTGTTTATAATATCTCTCCTTTTTTACTCTCCCTCCCTTTCTCTATGTTCACTCCATCTCCCAGTGTTTTCAATAAGAGCCAGCAACCGGCAAAATTAACCGCCTGTAGAATAAAATTTTCCGGCTGAGATTTCCGTCTTAAAAAAATTCTGCTGATATAGGAGCTTGATTTAGTTAATATCAAAATCCTTATCGTTAATGCGTTTAAAAATATGGCATCAAAATAGTAACACGTCAATGACCCAGATCAACGTGAACTGGTTCCCACCATATGTCAAACGATCAAGTCAACGACGATCGGATATCTCATGTCGAAGAAGAAAATCTTTCTATAATTTGTATTGTAATTTTGAGAAAAAAATCTTCGTATTGATGTAATAGTAGGACTTTTATGTATTGAAGTTCAGTGAGCGTTATGTAAAGGTGACGAATTGCTTCGATACCTCATTAACAATGGTGGACACTTCAAAGTCCGAGCGAAGTTGCAGGATGAGTGCAGGTGTTTTGGCAGATAAGAAATAAATGATTTTGTGAATAGACCTTTGGAAAATGTCAAGAAACAGTTTTATTACATTTCTGTTAAATGCTCATCAACTTTTTGCTACAGCAATGCCATTCACTCGTAAACGAAATTTTGTGTTTCAACTTGCTCACTAAATAAACGAGGTAAATAAACAGTTACACGGATAAACAGATAAAGCAGAATCACTCGCTATAACAATTTATATACAGTAGACCCCTCGCCGAGATTAGGTTTCCTGCTGTTCCAAAATTTTTTCCTTCTATTCAAAAACTTATTGAAAACACTGTCTCCCCTCATTTTCTCTCATTAGTCTTAATTAATCCAAATGAAATGTTTCAAGAGAAGGAAAGGGGTATATACTGGACACTATTAAACCAAATGATATTCATCTATGTTCATTAAATAGTTATGTCCCCCTTTTCCACATCTTAGGTATAAATATACATGTTTTGCTACCCTTGTGCATATAGATTTTTTCATTAAATAAATAGACATAGTAAAATCACAGTAATAAACCAATTACATTAAGAGTTACTTTTACTTACTCTTGACAATCAATTCATTAACTTGTTAAAAGGAAGATGTACATTGCAGAAAAAATAATGTGGGTCATGTATTTTTTCTGCAATGTCACTAGCTTCATATCCCGCATGAATCACCAAAGAAATCATTTATTGTTTAATTATGACATATGCTTAATTTTATTTTATTTTGCAACTTCACAAATAGTATATAACTATATAACAATCAAAACTAAATTATATGATAATATTTGACGGTTGCCCTGATGGAAAATGTGATAATAGTTTTAGATTAAGTGAATGAATGCAAACTTTCTTGATTTCATTTAATATTTCAATCATTTCCTGGTACATTGGTTGCACACATACACAGTCCTTAATTGTTCTACTAGTAATACACTTCATGCTTGCTGCATGCACATTAAACATGATCACACCAAAATGTTACATGTTTGCACAACACTGCACAGTTAAATTGAAATGCCAAAAGATGTGCATGAGGCCATCCTTAAAAGAATGTTTGTTTGGAATTGTCGCCTGGAGGTTTATAGACCCAGGAGGGAGCGAGGGAATTTTTTTTTTTCAAACTTGAAGTTTAACTAATTAAAAATTGGTAAAAAATAAAAATCTCCATAGAAAAGAAAGTTCTTTATTTTTTGCTAATTAAATTTTATCCGGGGGGGGGGGGGGGGGGTATTTCAATGAGGCGGAAGGCAATTCCAAACAAACAATAATTTTATTTTGGCCTAAAATGCTGAGTAGTTACTTGTGAAACTTTTTGTGTGGTTCATGTTATCCATGAAGCCTAGCTCTACTTAAATTGTAAAATGCACTGCTGCTGGGTCAGGGGTTCAGTCTTCGAGGTGGGTTCACCTTAAAGTAATGTCAGCACAAATTTGGATTTGGATATGAAGTATAAAATAGGGGGGGGGGTTGGAGATTTGGGAGGCTTGGCACATTATATGATATAAGAAAGTTCTTGTGATATCATTCAGCATAAGAGCCTTGCTAATATATTAAAATTTCATTCATAGTAATGATTGTTCTGTTAATAGTATATGAGTGGTGAAGTCTTGATGAAGTATTTTACTCACAAAGATGATTGATAATTTGTAAGGAATACTTATAGAGACCTTTTCTTTTTCCAGATCATGGTGTCAAAGAAACCCAACAAAAACCAGAGGAAATGAAAGATTTTTTTGTCAAACTTCAGTCAGAAATTTTTTCAGAATTACAATCTATCTCTAAGAAATATAAACCTCCGGTGAAAAAGATGTCCACTGCAAAGAAAGATAAACCACAAAGCGTTGGAAAATTTGTTGTTGATTTCACTGGAGAGGGGAGTCAGAGTTTTAAACCAAGATCTAAAGCTCCACATACTATGACACTCTCAGGGAACTCCAAAGCATCCAACTGTCACAGTTCCACATCTTCACAAACCAAAGGTGGAAAAGTTGGTGTTAAGGATGACAGTGTTAGAGTTATGAGTACTTCTATAAGAGAGTCAAAGTTACCTAGAAAAATAATGAGTCAATCCAACAATGCTAAGCAGAACGACATAAGATTGATACCACTGAATGCAATAGGATCAAAGTTATTAGGGGAATATGCTTATCCCAGCACTAATAAGCGAGGGGCTTTACCCAGTGCAAAAGAAACATGTGGACCAGCTCAGATGCAGCAAGATGGTGTCAATAAGAAAGCTGAAACTTACTTACTCTCCAAAACCGCAAAGTATACTGGGGGATCAGATAAGAGACTGGGTCGATTAACATCTATCCCTCATTCAAGTTTATTGAGCTCAGCACAAACCACAAGCAGCTCTTCTCAGGAAAATCCACATTCATTTGACAAGTATTCAAGTCTGATTTCTAAGTCAAGAGACAAGAAGTGCTTCCCAGCAAAAACTGCAGTCAGTGTAGTTAGACTTGTAGAGAAAGATGATGGTGATGATGTTATAGTATTAGACTAATGCATTAAAATTTTATTGTCTATCATTGTTTTAGTGAACCCATTATGTGTGTACAAAATAACTGTGCATTATGATGAAAAAGTTCATTGAACAGAATATTGAGAAAAAAAAAATTTTAGTACACAAAATAATGATTACTTTTCTCTTTGTATACATGTATCTGTTTTTAAATTTTCTTAGGTGTTGTAAAGATTGGTATTTGTGTCATATTTATACATGATGAATATGATTATATCTCAGACAACAAAGTGTGAATTTACATGTATATTGTAAATTAATCTGGCTAAAATTGTGGTGTAATTCTTTGTCTTGAGTGATTGTTATCAAATCATTTTATCAATCAGTATGCCATTCACAACCAGGATTGGATATTTTGTTTGTTTGTTCATACATGTAAATAACTAATTTTGTATATGAAGCAACCCATGTATATATTTATTTAGTCAATGTTGTTTTAATGTGTCATGTCTTACATTTTATTGAGCTGTTATTTCGGCATGACACCATTGTATAATTTATATGTTTTGTATATTCCATGCTAGAGCCATTCAATGGTGAGACAAATTATTGTATGTTCTTAATATGGGAAAACAATTTGAAATATGTTTAGACAATCTAGTCACCAAGTTATATGTATTATACATGTATATGTATTAATAATGTCATATTTACATGTACTCTGTTTTCTTTTTTAAGAAATCAGCTAGTGTGGGCTATTATTTATCTACCATCTTTTTCACATTTAGTGAATATTTCAATGTTAGGTCACTCAAAAAATTATGCTTTAGAGCTTCATTACATTATCTATATGGAATTCATGCATTCACAACTGCACTTTGAATTGGTATTATTACATGTACATGTACATCTGAATGGCAGCATAACGTATAATCGTCTCGGATTACATACCTCTAAATTAATCTATGTATTGATAAGGGAAATATTCCATTTTCAGAAGGCTCCAAAAATGAGGTCCTTATTTGACATATATAACTTTGCTATTTAAATATTGCATAGGACAACCATGAAAAAATGTAAAATATGATTTTGAATATTTATTTGATTTTCATGTGTTCCATCCCTCTTGGGGTCTTGTTCTTTTAAATGCTTTTAAATAAAACATGTCCAAAACGTTTTGTGTATTGGTGTATTGATTCATGCAATCTGATTAAAATAGAGATCTCGACATAAGCGCATGCTGTGCGCTTATGTAGAGCAGACTGTAGAGATCTGTATTTTAATCAGATTGTGATTCTTGTCAAAGCATCTGAGATGTAAGAGATACTCAGGGTATTACTAAAAGCATAATATGCATTAAGACTTTTTGTGAAAGATATATACATATATATTGGTCAATATCAGTATGATCTACGAGAAACAATGGGTATGAAGATAACGGGCACTGCAGAAAAAAATACAAAACCATAGACAAAACACAAAGACGCTTCAAATTTATATTATGCAAAAAAAAAAAAATGCAGTTTACGGCGCACAAAAACTTGCGTTAGGTTTTACTGATTAACTATATTATACCCCATGCTTTTCTTTTCCAATTTTAAAGTTGGAATTGGAATTTCCAACTTTAATCTTGGAACTTCCAAATTTTAAGTTGGAACCTTAGAATTATCAACTTAATCTTGGAAATTCCAACTTTAATCAACTTTTGCTTTTTCGATGTTTCTCATTTTGAGACAATTGTCTTTACATAAGTTTTTTTTGTGAACGCCATGTACATGTAGATAAAGGCATGATCGGAATATACAAATTACACGGCTTTGTTCTGATTTTAGTTATCTCATCGTGTGTTTTTTCCTAATAAATGTAGTACATTTAATTAACGACGCCCTCTTGTTTTACATATTAAGAGGGCTCGATGGTCGTGGCCATTTTTAGACTGTATTGATCTCCTTTGAAAGAAGAGCTCTTTATAAAGATATAGGAAAATACCCAATTTTTAGAGGTAAAATGTATGATTTTTTTTTTTTACCAAACAATAGCTTATAGCTAAACATATCATATCTTAAAATTTCATGCAGATCTGATGGTTAAGTTTGTTGACCATCCAGCCACCTTAAGATAGGGTTGATTTATTCAACATTATTTCGATATCCGATACTGTATACATGTAAACGTTTTAATTTTATTAATATGAAAACGTGTAGTCCAGACAGATACAGCTATAAGTTTAATGCACAGTTTGCCTGTGATATAATTTGTACTGCTATATTTACATGAAATCAGTTATTAAAAACAAAAATTTTAGAAGTTCCAAGATTAAAGTTTTTAATTCCAACTTTAAAGTTGGCTTTTTTGGTCATTTATTGAATGCAGTAATTAACAGGTAGTCAGCACAACTCTTTAATCCCTAGATAAATTTTTTATGAAAGTCCGTAGTTGTTAAGGTGGCATGGGACACCTCCATATTCTCATGTACTTCCTTTCGAAGTAAACAATAGGTAGAATTTTTTAAACAACCCCCCCCCCCCCCAAAAAAAAAAAATTGTTACCAAACAGCGTAGCTCAATGGGTTAGAGTTTTATGAATCTGTAAGTCATAAGTTCGAATCTCGATGGGGCTTTTATAATTTTTACATTTCCAAAAAAGAGGGTGTTGCAGTTCCTATGCTATTTTCCCTAAAGGAGTTGCAGATAAAATGGAAAAATCAAAGTGACAGAATTCGATGCAAATCTTTTTTGCATGCAACGTTGTACATAAAGCAGTGTAGAATTTTATCTTGAAAGTTTATACTAACTTTTAGAAGACCATGAAATAAATTTGAAAATGGTTACACAGACAAATGTGGCAGATTTCACGCTTTATAAAAGGGGAATCCTCATTGTTGTGAAAAACTGCCTCCTTGAATCAAAATTAATTTAAGAGTCAGACAATTCCTTGAAAACTGCCATTTCCGATTTTTGTTTCAAAGAGGCAAATTTTTAAAAATCAAACTTTTGGAAAAAATCATTGATACCTTTGAAATCTAAGAATGCTGTGTTAAATTTTCCCGCTATAAGTTATGTCTAGAATAGTTGAGTGGTTACGCTGTTAGAACAGAGTGTGACCGAGTCCGACTTTTTTGATTGAGTTCGAATCCCGAACAGTTGTAATTTTTATACATATTTTTTCTAAAAGCATGAAAAGAAAACGTATATAGATAATTTAAGAATGTCAGAACAAAGTTTAACGCTTGTCAACGTAATATTTTGCATGCGTGCTTAATTTTTTTTTTCAACATTACTTACCGTGTGAAGTCCCCGTTATAAACTTGATTTATAAACATTTCCTTCTGAACAAGGGATTTGAAAACAATGTACACATTAATGTAGAAGGTTGCCCCCCCCCCCCTTTTTTTTAATGAAATAACCGGGTATGCCGTTTTTAAAGATACATGTACAGGTTGTTAAAAGCAAAAAATTCATTGAAAAAAGTATTAATAAGTGATGAAGCAATAGGTGAATGAAAATATGTACGGATAAATTTGTTCCACCTTTTTATCTAGACCAGGCTTTATCTAGATACTATGGACACATGCGATGATTATAATTACAACTCTGACGTTTCGAAGAGCCAAAATCAGAATTATTCATTTTAAACATGCTGGACAGTAGAAATCAAATTGATATTTATTAGCATTAAAATACAGAATATATGGTCATCTTCCTAACTGTATTTATGAAAATCAAATGGTGGTTGTCGTGTTCGATATAAATGCGCGCAAAATGTTTGTGTATTTTGCCTGCGTACGGAACATACCCGCCATATAAATATAGTCGTCTAGGTAATGTGTCTAAATTGAGATATGACTCTTCAAGCGATACAGATATTTAAAGCTGCTTGGTCCGATTGTATATCAAATTTTGTGTACGCTTTTAAAACGATGGTTAAGCTAAATATGTGTATAATAATATACATTACAGTAGTTTTCCCGGTCAATTAAGCCATATTTCAATGAAAAAATATTGTACAAAATTTCTTTTACAAAACAAACGACATAAAAAAGGTATCGCGTTATTTCGCCTCATATCCAAAATTCGCCTCTGGCATCGAGGCGGGGATGATTGTAATTACACCTTCGACATCGCTTTCAATAGAGTCTTAATTTAAGTAATGTTCTAGCAAATCGAAAATAAACATGTGTACATTTTATTCACTATTATTTCTGAAGTTTGTTTTGTTTACAATCGATATATAACATGCGGGCTGAATAAACCCAAACATTCGGGGGACGAAACAAAACGGTTCCCTTTCCTAAACATTCCCAAATGCATTTTGGTTTGGTTTTTTTTTTGTTTGCCCAAAGAGAAATTATTTTTATTTACTTTGACTATTTCTAACTTTAAAAGGAGACCGATTCTGCTGGTGTAATTATGCGAAAGTTTATAACTTTCTAAGATATTTGGTTGGTATGGAAAATCATTTGATACTGTGATAGCCAAAAAAATCGGACCATGCAGCTTTAAAGGTCCTTTCCACGTTAGGTAATATTCCCGCTTTTTTTGCAACACCCTCTTTAAAGCATTTTTGGTCAAATATTGTAAATTTTGAAAATTTCTAAAACGGTGAAAGTATTTGGATTATAATGTACCTTTATCCACATTGATATCGTGTCCAATACCACCTTAAAGACAAAAACTGTATACGTACATATATGCAGGAAGTTTTGTTGTCATTATTTTTCTGGGACTTATTTATTATGTGCATTTAAAGCATACCCTGCCTTTCATTAGGTGTAACATTTTAAAGTAAATTTAGGAGCGTGGGATATGTGAGTTTGCTCACTTTTTCTTTCATTTTCCTCATACAGGTATTGCCACGTCTCTGTGAGCTCTGTAGTCTTTGAATACCTATGTTTATACATTTTGTTAACCGGGCTGCTTGTCGTCGAGGCCTAATTTGTACATTATGATAGATACACGAACTCATATTCGATATGTTAAGATAATCAACCCAGCCAGACGTTCTAGCATATTAGTTTCCCATTAAACGACGATAAGAAACATATTGGAAGGTAGATATTGTTGTCTTTGTTACACTGTTGTTTATAAATATGCATGTGTCGGAAATAATCCATTAGACCGTGAACATGTACGTTACAAACTTCCCGTTTGATTATTTTTCTCTTTTTCTTCTCTTCTTTAGAAAATGTTTGCCGTTTTCGCTCTGATTTCGCTGGTTGGTGCTGCTAGGCAAGTTTAATCTACGTGCTACTTTGTCATGATCTTGCTTCCAGATTTAGAAACTGTGTATCATTGAAGTTTATTTTTTTCTATATTTGCATTTAGACCGTGGAACGAAAATTATGTATGTGGTTCAGTCTTGTTGCTCAATTTATAAAAAATTAAAAAAAAAAAAATCAATGTTGAAATACTTGTCCAAATACATGCACACAATTCACTAGAATTTTAAAAACATTATTACTAACCAAATTAAAAATCGAGGTTTTTCTCCTGTAGGATTTTTATATAGGAATAAATAGAGAAACATATTAAAAAATCTTCTCAAAAATCATTTGGCCAGAAAAGGAAGTATCTTCAGGGAATGTAGATTCAAGTTTGTTCACATAATGATTCCCGGTGATAGAGTGAAGCCACAATGGGAGGTAGAATTTTTATATAGGAATAAATAAAGAAAAATCTTTTTAAAAATTTTCTCAGAAACTAAACAAACAAAAGGGGTTCGATGTGGAACATAAGAATACCGGTTTGTGGAGAAAAAAATGACGATAATTTTAAACAATACCTAAACTCTTCTAAATTGTGAAGATTTTTTTATTTGATACCATAAAACTGATTTGATAAGAGTTATGGCGATGACCGATGTGGCCCCTGGGCCTCTTGTTGAAGAGTGGTTTAATTCAACACATGGAAGAAAGAAAATTTGCTATAGGGTTGAAAATTATTTTCATATAGTTAAAAAATATAAAGCACAAACCATTGTAATCAGAGTATGGCATTGCTATTATTTTTTTCGAGGATATTTTCAATGAGTTTTCTCAAATTTCCTTTTAATCCAGCATCAATCACCATGCTCATCCCCTTCCGCTGAATTTGGAAGTGAAGATAGGACAGATCTTCCATGACATGGATACGGACAAAAACTTCTTTATTTCCACGACAGAGATATCCTTCTTTTTTGCCGTCTATGACTTGGATAATCTTGACGGTATTGATAGCTTTGAAGAGGGCTGGATGGTCGTGTTCATTGTTAGGCTATGTATACCTCCTTTAAATGAAGAGCTCTGTTAAAGATATTGGAAAATGTTCAAATTTTATAGCCCAATTATTTGGATTTTTTCATTAGATAATAATTTATGGCTAAAGCTATCATATTAAAAAGTTTGAGACAGATCTATAATGGTCATTTTGTTGACCATCCAGCCTCCTTCAGGAGCTATTTAATATGTTTATAGATTAATTAGTTCGTATAGGCAAAGATACTAAGTATTCATAAACTGAAGTTAAACTACATATACTTTTAGTATGTTATATTTGTCAGGCTCTAAAGCAGTCAGTATAGACCTCAATGAATTCAAGCAAGGCTGGGATTATGGTGATAGCGATGCGCAGAAGGAGCACAACTTCCGACAGATGGATTCAAACAAAAATGGCGCGCTTACTGAGATTGACCTTATTACGGTTTTTGCCACTGCTGATAAAAACGCAAGTAAGTCAGACACGCTTATCTTTCAATTAAAACACACTGAAGTCTTTGTGAATAGCAAAAACCTGTCATGAGATAATGGAAACGCAAAGACTAAGAACAATGTTATCTTAACAAGATACATGTATTTCAATTTAGCAATCCACCCATCTTTGAGTGCGTGGACCCTGAGGTCCACGCAGAAAATATATAAGCGAGGTTTAACTTTTGCTATGGGGAAAATTCAGCTTGCGCATAAGCTAGCCTGGTTTCTGCGCGGGAGTATGGGTACACAGGGAACCAGGCTAGCACACGTTTATCTGAATCGGGATCGGGATTTCATGCCATATGCACATGTTCAAAGGCGCTGTAATTGTAAAGTTGTCGGTAAACAGTGCAACAACAAAGTATTCCTTTTAAAGAAATGATCGACATGTGATATAAACTGTCAGCATCATGGAATAAGTTAATGTTTTGCCGAAACTACAACATGCATCAAATAGCATAAATCGTGATGCTTTGTTGTTTTCAGAAATAGCTAAACTTTACTTTTAGTATACGAGGCAGGGTTTTCCGATTAAAAAATTTTACGCATTTAAACATGATTAAATAATTAAGTGACTGTATATAATATATGATGTCACTGTTAAAAGGTTTAAATCTCAAGAAAAATGCATCAAAATATCATTTATATGAAATTTATTTATACACGAAGCTTTCACAGCATAGTTAACAAAGTAGCGCGAGGCGTAATGTGTGCGCAAATAGTGAAATTCGCCAAATGCCTAATACTATACATGTAGTCTTTATTAAAGGACATATCGCGTGTTTTTAAAGTACGTGACATTTTACATTTTTTCAGTTCTTTCCTTGTGTATATATCAATTACGTATTACGTACTTTTTTAAAGGACAGCAACTTGTATGATATATAGATGAAGAACACACGACTTTGAATAAAGCGATGCTATTTATCCTGAAAAAATTATGCATGCCGATGTTGTAAAGTAAGACATTCTATATAAAAGACTGGCTACAACGCAAATCAACATCCCCCCGAAATCTTGACCAAAAAAAGGAATAAAACGCCACATCGCCAATCTTCAATATTCTAATATACTGTACTATAGTATGTGTTAACTTTAATTATAATACATGTATTATGTTTAACTATATGTAATTTTTTTCTACAAATGTCTTTTTCGAATAAACTAGTGGGGTGGGGTGCCGCCCCCCGCCCCCCCCCCCCCACTTTTTTCTATTTCTTTTTTTAATGATTTCTATTGATAACTATTGTTGTTGTTTTTTTTGAATGCCAATGTATTATAATTTACGGAGAATGAGCAATAAGGGAATCTTTTAAAGTAATTCAATCACATGGGATTTTTACTATAAACGCACCGACTATAAACTGAAAATTGATTCGCCGTATCCCGCTCTGATTGATCATTTAATCTCTCATTTTCATGACGCGGATTATTTTCTTTCTGAAACATTCGTTTCCTCCACATTCCTTGCGTGACTATGAAGCGAAAGGAAAACTCAATATTAATGTGTTGGGTCAATGAATAATTCTATATTTTCTTTTTTAAACCGGTTTTATTAACTTTTCAACACCGTAATTTTCCAAAAGTTCATCTTTTTTTTTTAGCTTACCTGAGCTGATAGCTCAAGTGAGCTTTTCTGATCAAAATTTGTCCGTTGTCTGTCGTTGGCGTTGGTGTTGTCGTTGGCGTTGGCGTTGTCGTTGTAAACTTTTCACATTTTCATCTTCTTCTCCAGAACCACTAGGCAGATTTCAATCAAACTTGGCACAAAGCATCACTGGGTGAAGAGGATTCAAGTTTGTTTAAATAAAGGGCCACACCCTCTTTAAAGGGGAGATAATTTAGAATTATTGAAAATTTGTTGGTATTTTTCAAAAATCTTCTTCTCAAAAACTATTAGGCCAGAAAAGCTGTAATTTGTATGGAAGCATCCTCAGGTAGTGTAGATTCAAGTTTGTTCAAATCATGGTCCCCGGGGGTAGGGTGGGGCCACAATGGGGGATGAATTTTTACATAGGAATATATAGAGAAAATTTTTAAAAATCTTCTTCTCAAAAACTATTAGGCCAGAAAAGCTCAAATTGGAGTGGAAGCATCCTCAGATAGTGTAGATTTAAGTTTGTTTAAATCATGGTCCCCAGGGGTAGGGTGGGGTCACAAGGGGGATGAATTTTTACATAGGAATATATAGAGAAAATCTTTAAAAAATCTTCTTCTTAAAACTATTAGACCAGAAAAGCTCAAATTTGGGTGGAAGCATCCTCAGGTAGTGTAGATTTAAGTTTGTTTAAATCATGGTCCCCGGGGGAAGGGTGGGGCCACAATGGGGGAATGGATTTTTACGTAAGAATGTAGAGAGAAAATCTTTAAAAATCTTCCTCTAAAAACTATTAAGCCAGAAAAGCTCAAATTGGAGTGGAAGCATCCTCAGATAGTGTAGATTCAAGTTTGTGGGGTGATGAATTTTTACATAGGAATATATTGAGAAAATCTTTAAAAATCTTCATCTTAAAAACTATTAGGCCAGAAAAGCTCAAACTTGCGTGGAGGCATCCTCGAATAGTGTAGATTCAAGTTTGTTTAAATCATGGTCCCCGGGGGTAGGGCGGGGCCACAATGGGGGGATGAATTTTTACATAGGAATATATAGAGAAAATCATTAAAAATATTTTGGGAAAGTGTTCAGTCCAAAAAGCAGTAACTTGTGTGAAAGCACGGGTTGTGCAAATTAAAGTTTGATCAAACCATGATTCCCTATAGAAAAGTGGGGCCACAAAGCGGGGGAGGGGGGGGGGGGGGGGTTATATAGGAATAGAGAAAAATCTTCTTCCAGGTATAACAACAAAAGGGGCTTGGTATTTACCATATAAATATGTGGATAAAAATTGGCAGATTTTTTAAATTTTTTGAGCAAGATCTACTGTATTTAGTTGTCAAGATATTTTGATTTTGATACTGTAATGCTAATTTGATCAGAGTTAAAGCTATTGTTGCTCAGGTGAGCGATATGTGGCCCCTGGGCCTCTTGTTTTAAATGAGATGTTTTATTTTTAAAATATTTGGAAATCTTGTAAAAATTTTGATTTTTGGATAATCACGAGTTTGTGCGTCACCATGTCTCTTGAAGATTCATCAAAGAAAGCCTTTTGTTGTTTAAAAAATGTCTTGGAGCAACTTCAGCGTGGTATCGTCATTTGTTTTCGTCCACTGTTAAAAATCGCTTGTCATCATTAACAAAGAAATAACAATCGCTTTAGCATAAATTCCATACAGTAACATAGATATTTTATCATATGCATGCACGTATATTTAAACAATAAAATGTTTTCTTTCGTGATTCATGCGGGATATGAAGGTGGCGACATTGCAGAAAAAATACATAACCCGCGTTAGCGGGTTATGTAAATTTTTTCTGCAATGATCGCTACCTTCATAACCCGCATGAATCACCAAAGAAAGCATTTTATTGTTTATATTTACATTTTTCTTTTCACTAATTAATAGATTGATTATAAAAAGTAAGTAAAATTCACTAAGTTACTGTTAATGTACATAAGTAGGTTAGCTAAAAGAAACAGCCAAAAAGTCTCCTGTGAGACTTTGAGTCTGATATCATCATGATTATTTCGTGCAGTCCGTGATTTTTCTTAAGTCGCTGTAGTATACGACCAATCGATAAACAGGGCGTGTCGATTTCAGTCCTGTCAGTTTCAGCCGCTGTAGATTTCGACCAATCAATAAACGGGGCGTGTGGATTTCAGTCTGGCTGTTTCTATAGAGTTATGAATTTACTAAAGTTTTCGTAAGAAATAGAGGGAATCATACTCGTAAGATGTAAATATATAGTGATAACATTCCCTATGTATTTGAGACATTTAAACTTGCTCATTCAGGAGTTTTGGTGCAGCCTTCAGATTTTTTAGTGTTTCAGTTGTTTTATTCTTAGGACGTGTCGAGAAATTATAGAGGAGTGGATTGGGGGTTGGTGGGCAATAAGATATTCATTATCAGTTAATTAAGCTTAAGTGGCACCTCTTAGAATTAGGTAGCTGCAGGTCTGTAGCCCCCGGTCTGAAAAAATTCGGATGGACGACGTGGGAGCTACAGGGCCCCGGTTGAAAAAATTGTGTATTTATTGCGCAGAAAAACGTGCGCTAGTTTTTGGACTGATTAACCTTATTTATACGCAAATTCTGTGAAAACAATTAGTACCATTAAATTCTTCATGCAATTTACTACTGATATCGTCTCTTTACTTTATGGTAAGCAAAGAATATTCGCGTGGATCAAAAGTTTTATAAGTAATTAAGAAAATCGCATGCCAATATCTACTAAATGGTTTCTAATTCTTCAAGAATCTGCCGTATTAAATTAATGTATCATCCATCTCCATATGTTTGTTCAGGCGTTTACGCTTTTCACACAATTATAGCTACATGAGGCTGCAGTCGCTCGACTGCGTTATGTAATAAATTGTTTTTATCAGGTATCTGATCAGAGTATGCCAAATCCTACAACTATATTCCGTCTGAAAATTTCCTCGATATCTATGAGTAAGGATTCATCTGTTTTTTTACAAAATATTATCAACGATAATTGAGATAGAACAGGGCGTATGAATGGATTATTTTTCCCTCATAGAAAAGTTATTATATACACATAATCTCTGTCGAATTACGATGACTTTTCGTGATATAAATCGAAACCACTTAATCAAAATAACTTAGATTAGACACAATTTACTTTTCTTCAAATTTTATAGACGGAGTGCTTGATTTTGGAGAGTTTGACAGCTACATGAGAACAGTGAGTTTGCATTCACAAATATAATTTAGCTTTGCAACAAACAGCTCGTTAGCTTTAGTGTTTAATTTGCAAGTAGTTTCCCATCTCTATCGGGATTGAGAAACTCCAAACATACACTTGCCGGGCAGTGTGTTGGAAAGATGTACTTGATAAATTCTTGTTTAACGGAGATTTCTGTTTGAAGATCTAAATGTTAAGGTTTTGTTGTGGGAAGCTTACGCTTCATCCATCAAGTTGTTTTCTTGATAAGGCTTTTTTTTTTTTTTTTTTTTTAGGTCATCTACAACAATGTCTGATTCACAGATATACAATGTATAAAGATATGCTGAAAAATTGAAACTCTGAGCTTTGTGTCTGCGGAGACTGGAAAAAAAACCATTTTACAGACAGAACGGAGGTTTTATAATTTGTTTTGTAGTATACAATTGCATAGACACACTGGCATTCACCAAACAAAATATATGTTTTAAATTTGACAGTGGCAACCATACCACGTGGGTGATAAAGACATAGAGACAACATCATCACAGAAAGTATTCACTCTATCACGCAATATTTAAAAAAAAAGACTATTCGAGATTAATTTTTCACTTTCGTTTTGTAAAAGAGTGGTTTATACACAGCCTTCCCCTTGTATTGCTCCCTCTTATACTAAAGTTGGTTTCAGAAGCAGTTTTAAAAAATATTTTACTAAGTCGTTAACTTTTAAGTCGTTAAGTGTTTAACAAAAAAAAAATCATGCTATAATTTCATTTTAATTAAGCAATTTTTCTGCGATGTTAAATCCTAAATCTCAGAATAAGCGTTCCACTTTCTTTTGGTTCTGGAATGTTTGAGATTCATTAGAAGTATAATCAGACAATAATTCTGGTTCAAAATAGAATTGATTTGTAAGCAAAGCTTTAATAAACACTTTATGAAAAGCATATGCCTGACAAATTAAGTTAGTTTAGTCTTTCAATATGAATAATTGATGAAATCTGTTGTTTAATCCACATCGGGGATTTGTAAGCCGTGTTCAATGCTGACCAGCATAATCAAATTCACCACTGGTCTCGTGGGTATCCTTTTACAACAGAAAACTTTTGCAATATGACATACTCATATGCTACCAATTCCCCAGACACAATTTGATTGACAGACCAACGACTAACGGTTAACATTTATCCAAATGCTCAAAAAAGCACGATATCAAGTGTTCTTGGTACGAAAGCCAGAAGGCCTATTTAACATTCGAGGTTCGAAATATTAGAAATTAATTTCGCATTCCGAGTTTTGCTATTTTTAAAACATCTCAAATGTCGAATGAGCTTTCACGATTTCGATAGTTGGTGCATTACAAATGCCATGATAGACGAAAAAATTAAAACTTAACCCTTCCTTGCTAATCACTGATGTACATTGAATTACACTGTATAAAGGTAAAGGTTCGATGCATTAAATCGAGATTGAAAAAAGCCGGAGTCGCAATACTAAGGGATCTAATCATCGCTCGCTAACGAGAAAATAATAATCCAAAAGGAATAGATTTTTGAACAATGAATTGTGAACGCATTTTATCATTAATGATGCTCAATTGGTATTTTTTCATCCTCACTTGATCCTGATTTTACCAGAGATGACGTTTCTTGTCAATCCCCTACAACCCTTTCCCCCGAGAGTCAAACTTGATGAAGTTGCGCGAGTTTAATCTCAATGACTGATAACACTTTAGTGCCAAATGCAGCAGACAAAACAAAAACAAAATAATAAAGTAATAATCAAGATATGATTCAGTATATATAGACAAAACATGTCTGTTAAATGATAAATGAGAGCTAACGACGCACGTTGACTTTTGTTTTATTCATTGTTATATCTTTTGGGCATTGAATGTACAGTGATAAACTGTAGGGAAACTTGTTAAATGGTCATAAAGGTTTCGTTTCCAAGGTATCCAGTGATTTTCAATGTTGATCACCTGACAAGTCGACGGATGCCTTTATATTGACTTTCTAAACATTAACAACGAATTTTCATTGGTTTTTAACCAGGTTTTCCAAAGGAAAAATTCGGTTATTGAAATGGTGAAAATGACAGGCGGGCGGTCGGGAGGGCGAGCGGCTGCCAAAAGGGTACCTCTACTGTACGGGTAACTCCTCCTACAGTTTTCATGATAGGAAGTTGTTGTTTTGCAGATCAAATGTACATATATCAGAGATGTGCATATTACTTGGATTTTGATTTTTGATTATTAATGAAAAAAATACAAGCTATTGAACTTAGTCATTTTTTTCGCACAATATTGCATATACTAGTAGAGTCCCTCATTTCAATTCAGGGTTGACAAATGGATTATGGATACTGTTTACACAAAAGAAAACCCGGTTTGTTGTCACTTTGACAGCTTTTCTCTTATCTCTGATATATTCTAAACGATTTTAAAATATAAAGAGTGAAACTAATTATTCCACCCCCCCCCCTTCGAAGAAGGGAGGACATATTGCTTTGCTGCTGTCCTTCTGTCTGTCGGTCGGTCGGTCGCCCAACAGTTTCCGTTCATTTTCTTCGCAGAGGATGCACATATTGAAATAAAATTTGGTATACAGCTTTATCATAATAAATCTAGGTCAAATTATATTTTGGGTACGATCGAGCCATTTTCGACACTTATGCCCCTTGGACGTAGAAAAATTCCTATTATTTGCAGTTTCCGTTCATTTTCTTGGCAGAGGTTGAATTTACTGATATGAAATTTGGTATACAGATTTATCATAATAATATCTAGGTCAAGTTCAATTTTTGGTACGATCGAGTGATTTTTGACAGAGTTATGCGCCTTGGATTTAGAAAAATTCCAATTATTTGCAGTTTCCATTCATTTTCTTCACAGATGTTTCCAGGGAGGGGGGGGGGGCATAAGTGTTTTACAAACATCTCCTTTTAAAATTAGTCTTGAAAAGTCAAAGCATAATCAATACTTTTTTTCAACCGCCTGATACAATATGGTCCCTAAAATTATGTTATTCCTTTTTAAATAAAGAAGGTGGGTGAATAAGGCGTGTAAACTGCCTATATGAGGATAGATAAGATACTATAAAATTAAAATATCAACAAACCTCATTATTTATTTTTTCTAAATTATTGAAAACAATGTATCTTTACCATAACATCGATCTATAACCCTTAAATATGTTAAATACTTGGAATAGGTTGATTTAAACTGGCGTATGCGTGTCAAAACCTCCAAATAGTGTCATTTTTAGAACTTCAGTGCCTTTTCTATTATAGAGTGAGTCTGAGCTCCATATTTTTGTCATAGTCAATGTAAGGTTTAAAGAAAATCAAACCTATTTCAATCAACAAAAACGTGGAGAGATGACCCACTATACTTTAAAAATGTCATTTTGTATCCCAACAATTGAACGTTTTAGAAAAATAATACAAGTCCGTAAATTCGTGGCCAAAGTCACACATAGTATTAAGTGGTCGAAGTCGCATATAGCATTTAAACGCTGGAGTTTGTTGTGACTGAAATGGATCAGTGGTTAGAGCTCCAGACATTAGATAGCATTATAAAGCTAGGGATTTTACGTTGTGAGTTCGATACCACCAAAACTTTAGAATTTATTTTTTTTCTTCTCGTTTGTTAAAATATTCAAAACTAAATATAGTTAGAAATTGTCCTTTTGTAAACTTGTATTATAACATTATCAAGTATATTTAGTTGGAAGAAATTAAATTTGAAAATGTATTTTACGACTAAACCAAATGGGCATTTTCGCTATCTTATACCCCCATCTTCTTTATTTTTGTATTAGTTTTAATCATTCACTTTCTTGGCATCACATCATTTAAGGTGGTATGGGACACTTCCATGTTGTAACGTATTGTTTATCGAAGTAAACAACAAAACCAAGTGTAATTATTTAAGTAGTTTCTTTCCCATTATTGTCACCTAACAGCGTAGCGAAGTGGGTTAGAGGGTTTACTACGAATCTTTAAGTCATGAGTTCGAATCCCGCTGGGGGTTTTACAGTTTTTACCTCTCCAAAAATTTTCAAAAGCTATTTTTTGGTTAAATAGTGTAAAATTTGAAAATTCTAAACCGGTGAAAGTATTCAAATTTTAATCTACTTTTATCCACAATGATATCGACAGATGTCCCATACCACCTTAAGTTTATTTTAGTGTTTTACTATCAATCTTGGAGTCTTAACGCTTTGAAACAAATAATCATAGAAATTGTCATTTTCCTAAGAAACCGCCGTTGTTTTCGTAATATAAGTATCTCAGCAAGCCTACAGATGCAATATATTACTCCCATGCTGATTATGGCGCTCTTCATGGATGTAATATTAATGGTTTGGGTAATGCGAGGGAGCACTTTGCCTGAGTGTTTCATTTCTAAATGATATTTCATCAGTCAATCTGAATGCTATACAATTTAATATTATGGAAGTTCCGAAATCAATATAATTAGATGAAGATCATGTTAGCTAATCATTATAATCAAATTGCATACAATTTTTTTTTAAGCATTATGGGCTGTATAATAAAGAAAAGTTCTTCTACATTAAAAATAGCGTATTTTAAACTCTAATATTAACCTGTAAGACAAAAGGTCAGGGTTTTTTTAAGATGCTACTTGAGGAGTAAGTCGAATTTGAACTGGTTTACACGGTTTGAAGACCTTTTATGGTAAATAAGTTTTGAAAGCATTTTTAATTGTTTAAAGATTATTTAGTGCAAACAAAACTTTGCGAAACCAAATGTGAAAAGGATATTCGTGGTAAAAGTCGAAAAACTAAGATCTAGTAAATGAGTTTAGACAAGTTAATGGGGTGCTAAATCCATTAAGACGTTAAATTGATTTAGAAATTATCCTTTTTTATATGACTGGTGAATTGTATGGAATTTTAGCATTTCGTTTGAAATCATGTGAATATTAATTCGGATACCTATATTCAATATCAGAATATATTAGTGAACGGTTTTTGAGAGACTGTAGACGATCTGGATACATGTCAGGTATGAAAAAAAAACCACTCCAAATTGTAACAATTTTATTGTTTACAAAAACTTTATGCTCCGATACAACTTTTTTCACCGAGCTATTGTTATTAAGCACGCTATAAGAAATTCACATCAAGTAGGCACAATTCATTTACTATATTTTTACCTAAAACCTGTAGCTGTTTTAACTAAAAAGAAAGCAAACTGAAATTAGGTAACATAAGATGTTTAAAACTAGCATAAATGCAAATGCCATTCTCTCGATACTATGCGCAAATGTAATCCAATCAACAGATTGGGGTGTAGGACAGTCAGAGTGATGACTGTGTTTTGAATGAATTGATATTGTTCTAGCTGAAGCTCTTTTGGGGTGTTGTCCACTTCCTCTGCACGAACGAGAACGAATGGAGGACCCCTTTGGCTCATCAGGATTCAGTTCTTCGTTTTCCATGACATGTCTCTCATGGGTCCGTTGCTTTGGAATTCTCGCTCCGTTTAAGATTCCATACAATCTGCGGAATGGCGAGGACATCGGAATTTCCGAGTTCAGTTGAAACAGATAGGACAGTATTGCATTCAATATTACTGTGAACGCACTGAATATTAATTGTGACGTCACAAACATCCCTAAAATGAAGTCGTGTCTCGAAGAAGCTGGCATAGTATCGAATATGGAATACAAGAATAAAGCAAAGGCCAAAAATACTTCCATCGAAGTTGACAACTTTCCAGCATTATAAGGAATGAAATAACAAGAGAGATTTAGGCAAGTCAGAATAAAGAGTGGTATAATAATGTTGTTTACATGAAATGACACTCGCCGTTTCAAGTCAAATTCGAAATTCAGTACGGTAAACTTCATTCCATCACACGATATTCTAATTTCGTCGTTAAAATTCTCAAGCAGGTCCCATTCATCGTTACTGACAAATCCACATGCACTTGAAGAGGTCGAATTGGTTCTAGTATCGACGATTTTCAGTAAAACTTCTTGATCAGAAAAATACAAAGATCCGATTTTTATAGCACACTTTTGATGATCAAACGGGTACCTGCTGATGTCTACGTCACATTTCGTCTTGAGTTCTTGAATGAACCACCAATTCACTTTTCCGTTTGATTCTATTTGCACCATTGAGTGTGTACTGAAACAGTTTTTATCCGATACGTCATTTTTAACGCAAATGTTTGGTGTCCAAATCTTTTTTGTTGGGACGAGAATTGCTTGTATACCCCCCATTTCTGTGGCATTCCAAGATAGAAAATCATCCATCCAGGTCATTTCAATTTCAGTCGAAGAGTGCAACGTATTTTGCTTTTCTTCTAAATCGTAAACACGCCTTAAAATCAAACTGATTTCAACAGTAATTGGCATGGAGGAATTTTTTACTGGTCTAACGAAGGTATTGTAATCCTTAAACAATTCCCTGTGTATTAGAGCCTCACGAGAACCCACTTGGACAGTCAAAACAGTAGCAAAGTGCATTATTACGCACAAAATAACGAGCACGTCCATTCTGTTCACCTGCTTCGCCGTTACGCTCTTTTCTATCATTCATTGAGCGATGGAGATTCTGTGCTTTGCATTACAGTACCAATCATTGTCAGTTGTCAACCCGTTTGTATCCCAGTGTCGAAGAGTCAGCATTTCAGATGGATACGGTTCTTTTTTAACAATTATAAGGAATTAATGAATTGAAGAAAGAAAACAAATTTAACACCGTAGTCTTTGACCAGGTATGAATCATTTTTTGATCTATTTTATATTGTATTCGATTCATTTTGTTTAAATATAATTGTGTGTAACCGATATCTGTACTGGAATTTGG
Source organism: Magallana hongkongensis (assembly GCA_016163765.1). NCBI lineage: Eukaryota > Metazoa > Mollusca > Bivalvia > Ostreida > Ostreidae > Magallana > Magallana hongkongensis. The sequence goes on along the minus strand of WFKH01011581.1, from coordinate 51,720,533 downwards.
TAGGCCTCGATATTCAAAGTTCTGCTTTTTATAACAACATTCGTAGAAAAATATCTTATCTTGATTTGCAATAGGTATTTCCAAGAAAAAGCTACGTGTGCAAGAATGAAGATTTATACGTTGCATAAGTTTAAACTGCATTCTATTTGTTGCCTGTTTTCATGAGGGAAAGCACCGATAGAGCAGAACTAAAAGTGATACTCTATTTCTGCAGTGAGAACCTGAAGATTATGGGGCGAGCGTTTGTGTATCTTTATCTATGTTCATGTCTTTTGACTATCACTCTTTGCAAAAATCACGATCATCCCGAGTATCTGCTTTTCGACAAATTATTCGACGATTACAACCCCGATGTACGACCAACACTAGAATATCAACACACTTTACTTGTGAATGTATCGGTCAACCTAATAGCCCTGCATTCGTTGGAGGAGAGGTCTCAGACCCTTTCTGCCACCATCTGGATCGACCTGGAGTGGACAGACGTACACTTGACCTGGAACCGGAGCGAGTACAATAACATCCAATCCATTATAGTTCCCGCTGAAAAGATCTGGAATCCAGATATCTGTGTTACCAACGAAGTGACCAATAACAAATGTCTTGTCAGGTCGGACGACGGAAAGGCGTTATTGGAGCACACTGGAAAGGTTACAATATGGTGGAACAAGGAGGTAAAAACCGGATGTGATGTGGATATAAGCCAATATCCTTTTGATAGACAAAATTGTTCGATTAAGATTGGAACCTGGTATTCAGTGAACGAGAAAATTAAACTCGTACAAAAGTACGATAAATTAGATTTAGATAATTTTTCCTCTAATGAAGAATGGGACATTGTTTTCTCAAATGTAACAGAAATTCCGGTAGAGGATGAATTGAACTATACAGATCTCCAGTTTTCCATGATTATTGATAGAAGGCCCTTGTTTTATCTCTACAGTACTGTCCTTCCTATTTTGTTACTGTCAATATTAAATATGGTGTGTTTTGTTGTCCCTGTTGAGTCTGGGGAGAAAATAGGAATGACTATGGCGATATTCCTTACCTTTGCTGTATTCATGACCATGATTAGTTCAGACGTCCCCAGATCGACTGAACACGTGTTCAAGTTCGGTATATTCATGACCATGCATCTGTTGATGAGTGGATCAACAATTCTACTAGAAGTTCTTGTCACCAATATATACTACAAGCCAAGGGACATGAAAATGAATAGGGTTTACGAATGGATGTTTAGGCGTCTCGTGGAAAATGATAAAAATGACAATGAGATATCAGCAACTCACCCTGCAAACGACAGGGAACGACTTTCTTGTGCAGTCGACGCAACAGACCCTTGGCAGAAACTATCCCTCAGATTAGACAAATTGTTTGGATATTTTGTAACATCAATTAATACTCTGTTAATAATTTCGTTTTTTGTTACTGTGAGCTTTGGTTAGACTCCTACTTTTTCATCTATTTCACAGTTTAAGTAACCGCATCATGTATAAACTTACTAAGCTGAAGAAACACGGTTTTATCGAAACGTTCATTGACTGATCTTCCATAGAATTATTGAAAAGAGAGTAGGTAGATAAGAAAGCAAAATCAGTTTTTGGTGTTAACGTAGATTTAGAAACTGAACAATATTTGACTAAAATGTCAAATGAATGTTGCACATTTGTTTACGTATATTTTTATAAAGATAAAAATACATACTGGCTGACCAGTTTGTTTGCTTACATTTATTTTAAGCATAAGAATGATTCTTCTAGAACTAGGTTTGTTCATTTCACGTACATGACGTCATTATTGTAGAAATAAAGATGATATTCAAATTTTATTTTCAATTCTGAAATGATATTATATCCGATTTGTTTAAGATACTAGTAGTCTTTCTTGAATTTCTAATGAAGGCGAGAGTGTGAAAACTATATATGCCGTATTAACGCTACAAATGTATTTCCGCTATGTTGGAAACCAGAGTCAATCTTAGTTAGTATGATGAGCTGTTTAAAAGAAAACCTTGTGACAAATGACACTGTATGCGACAGATTATTCATTTGTATAAATATAGTACTAAGGTTATATAAAGACAGGTAAAATGGATACTTTATACAGAGAAATATTCGCCCCTTTCGCCCTCGTTGTCAGCGGGCGAATTTAAGACTGGGCGAATTCTAATGTCTCAGATTATCTATATTTAAACACAACTGTGTCTGGGCGAATTCAAGATGGGGCGAAACTGTTTGCAAGTGTAGAAGGGCGAAAATAACTCTGTATACAGCAATTTCTGATGCATATTTAGTCGTATGAAAATAATTTAATGATATTGACAAAATAATTTATTCCTTCAGAACTTTCTTTACGATTGAATGAATGTTAACAATATCAAAAAAGCATAGAGGCCACCATATTTTCACACAAGATCTGTGAAAAAAAA
>WFKH01011581.1:51690903-51705419 GCA_016163765.1 Magallana hongkongensis | reverse complement strand
CGCAATTCACGTACCCTTTTATTGTCACATCCAACACATCTAAAGTCCTAATTTTTTGTCACCTCTAAGAATTTAAGATTTGAAACATTTCTAAACTGTACTGAAGATTACATTTTGAATGAATTTATTATAAAAAAGAAATATTTTTATTTTGAACACGCATTAGAGGAATTTTAATGGGAAAGAACGGTGCTCGGGAAGTAATGTTAGTTGATCGTATGTTTGGTAGGTTCTGCAGAGAGGACGGCTTGTATGAGCTGCTCAGAGAACGAGAAATACGCCTCCCAGTGTCAACACGCCACACTGTGTAACCCAGGACAGGTAGGTAGGTCGGCTTATTCTCCCACGTTCTTTTCCATCGCAGGGTACATTCACGTATTTGGATGACTTACATGTATAAACATGCCGTTGTTTCTCATTACATTCAACAGGAGTGCATGTACTATCAGTTTATGGACTCGGAAACCTACCAAACTAGAATCCATCTAAGCTGTGTGAACCACGAGGTATAGCTGGGTTAAGATTTTTAAGACTTAATACAAAATGAAGTATATAATATAAATGTTACGATGCGACTCGTAAAAACTCAGTAACCTGGATCATTATGTTCAGTTTGAAATTAAATATAATAATAACAAGGCTCTTATCAATGAATACATGTATTTTGGTGATCGAATTTAACTATGTTTCTTTGGCTGTTTTATCTACTATACAACATAGTCTCCTCAGAATAAACATTTTCGCTTTATGTGAGCCGTAAACGTCACATTATAATATCAAAAATTTGAAATATGGCGAATATTTTGACAGGTCTGTGAAATGTTTCGTCGTCAGCCGCCGATATTTGGCAAGAGGGATGAATTGCCGATGAAAAGACATTGTTGTAAAACAGATTATTGCAATATGTTCTGGGGTATGTCGGTTTGAAATAAATTATATTTGAATACATTATACTATCTTCAAACATTTAATTATGAGTGGAACAGTCTTCATTTGTTTAAAATATTTAACTTCGATGTGTATATTAAAGTATAACTCGTGCTTCAAAATATATCCAGACTTGAAACCCCTTAATTCGTCTAATACACTCACAACAAAAACGACAACAGCAACCTCGACGACCAGGCCGACGGAAGCCGCAACAACGACAACTCCGAAGACAACATCCAGAATGCCGTTATCTTTTGTCACGTTAACTACGGCTTCAGCAAATAATGGACAAAATACAAACAACCACACACAAAGTCAGGTCCCTTCAAAAACCTTGGTAACTTTAACCAATCCCCCATCAAAGCCGGTACAGCAAACCACAGCACCAGGACAAAGTTCGTCCACATTGGTGACCGCAGCAACCGTTCAACACACTCCAACAGTTGAGCAACACACCCCGACAGTCGAGCAACATACTCCTTCAGTCGAGCAACACACTCCGTCAGTCGAGCAACATACACCATCAGTCGAGCAACACACCCCGGCACCACAAACGCAGCATACACCAACAACGGCGCAACAAAACATTCCAACATCGGTTCAACAACATAGCCCTACAACAGTTCAGCTAACGCAATCGTCAATACACACGCAGGCAACGCCAAGTACGATAAATGTTCCAAACACGTTGACTCCCGTCACAAATACAACAGCAATACCAACAACAACAATTTCCACAACAACAAAGCCGACAACAACTATGCCAACAACAAAGCCGACAACAACAATAACAACACTACCGACAACGACAACAGAGCCCCCAGCCAACAGCAAGTATATCTACATATTATTTCCGCGTTATGTAGTTCATTTGTATATACCTTATGCTTTATGTCATGAAAATGGTATCATCTGAAAAAATGTTTGTATATGGCGTTGTCACATGAGTTCTTGTTCTATACAGTACGGAGAGTTTATAGAATGTTTATTTGTTCACTTTTAGGGTGTTACAGCAGTAGCAAAGACTCGGACACTCAGTCCATCGTTGGTTGTCCGGATGATGCTCCATACTGTCTCAATAGCTTGACAAATTATGTAAATGGAAAGACCGAGGTCGAAAAAGTGTAATTAATCAAAATCAGTTATAGCTATTTAACATCAGTTAATAAGATTGTCATATTTCCCAATAATCTTAATCATGTATGTTGTATTGGGTTGGTTTCCTCTGTAGCTGCGCCAGCGCCGGTGAGTGTTACTGGATGCCGCGAGAGACCTCCTCCTTCTACTGTAGCAGGTACTCGTCCTCCCACAAATACTTTGCCGATTTCATGTGTTCCTATTGCTGCACTGGAGAACTCTGTAACCGAGACACAGTGGCCTCCCCAGATAGTCCCTTTCTCCCGACAGTTATTCCACCCAACCCTATCACCAATCCTCCAGTCAAATCAAGTAAGTATAATTTCTTTTTTATGTCTTCGTTTCATTTTGGAAAAGGGTGCATATATTGCTTTGAACCTGTCGGTTGGTCGGTAGACTATGGGTTGTCCGATCAAAATCTTGAAATCTCGTTAGGTGATTGATATAAAACTTCATACACTGGTACTTCTGAATACTAGATGGCAGTTTGATTTTCAGGTCACAAGGTCGAAGATTAAGGGCCAATTAAACTACTCTACATATAGGAAAATAATGTCAGCTCATATTCTGGCTCATCTCTATATTGCAAGCCAACATAAAAAGCATAAACTGTTAATGTTTTTAAATGGTAAACTGATCAATATTTCATTTTTTTTAAAACGTTACACAATTGTTGATAAGTCATGCTTGGGTTTTCTAGCTGATTGTTACGTATGTGATGATTGTCAAGGCGCCGGAACTTTGTCAACGTGTACCGGAAGTACTCCATATTGTCTGAATCATTACAGCAACTCTCAGTGGGGTGTATCGCACGTAACAAAACGGTGAGTGGATCCAGGTGAAGATGTGGTTCGTTTTCATTTATAATCGTTTACAAGTACAATTATTTATAGTCAATGCGTTACTCTTTGCAAAACTGTGAATAGTTTTTAAAAGTCTATAATATTATCTTTCATTCTATTTTCTAATAACTGGAACTAAGTACATGTATTGGTTCCTTCGCGATATATTTTGACTGTGTATATCAGAACAGTTTGCTTTTTCATATGTACTTACATTTTGACCTAACAGATGCGGTACGAAACAAGAATGTCACGACCAGTACTATGAAGGATCTAGACATCAACTACTGTGCTCCATTTTCCATGAACACATTTCTGAGAACATGCAGCTAGAATGCACGTTTTGTTGTACCTCTTCATTATGTAATGAACACGCGAGACCACCCCCGGACACTTTGTACAAGGAATGACTTTCGCGTTGGTAAACTAAATGCTGGGAAATAAACATAGTTATTCAACACTTTTCGTTTTGGTTTATGCAGTGCCGATATATATAATTTATTTCGGTTGAAGTTAAGGGAATTAGAATAAAATTATTTTCTATGTGGAAACACCAATAGTAGTTATTGGCGGGGGTTGAAGGTTTTGACGGGTAGTTAGGTTCGAATGGTATTTGTTCTGGCATTTAACCTAGGTTCACGAGAAAGTTTATTTAAACGTTTAAAATTCGGTACTTGATAAGATGCTTATCGAGTTACGAGCTCTTGAGCTGTTATAACAGCTGCTTGTCAGATTGAAAACTTTAGAGAATGTTTGTACAAATACAAAAGAAATTAATTTTTGTTTATCAACTTATGATATTTTAAAATTGGCTCAAATTTAAAAATTAAGAGATTCAAGAACTGTTGTTAAGGTGAGCGATGTGGCCGATGGGCCTCTTTTTTTTTTTTTGGTCTGTTCCTTTCATACTCTTTTGTTGGGGGTAGGGGCGTTTTCACAGAAGTGGTGTTACGAATGAAAATGGCAGTGATTGAAGACCCATGTAAGCGCGGGCAATTTTGTAAAGAGGACTTGATGCTCAAAACATTCCATACACGTAATTATTTTTATTTTAGGAACCTATGAGGTCTGCTTTCATGATGAAGGTAGTGTAACGGATAAAATTCCGTGGGTCCCGGCGATAAATCGTCTTTCATCTATTGCCAAACTAATCACAGTCAACGTTTTGGCACTGTAAAATTGACTTGCATTTTATTCAGCACAAAAAAGAAAAACCATCAAAGTTCCCTCCAGGATGAAAAAAAAATCTATTTCTTGTTTCAAATTTTTATCACCAAACTTATTATGCTTTTGTATAATCATTGATATTAAAATTGTTTAATTGTATTCACAAATCCCATAGCATTAATTGAATGTAAAATCGTTTTTGTTTTATCTTGCTGCGATATTCTAAATAGTTATGTATCTAAGTATTTCTAAAAAACGCAAATTCGTTTAAAGGGGATGGTCAATAAAGATAACATAGAATTGTGAACTCTGTATCTTTCCAATAACTCTAAGTTTGGTTTATTATAAGAAATACATTACTAAAGCATTGTAAACAATAAATATAGAAAAATAATATTTGACCAAAATCGTAAACATGCCCCTTTAACGTTTTATAATTATTTTACATTTTTTTTATGCGCGTCCAAACTGTTATTTTGAAAATCTAACAGGCTAAATCGAAAAATATAACGCTGTTACGATAAAAGCGTTAGCATGGTGTTCTAAATGTTACATTGACAAATAATTTGAGATACCTGTAAATAGATTGTTCAGATAACTGACTCAATGTTTTTGTAATACAAGACAAATGACACATTATATATGCATTTTGTACTGCAATTTTAAAGCTTATTCGTGTATTTAAAAATATTAATACTTAAGGTTTTGTTCGTACTACGATAATACATTTAGAACACATAATTTTTTTTCAAAGAATACATGGCTATTTGGTGCTATCTAGACTTATATCTCATGTGCACGACATACCAGGTAATTTCTCGAGCGCATGTACCTCATGAGCACGACATGATTTCTGCCCAGTATCTTTGGTGGGGAGGGGATTATGTGTCCTGACCTAATAAGGCTGAAAACACAACAAATATTACAATTTATGAATAATTTTGTTCTCACATTTTTTTCGCTTATTTTTTCATATTATTTTTGTTGTACAGACAGTTTGTCTAATTGTAAATAAATGATTTGTATTCTATTTACCTTTTTATACACCTGCAATAGTGATGTGAGTAAAATAAATTGAATTTTTTTAAATGCTTTTAAATTAAAGTTTGATGTAAACAGTTTAATGATTTCAATACTTTAACAAATTTACACAAAATATTTCATCATCGTCCTTTCACATTCGTGACATGTTTAGCTGGACTTATCTATACAGCACAGAAATTGTACTTGTTTATCTATTTTTGGTAATAGAAAGTGCACAGTTGGTTTAGTTATACCTAACACATTTTGCTTAGGTAATAGAGTACTTTGAGGACAAACTCAGAACGGATTGTTCTCAAAATGTGGCATATTCTCTTATCTGTAAATGCAGTAATCAAAGTACTGAGAGTACATGTGCTTGGTCGGAAATACGAAGAAGATTGAAAAAAAATTAATGATAAGACTCTGTAGCTAATTTAGTGTCATTAAATTAAATATATCGATTTTTAAGACTTATGTGGTTTGATTGTTTGGTGGCCTACATTTGACGCATTAACATTTTCAGACCTCACATGCAACCGCTGTTATGTCATGCAACGACTATAACTGAAAATCTTGTAATTTTCGTGTTTGTCAAATTTTACCTCTGTTCGCGGACACCTGCAAATAGCAGAAATTGTTCTATTTGGAATCTTTGTTTATTATTAACATTCTAAATGGAGACTTGTGAGGTATACTTGTAATTTAATTAATGTTTGGTTTTTTTAATTTGTTACCTTCCTTTTTGATTAAGGTTCTCCAATTTTCAATCTCAAAGTAATGCTATCAACTTCATAAGATGTTTCTGTGTTAAACTTTCTAAAGGTGCAACGGTGTTAAACTAGAAATCTTCATTCATGACATTTTTGGTCTTAAGAAAAGCATTCAATAGTTTTCGGTTTGGTGGACGTATCAAAGAAAAAAATGATCAGAAAACGTGTACTCGTGTAGAAATATACATGTTCCCTAAAATTTTGTAAACCTACCAGACAAACACAATCAACCGACATATGTATCATACTTGCTATGCAAACGCCAGACAAGCAGATCAATCTTATCTCTGTGGTCTGACATGGAAAATAACAAGATAATACCAAGAGTGAGAACTGCAGCTTTATTAACTTTACGTCATCAGTACATCATCATTATCCAACAACAGAAGTGATATGAGAATGTGCATGCGAACCTAAAACACAAAAAATAAAAAATTTTCGAACATGAATTTACAGTTTTGATCCATTTACGAACATGCCATCATAGCTGAAGGTCATAACTAAACTTAAAAAAAAACCCAGACACTTTTGGCTACTAGAAACTTTTTGCATTAAAACAAGAAGTGTTAAACAAACAGAAAAATGATATGAAAGGTTTGGCAACAAACGGTATAATGAAATATTTCCTATATATATTTATATATTTGAGTCATTACCTGCGTGTGTCCCTGGGCAAGCTATCTCCATCAGGTAATCCCCCATCGTATGAAGGACGTCAAATCCTGTCACGGTACCTGGTTTTCTATTGGAGTCTATGGCCGCCAACTCCTCGTTATTTACTAGAGACCCTATCCCTATTGCATGGACAGTGGCAATTTTTTGCAAATTATGTGCCTCTTCCCTGGTTCTGTTTGTGTCTTTTGACATACCGTCTGTTAGAACTACTACGATGCGCGAGGCGGAATGGCGGCCGCCATGACCGCTTTTGAACATCTCATCATGAATGATTTTCAGAGTATCAGCTGTGTTTGTACCCGACTGAAGGAAAACGAGGCTTTGAATTTTACCTAAAAGATGTTGTCGGTCATGGTAGGTATTTAAATAGAAATCTGGGTGAGGTTGATCTGCTATTGTTATGGCTCCAAACTGAACATTGTCTCTTCCAATCTTAAACTGTTTGGTAAAATTGTAAACAAACTCCTTCTCAATTTCAAAATCGGCAGCGGTTAAACTCTCCGAAGCATCCAAAGCAAATATTATATCTGCTGATTTTGGACCACAAACTGAAATTTAAATAAATCAATAAATAAATCAACAAATGAATCTTTGATCAAAGACAAACTCACCAGTTTAGCATCTTATTATCACTACTGTTATGTGTGTTATAAAACTTGTTAATGAAGTAATAATGTAATAAAAATAATTGTTTTTTTTTAATTTCAGGCTTTACCTGGGATAGTAGTAGTTGTTGTTAATTTTGTTGTAGTTGTCGCATGAGTTGTTGTTGTTGGTTTATGAGTTGTTGTTGTTGGTTTATGAGTTGTTGTTGTTGGTTTATGAGTTGTTGTCTCGTGAGTTGTGGGTTGTGTACTGTGGGTGGCGTGTGTTGTTCTATGGGTGGTGGTTGTTGGTTTATGCGTTGTCTTGTGGGTCGTTGTTGTTGGTTTATGAGTTGTTGTTGTTGTTGGTTGATGAGTTGTTGTCGTAGGTTTAAGAGTTGTTGTTGTTGGCATTCCTGCAAGAGTTCTTAAATGACTTTGAAATAAAGAGCACCGGTTTCCAACTCAGGAACAAAATCTATATGTTACATGTTTTCCAGTTTCTCAATGTCGATCATACTGTTCATTAACTTAAATCGCTTACAATAAAAAGATAAAAATGATTCTTAATACAGCTGCTTGATAATATATTGATGTGCTTACGAGTGACTTGTGTCGTTTGAATAAACAGAAATACATCGTTTTACAAATTAATCTACTTATTTTTTTATTTAATTAATTAATTAAATTAATCTACACAATTGATTGTTAACCTTTGACACATTCTTTGTTGTTACAGAAACTTTTGTCACAACAGTACTCGCACTCTGTCAAGGGGAACATGAACTGTCTCTTGCCAAACGGAACGGGTGCTGATTTGGGGTGCCCGTGAAACTGGCCAGAGAGTGAATCGTGGCAAACCTAAGGAGGAAAACGGACATACCTAAACTTTGTCAGGAACGGTTAAGTGAAGAGTTCGTCATCAGAAGATCTTTTAAACTTTATGTTACTTACCTGTTTCTTTTCACACCGTAATTGGTACCTTTCCTGAAAATTCTCGGTGAGGACCAGTGTAGCCAAGCAAATCTTCAAATAAAGCAGAAAATCATATTGGTTTTATATAAATCTCTCTCTCTCTCTCTCTCTCTCTCTCTCTCTCTCTCTCACCTCATCATAATTACAGACGTCAACTGTGTCACAATTTCCGGGATTTTCTGCGTCTGCACAATTCAAGCAGACGGTGCTGTTGACTAAGTTTACAGCTACAAGTAAACAAAATCTTTTATGAAACTCTTTCATAAACATTGTTTTATTTAAATATTTATCGTGTAAGATACCAAGTACATTTGTACTCGTTTTAAGCAAATCGCTTTATATATCTAATGCATACTTTTGTCAGGGCATCCTTGTCTGTTGCAGAAGTCGGTCGTACAACACTCTTCACATAGATGCAGGTTTTCAAACTGTCTCTTTGCAGGATTAGCCACTGCTCGTTTTCGACCATTCAAAACCCGGCAAGTCTGCATATATGTTGCATATGAGCAGAGCTTGTTACTGACAAATCATTAAAAGCGCGGAATGGTGAATTCAACCATTTGTGTTGTACTTACATCTTCGATACGACAACCCAAGTCGTAGTACAAAAATCCTTGTTCAGTCACGTAAAAATCAGTAAAACATTGCTGTAAAGATAGAAAATCGTAATTCTCAAAAAGATAATTACCGCCCTTTCAAATACTGAAAATTTATTTAATATTTTTACATGCCTATTGATCTCATTTTGAAATCCTTTTTTGTTTCTATAAATAAAGGGATTTTGTTTCTGAAAAATGGGTCAGATGAGTCAAAGGATCGAAGAGCATGTAAATCCCGTCTTAGTCAGTTTAAATAGTTTAGACATGATTTACTTATTTGAAAGAATTAGAATGTGAGAGGTTTACCTTGATTATTAGTAATTTTCGTAAACATAGCATAAGAAAATAACGGGTAGAAGAAAGCGTATTTCTATACAGTTATTTTTACAGTTGATCTGAACTTTGGCCTGCGTGTTCGTTATTTTGATTTAAACCTTTTGCATTCTTGTTTTTCTGGTCTGTCCCGTTATTACCTTCACAGTTCTGATCTGGAACGTTAACCTTTATTATGATTTTTTTAATTTAATCGTTAACCTTCATTACGAAGTTCTTTATTTAACCGCTAACGTTCATTACGAAATTCTTTATTAACCGTTAACCTTCATTACAAAGATTTTTATTTAACCGTCAACCTTCATTACCAAGTACTTTATTTAACCATTGACCTTCATTTTTAAGTTCTTTATTTAACCGTTAACCTTCATTACCAAGTTCTTTATTTAGCCGCTAACCTTCATAACGAAGTTCTTTATTAACCGTCAACCTTCATTAAGAAGTTCTTTATTTAACCGTTGACCTTCATTATGAAGTTATTTATATAACCGTTAACCTTCATTATGAAGTTCTTTATTTAATCGTTAACCTTCATTAAGTTTTTTATATAACCGTTAACCTTTATTATGAAGTTCTTCATTTAACCGTTCTTTATGAAGTTCTTCATTTAACCGTTAATCCTTATTATGAAGTTCTGTACTGTACTGTTAACATCTGAATTGAAGCGTTAACCTTAAGTGATGTATTGGTTTGAGCCGCTAACCGGTCTGATATAACCCATTATCCTTCGATATGTTAGTCCTGGCTTGACCTATTAACCATGATCGTCTTGACCTTGAGCTGACCAATTCTTACTTTTGAGGAGACCAGTTAACGCTGAACAATGATAACTTTGTAACCTTTTTCTAGTTAACTTTCGTGTTGGTAAGCTTAACAAAATAATTGGAATGAGTAAGATGGTGGCTGGGTACTCACATAATGATCAGAGCAGTTACCGACGGTGGTGCAATCCTTTGGTTCTGATACACCGGTACATTGGAAACATTGTAACCCTGCGTTGGGGAAACATCAGCAATCGTTATTATCCCTTGCATAAATATATCGATAGATTTTTTTATGTGCATGCTAACTAAATAGAACCAACTTCTGGTAAAGTGTTACAAGTGACCAAAAACTTGACGTTATGTCATGAATTGGAAACACTGCAATTCGCCATTTTATCTAAATGATCTTGAACTTTATCGTAAATATGACAAATTGCAATTCACTTTCCTTGATATCGAAACAATATCTTATTCTGATAGAAGAATGACATTGCCTCTGAAGAAGGTCTAAATTTTGGCAATGACCATACTTAATGTTTGATTTGTTTGAAAGATAGAAGTAACTTAATTATAAAGTTGTATGTCAATTTCCAAATCTTCAACATTTCTAGAAAAACTTGTACATGTATTTGCATTGGGCTAAAGTGTTTGGCAGATGTAACGTATGTAACACATGTATGAATACATAATGAATAGATGAATACAAGTATATCAAGCATACCTTCTACTACAGTTAGGACAGCAAGGCTCAGAACTGAAAAGAAATCGTAGTATAACCACGATATTATAACAGATTTATATGAAATATCGTATATCTCAAAAATTATGCAATAGGTTTAGCCCGCTAATTGATATTTAATAAAACATACACTTAAGTATCTACAATGCCGAACGTACCAGCAAAAAGGATTACCCAAAACCCAGCCATGGAGAATAAGGAACCGTCCAATACAACTTGTGTGTTAGCCCCGTTCCTTATCGTCACATTGCTGACCTTACTGACACTCTGAAGGGATCTACAGACATCTTAGTACATATGATATTGTCTGTGTCTTTCGATGAAAATCAATGATCATCTATTATTATTCTTGTGTTAATATATTATTTCGAGTTGACTTTCTCGGATATATATGACAATGCCAAGGTGGCATTTTTGTACCCGCTAAAATTATTTTCCAAAAAGTTCAAATATGTCCTACGATAGACCATTGCTTAGAAGTTTTTTATTTACTATTTCACCTTTCACCATTATTTAAAAAAAAAATCTTAATATAGGGGGAAATAATTTTCCTGTAGGATATTTAGAATTTCTTACCTCAATTTAGTTATCTTAAAATCCCATAAAAAAATGTAATTTCCTACAGGAAAACAAACTTGTCTGAATTAGGAAATAATGATATTTTTAAACTTATTGAAAACAATATTCTTATAGGTTTTTTGAAGACCTAACAGCATTTTCTATTTATCCTATTGAAATTTTAATTAATAGGAATTATTAGTTTCCTGTGGGGTTTATACATAAAGGTTAATATCCCACCTGTCATATGAGACACACTTAAATCAAAAGTAGTCATACATGCATATACTCTAGTCAATGGTCTATCGTATGACAAATATTGGTATCTGATACTGTTCTTTAGAATAGTGCAAAAATACTGGCTTTGGCATAGTTATCCGGCACCCTGTTTTATACATTTAACTACTGAAGTGAAACAAAATCAATAAATAATAAGTTCAGTAAGTTAAGAGTTGTTTCTAAGTTTTTGGATATTTATTTTTTGTCAATATCAAATTATTTTTTTTAAATGTATTTCAATGCAAATGGTTCAACTATCGGAACCCCAAAAATCATGCAATAAGTCATTTTCCGAACTTGAAAAACAATTGTTTATGTCCCCTTTAGGTTAGTGAAACCTCTATAATAAACTAAAATAAAGCATGCACCCACCCTTTCCAAGCAAAAAGATATTAGTTGTGATTCTTAAAATATATTTTTAATAATACATATGCCAATCCATTGTACAACAGCTAAAGAAAGACAACCTGGTCTGGATTTCTCGAAGAAAAAAACCCCAAAACTCTTAAATTATCAAGATCAGGGTTTGCATCCAAAGCTTCTCTATGCTTATATTTCATAGACAAAGTTATCATTCAAGTCTGACGGTAATTGTGGCATCTTTGATAATTAAAATTAGTCTCCGTATCTGGAGATAGAACCATGATAAATACCAGTATTTATTTCAATATGTGACTACCTCAACACTCAAATATACTTTGAACTGCTCCAAAACCTTAAAGGCCATATAAATAGATTTTTAACACTATCAAGCAGACTCCGAATCTAAAGCTACATATATCTATGTTACACACATATATAGTAACATTAACCATGCAATTCTGAATGGGTTATGACCAGGATTTCTTTTAAAATGTACCCAGCTTCAAGGCCTTTACATGTATATTGAACTGTTTTAACTCTTTAACTGTCCTAGCATCTGGATATAAATCGAAATCAATATAATATGTATCTGAAGCTAGCTCTTTACTTCATATACATAGTGACATCAACCTACAAGTTTAAATAACAACACATCGGTAGTTATGTAAATATGCGACCATATATATATATATATATATGTGTGTGTGTGTGTGTGTGTGTGTGTGTGTGTGTGTGTGTGTGTGTCTTCAAGTAAATGCATAATTCAAGTTCCTGTCGGTGCCGATCGTAGACCCAGCTTACCGCTTTTATTCATGCAAAAAAAAAAAATTATTAGAAACAATCCTCCAAAAGAAAATGAAGACTGCTACTACATGTATACGAAATTCGTGAATTTGATATGGATGCGAAAAAGATTTGAATTTTTTCAGTTCATTTATGTTATAACTCCCGTGGAGTTAAACAAGGGCCAAATGATGGGGACGGGTATGCATTATTTTATTCAAAGAAATTGTCTGTAGAATATGAAGCCATTTTTATATTTCATTTTCAATATGGAAACAAACTAGTGTGGAAATGGTTGAAGTCATTTCAAACCGCGATCTGCGAGGGACACGACACTGTCACTACAGGGATCAGTTTAACGTGTGTGTGGGGTGGGGGGGGGGGGGGGGGGATTGAAACGTTCTCATAAATGTGAAGTCATTAATTTTAAATCTATAGTCAATTACCAATTAACACCAGAAGTAACAATTAAAAATTAGCCAAACATGATTTTCAAGGCGTACGAGAAAAGATATACGAAGTGGTCCAGAGAAATTAACGTAGATAATATTTATGAATACTCACTTCTAATGAAAATTAACAATAGAATCATGGATAAACTACAATGCATTTATACTTTTTGTACTTTATTTTTTTGAAAATCAAGACTAGAAATGATTTTGGATCAAGTTTTGTTCAGGGTTTGACATTTGTGAGCGATATTATTGCCCATAGGCCTCTTGGTTTACTTTTTTACAGGTTTTTTAATTCATTTATTTTTCATCAGTTTTTAGATGACATCATTTTGTCTTTGGGAACAAAACGTCAATCTGTTTTCGGTGCCCATGACCATTAAACATCATCGTGCAAACGCCTTCTTCAATGAGAAATCCCGACCGTTGACAGCATCTCATCCGATGAAACGGCATCTTATTGATGACTACTTGCATACCACGGGATCAGTTGCTGGTTTTTTTTGACATGAATCGAATCTAAATTATCGGGGACTGTATTTGAAGTCCTTACTGAACACGACACATTATCATTACACATTCAATATTACAAGTAAAGCGCCCCATTAATCGAAATAACTTACGACAACAAAACAATCTATTCCATTTTCAATCATTTATTTTAATACAGCGAACTTTGTAACAAAGTAGTATCGATATTCATCATAAGAATGATAAACGTAGATCATTTTGAAAATGAACAAACCCTTAATTCATGAATATATGTATGCAATGGTTAATAAAAAAATATTCTCATGCTTTTTATCTTATAAGTCAGCTTTCTATTTGTGTGCTTTGTTAATTTTTGGATTCCGAATAGTTTGTAAATGATAAAATAAATCACAACCTAAGCCTGTGTAAATAGGTATTACTGTCGTCACAACACTTCATGCACAACATACTTATATAGCATCTACATTATCACAAAATAAAATCAAAATTTAAAAAAAAATGAATATATAAAGCAAACATAAAACGAACGGCATGAAACAGTTTATAAACGATTTATCGTCTTTGGTTTTTTATATATATCAAAACTCAAGTGAACATCAGCACTTTTGATGTAATAAAAATGTCTTGCATATAAAAAATTATTAACGCTTTTTATCTTTAAGAATGATATCTATATTGACAACGAACTGTCTCAAGTTTAACACATCAATAACCCTACAAACACCACACAAAAAGTTTAAGTCCTACATTTTGATTCAGGCAAGAACTTGGAAATGTCAGGGTACGAAGAATACTATATTTTAGGGCGTTTTAATCCTGGTTCGTCGCTGGAGCCATCATAATTATCTCCCTCTCCATCCAACCCCTGCATAAAAGCGCCTGCGCACCAGCTATCAGTACTGTCATCCGGTTTTTGGTCGTGGGGCGAGCCATTTTGACTACGAGGGTGTGGAGTAATCTACAATAAAAAGTGATGTGATTTTCAAAGTTCTGATTTTCTTCTTTTTTGCAACTTAAGGGTAGTTCTGATTCCCCCACACGAATGAGAATG
>WFKH01011581.1:51680962-51683462 GCA_016163765.1 Magallana hongkongensis | reverse complement strand
CACAAACTGTGTACACAATGCACAGGTAAATGGACGACATCAAAGGCAAAAGATTAGCCAGGTAATAACATGACTGATGAGAGAATTTTGTTATGTGACCCACATGATAATAAATTGCTGTAAAATGAATAAAGACAGTAAATTCAAATCTAAGTCACACAATTCTTGCTCATGATTTTCAAACCTTAAGACCAGAAGAATTTTGCTATATTATCAAAAAATGTAATTCATGCTCTGTCTGTCATTAAGACTAACATAATAATTTGATAAAGGAAAAAAATGTATTTCCTTTGACTTCAAGATTCTTTAAAAGTGTATATACTGGTTTGGTGTCTATCATTTATAATTCTGTCTCCCTGTCAAACAAGCTCTTTATACAACCTATGCTACCCACCATTATCAAAAAATCAAAAGGTTATACCTCAAAATTGTGTCATATCATTGTTTAAATTGGTTGAACGTGCTTGTGATGTGTTAAGCTGTGTTGAATATGTTTTTCGGGTTTCCCTTAAAATATATATTTTTTTTTTCATCTTTGACTTGTATGGACCTGTGGATGGATCTAAGTTTTGCATTGATCTGTGGGGTTGATCTTCCAGTATGTTTTATACTAACCTGTGGGGTGGATCTTTTGACCTGTGGTGTGGATCTATATTTTGTATTGATTTATGGGGTGGATCTACCAGTTTGTTTTGTACTGACCTGTAGGGTGGATCTATGTTTTGTACTGACATGTGGTGAGGATCTAAGTTTTGTACAGACCTGTGACACGGTGATTCCACACTTCCGAGCGAGTTCCTCTTTGGCCTCCTCACTAGGGTATGGATTACTGAGGTGGGAGTAAAAATACTCATTCAGCAGCTCTGTGGCTTGTTTACTAAAATTTCGCCTCTTTCTCCTGCAATAGCATGTTCAATTACTTTACCTTTTAAGTTCCTTTTAACCAAGTTCATCTTAAATCAAATTCAAGACATTACAATAGTTGTCAAATGGTCAAATGCTTTTTTTCTTCTGATATTCATTACACATAAAGTAATATTGAATTATTTTCTCAAAAAAATTCTTTAGCAAAAGGAATATTTTTCACCATAGGGGTTGTTGATTTTTTTCAACTGATTCTCAATTTAACAAACTTTATGAAAGAAAATAAAACTCAAATCAAAAACAAGAAGCATACATGTACAGGGCAATGGACAAACTTTGTTTATAATAATTACCTGGCATCAAGGAACCTTGACCTTAGAATCATTACTGCTTCACAGGTGCTCTGTTTCAATTGCATTTCAATGGCAGCAAACTTCTTGCGTATTATAGTGACCATTCTTTCAATTTCTTTGGGAGCTATAGGACGAGTACGACTCTGTTCCCTCAACAAGTTGACCACATGAGTTGTAAACTCATTGCAAGCCTGGTAAAAAAAAATAAACAACACAAGACATCAATTCAAAATCAAAAATGATTTCTTCAGAGGTGCACAATCAGAATCTAGTTTTGACTCCAAAGAATGTGTAGGAATATGATTTTATGATTTTGTGAGATGATGCTACTAACCTGGGTTATACTGAAGTATGTATACATGTTAAAACAAGGAACAATCCAATAAGTGACCATGCTACTGGTTGAAGACAAAATGTGTTCATGCTGATCAGCATTCGACAATTTTTTCTATCACCATGCAACACAAGTCATGTACACAACAGAATAAATAGTATTAAAAAAGCAAACTCATTCCAAGTCACACTGCATTATGATTTCTTTGATATATATAATATATATAATAAATCTATTTTTTTTACTTTGCCACATGGCAGTCTGCTGTATATTGAATTGCTGTCTTGATGACTTATTTTACCTTGCTTGTGGAAATGGAGAGAGAAATTCATGTACACAGAACAAAAGAACAAATCATTCTATAAGCGGAATTTAACACACGTTTGTGTGAACAAATAAAACAAACACTTCCTATTGACAGCAAGAATCCTTGCTGACAGAAATATGCTATAGATAAAACATGAGCAAGAGGAAAAGAAAAATTTCAGAATTTACAGAAAGTAATTTAGAGACGCAAGTTTAAATAGAAAGTTTTGACGTGTACAATAGCAAAATACCTGTGCAGTAACAGTTAGTACGACAGCAAAAGTTTCAACAAAGACCACAAAAAACGGACATTTTTATTAATGGTTACAGAAATACTTCATTTTCACCAAGAGACAAAGAAGCTTGGACAGAGAAGATTCACAGAAGACAACTGTTCATCAAACTGCTTACAAACTTGTGACAGGGGGGAGGAAAACTCATGTCCAGAAAAGCCATTATTTGCTTGACCACTGACCATCCAGTCTTCCTCCCCATGGTCACAGCACATCAAATGAACGTTTAGATGAATGGCCAATGGAGACAGACTGACTTGTATCCATTATGTGATATGAATTGGCTAGCTACCTGTTCATATTTCCCATATTCCGTTTGGTAGACTTGACGAATCTGGGCCAGTTTAGCT
>WFKH01011581.1:51673462-51678462 GCA_016163765.1 Magallana hongkongensis | reverse complement strand
TACTGTTATGGAAACAAAAGAAGGAACTGATCAGAATATTATGTCTAACACAATTTTTTGATCTTAATTCTATTGATAGGTACTCTAAAGAAGACAAGAACTCCTCTTCAAACACTCTCCTGCCACTCACCTGCTCATATTTCTCAAGTTCTGTGTGATAAATCTGACGAATTTGTGCCAGTTTGGCACGGTAGTCTGAGTGTTCTATGGCACTGTCAGGTTGACCCCCAGAGGCTGCAGCGGTGGCATTGGCGGCAGCAGATGACCCACCCCCTTTTTCTGGACCCGCCACTCCTTCTGCGATCAACATATTGTCCAACCGCATCAGCTGAGGGTCAGGGGGCTCTTCCTCCTGTGAGTTTCTTATACTTAGCACTGTGAAAGCATAAAACAATGTGATAAAAAATTCATTAAATTTAATTTAAAACCAACCAAAGTCATTTTCAATTCCTTTATAAAAACCATTTTAGGCCAATTTTTGACTAAAGTATACAACACTTTCGACAATACGACATTTCCAAGAATGGTACCGTTATTCTCATTATATTTGCTATTCATCATGGAAAGAGTATGTTTAAAAAAACTGTTTATTCTCAATGAAAACACTCTTTGTACATTTTTATCCCCAAAATATCTGTGGTTCATTGACCCTTCACAGGGAAAATTGCTGAAGTCTGGAGGGAAAAATTGGACAGCATGTGCAAAGAAATTAAATCCCTCTAGCTAAATGCAGTTCTCTATCTAAATACCCATAAATCAATTTAAGACAGCCAACTTAAAAAAAGAGTTGCACACTGGCGGAAGGCCCTAGCAAAGTCATTGGCAAAAATCAATAAAACACATCCAACACTGATAAAGATGTGTTATATACAACATTTTCTCTTGCGTCAAAATAATCGTTCAAGTATCTTTAATTGTGGTGCATATCGTGCTCCTCCTATTGAAGCATACAAAACTGCAAACCCCCACCTACTTTTTATCAACTCCCAACACAGCCCTTTCCCTTGCAGATAAATGTTTGGAATCATTTTTCAATGAGATCTTATCAATTTTCTTTAATCACTGGTATATAAGCAGAGTGGCAAACAAAACAACTGATGATGTAATGCATTATTTCATACTTCTATGAAAAATAGGAGTGAATGAAAATAAATGACATAAATAACTGTCATTTATAGGTTTTGAGACATTGAAAAGCTGCTTTTTTAATTCTTTGGATTTGAATTTTTTTGTACAGCTACATACATAATGTATTAAGTGTACAAATAAACTTGGCGCCTTGCTAGGAGTTCACTGATTTTCACATTTCCCAATGCCTGTCTTGAAACGAATAAGCATTTTAACACAAACCGGTACTCAACTATTCAAACTCTGTCCTCGCAGACAAAAAAAAATATAGATTTGCAGTTGCAAATTTTTTATCATTTTTTAGAAAATACAAGTGTTGCCACGAGTCATGATACAATATAAAATTAATGTTGCTTGAAATGTGAATCTCCAAGGTCTAAATATTATATAATTAATGAATCAGATGTCCAAGGTCTAAATATGATATAATTAATGAATCAGATGGTGTGTTTATAGTACATCCCATAAAAAGAAAGCATATATATATGTGAATTACCTACATGTGTTTGGAAAACATTTTCATGCTAAATTAATTGTGACACTACATGTACATACATGGGTCATCAATATTGATATTCAATTTAGCATTTTTCATTGATTTACACGTAGTCTAAGCCGCTATGAAGTCAAGTTTCTCATAATGTAAAAATATAAATAAATGAGTTTCTATCATAAAGATTTCTTTAAAGGAAATATCTACTGATATAAATTATCCAGTCTACAACATTATGGACAATATGGGTAAAAAAAAAATTAAATTTATACAATAAAGCATTATACATGCATTTTCATTCAACGCATGTAGCCTTGAGAAATTCAGACACAAAGGAGACCTTGAAAACACTGCTGATGGGGAGATGTCAGTTAATAATGGCCATACATTTATTATGAACCTACTTCTTTCTACCTAGTGATACAACCTGCTATGATAGTTATTTTTTATGGAAAGATTTATACCTAAAACTTTTTTTTATTTTCCTGTTATTCTTATTTTATCAGTGTATTTGAATTCTGTGAAATGTAATAAGGGGAGCAAATGGAATTCACATATACCCACCCTCTAGCCAAAATCAGAAATTGCTTTTATTCTAAACAACAACAAATTCTTTTTGTATTACCATTTGACAACAAATGAACAGAAGCATTCTAAAACATTACACATTTAAAACTGATGTTATCCATCAGTATATCATAAAGTAATATAATTCCACAAATCTATGACTATGTATAGCTATATATAACATGTGGTTATCTAGTTATAAACTTATAATAATCCAATAACATAACAGACACTGTACAAACATATGGTATTACATCCCTCTGATTCCCTCAGTACTTTATCAAAAGTGAAAGTAGAAGTACAGTACCACTGCTACTGCATGACAGCTGGCTACTTACCCGTTTTTTCTTTGATTTCACACAGTACGCTAAATAATGCTGGCTTCATTCGATGACAGTTCAATGTGTGTTTTCTGAAAGAGCAAAACCCGCTTAATAACAATGGAAACTGATCGAAAGAAATGAAAATAACAGAGGGAGGAATATAATTTTTGCGAATAACATGGGAAATTTAAGGGAAGGGAGGCCGAGAGAATAACAAGATAGGCCTGTACCGGCACCTTGCTTGGGCTTCGTCCAGACTCTGGTCAGTAATTGTCATAATTTGTTGAAGGATGTCCCCTATCTCTTGTTTTCTCTGATCTGACGGTTCATCTTGACCCATGTTGTACTGGGGCAACACGTTTCCCGACATGTTAGTTAGTCCTCCTTGTTGTGAATACATTCTTTGTCCGTCTTCCATATTTTTTTCACTGTTCTCTCAACGTTTATTCACTCACTGATAATGCTCTCTTCTGCATAAAAAATAAAATTATTCACCCAATGTTAAAGATCCTCATTAGTAATTTTGCACAATACACATACACAGATTACACAAATTCCGCTACATTGGAGGATTATTGGGGTGGTACATCAGTGCCAGTCAAAATGCCTCTAAATAGAAATGGCGGCTACACAAGCGTGAAACTAACCAGATTCTTTCCCGTAGATGCTACATTATCCAATCAGAATAGAGCAATGGTTCATTCGGCACTTTCCGACAGCAATATGTAATTAGACTAAAAATAGTAGCCAATGGACACACAGGATTAACGTTCGAACTCCACACGCCCTTGACGAAGATTGACAGCTCGGAAAAGAAATTTGACGGACAACCTATGCCAGGGGTACGGACAGGGCCTTTTTTAAACATTACACGGTTATAGGTGTGAAAAGAAAAGAACGTTGTTTTTTTTTTAAATGATTTTTTATTTTTTTCTATTCTGACTCCATACATGTATATTTTCACAAACGCAAATAAATATTTGCATGGAACATATTTTCCTAAATATTTTTAATTTACGAGAGAGAGAAAGAGAGAGAGAGAGAACGAATTTTGGTAGCGATTGTATTCATGCATGCTTGCATTGGTCAGAGACCTTAATCCCAGGCTAGATGGATATTTTTACAGAGCATAATCAGCATGGTCAGCATGGACGTTTAGCTTCATGCCGTTAGCCCGCTCTTGCGACTCCACTCCCTGTATTATCGGCTAAATGGTGCAATTTGGTCGCGGTTAGCGACAATGGCCATCTTTCACGCCATAAAACGACCGTTGACTCAAATATGGTGCGTTTTGTGTATTGGGATCATTTACATATGCCTTCATAAAATTGGATGGCCCTAGGCACTACGACCTGAACATTTTCACGGTGCAATTGCGTCTTTCTCCCTGTGAATGTCCGCGCATTTGCCTTACAAGATAGTAATAAAGATAGTCTTTGTCTTTTTAATCTTTTATTCACGTGTCATGTTTATGTCATTCAATTATTTGAAACAACAGTGCTGATTTATTGTTTAACATGCAACAAACTAGTTTAACTGCACCCCAAGTCTTTCTTCACATTCGGCCTCGGGTAGCGGAAAATTACATATTAAGTCCAGACAATAATTAGGTGGATATAAGTGATATAACGAGAGAGAGAGAGAGAGAGAGAGAGAGAGAGAGAGAGAGAGATGATGCAAAGTAGGGGCACGGCGAATTGAAGTTATTTTGGAGAGGGTTTACATAGGGTTTAATTGCCTGTTACGTATACTCAGTCCATTTGAAATTTCAATAAAATATGTTTAAATTAAATTAAAATTAAAAGTTATTTAACGTCTAATGCATTTGGATAAGAATGGACATTTATTTTTTATACTTTTAGTATGTATTGTATCCTCCTAAATATATGCTCTTTAAAATGTTTATTCGAGCGGTGGTTGGTATTCAAACTCTTTGCGAACTTTTCTGAAATAAAATCCCGCTCGATTGCAGGTTGGGATACTTGGTATTTCTATGTTAACTTATAATATAATTAACCGTTTTGGACAGCGATATCTGAATATTACCCAGGATGCAAATCAATATACAATGTGTAGGCCTATTATAAAATCCCTAATGCAGAACTAAAAAAAATTGCAAAAAAAAAAAAATAATAATAATTTAAATCATGCAAATCATATTCATATGGGTTTATCAACATATTCCGCTCCCATTTTGGAATTCGAAATCTCTTCGAAGAGAATTAAGGGGCAACTATTTTAATTCATACATCTGTCCACATACACGAAAAGAGATGTTGTACACATGTATTAACTATTTTCAAAACAATTTACATTATATGTATATATGCTAACTTTACATCCCATAGTCGGAAAACTGTCTATTTCATTTTCTAATTCTTCTTTAATCTCAATTGTAATTAAACACAGTTTGTACAACAACAAAAATATAAAGAATTGATATCATAAACATGCGCGGATCTAGAGGGGGGGGGGGGGGGGGGGGGGGG
>WFKH01011581.1:51627497-51673062 GCA_016163765.1 Magallana hongkongensis | reverse complement strand
AGAGAGAGAGAGAGAGAGAGAGAGAGAGAGAGAGAGAGAGAGAGAGATTAAATCAAGACTATATATTACAGATGGTTATGAATAGATTATACATGTATATATTTTTTAAAATTAAAACCCAATATACTTGTATACTAAATACTGAAGATGATGAAATATGTAATATACATGTGACTCTAAAAAAAAAACAAGTTATTAACTGTGCTGAATGGTATGGCAAGGTTTAGGTCCATTGATCTTTCCAAGGTCAAGGTTTTTCTGGGGTGGGTTTATGTCCAATGATAATGACCTACATTAAAAAGTAAAACGACGAGAGGCCTGCACTTATCCACCTAGGTAGAATATATTCGTGTACAAACAGAGACCCCCATTTTATCGTATCTAACCTCCCTCATATGTACATGTGTTCTCATTTACATAATCTTATCAAAGTCCGAAATTTTCAGACGCCTTATTCAACCTTCTTCATTCCGTAACTGACCACAGAAAGACAGAAGAAGCTGGTAAGTAGAAAAATAAGTTACTAGCAATATTTGAATTATACTTTTTACTCATGAAAAATCATTTATATATAACCTCGTGAGCGAACTGTATGTTTAAACATTAAAACACCTTAGATATCCTCACGTTTTTGCAATGTGCTCGAGATGAAAAACCCAGTCCGTGCCGTTATGTTTTAATACCATATATAACAGACTACATTTCCAGGCATATCATTTTGATGTCGGTTTGACTAATGTGGTTTCTGTTGCTTTTTCATTTTATCTGCTTCTTTTTTAGTTTCATTTTTTAAAATTTTACTTATCTTTTTTTTCTTTTCTTTTTTTTTTTGGTTCCAATTTTTTTGTGTGTAGGCCTGGTCTCCAGTTACATGCCTAACATTATTTCTGACGCATAAATAATTCTTTAATTAATGAAAAAGACATCACTCTGGATATATGCCCAAGATTTAATTTTAATCATTCAAAAAAAAAAAAAAAAAAAAAAAAAATTACCGTCGAGGCGCCCCTTTTGGAGAATCCGGAAACATTATGCAGGTTTGGTTAGAGCGATAGAATACTTTCGCGCGTGATGACAAAAACATTCAACCTCTGAACCTGCATATGCATTGGTTTCGAGAACAAGCGATTGTCAATGTCACATTTTAATGACTGTAAAATGTGGAGATGTGCGTCTGCTGAATCCAAACTTTAGACCAGGAGCATTTAACCTAACCTTTGAACTCCCGTTGTGTTAATTCGCTAACAAATATAATCCACTTTCACTTTCATTTTACTCTGGCCTTACATAAGTATTATTAACTCGAGTATTTACGATCGCTATTTCCTGTAGACATACGGTCACACTTTATTCAATGACACATACCATGAAGAGAGTGTACACCGACGTTACCGTCTCGTAGTATTAGTATATACACGTACTGTGGGTGATATTTGATATTTTGGAAATAGTTGTAAAAGAATGTCGTTGCAGAATGATGAGAGACCCCTTCTCTCTGAGCATGATGAAACAGAACAAGATGGTGAGTTATGACAACGACAAAGTGAGACCCTTACTCAGTGT
Organism: Magallana hongkongensis; assembly: GCA_016163765.1. NCBI lineage: Eukaryota > Metazoa > Mollusca > Bivalvia > Ostreida > Ostreidae > Magallana > Magallana hongkongensis. The sequence continues at coordinate 51,671,499 of WFKH01011581.1, read as the reverse complement.
AGTTGAGCAAACTTTATTAATCACAGGATATATATTCGTGTAACAAAAACATGATGTTTTTGGTAGGGGTTTGCTTAGGGATTGAGGTTCTTATAAAACCCTGTTGTACACTTGTACTGCAAAGACATTAACAAATCAATATGTAATTAAGTATTTTACTTGTTATGATTATCTATCCAGACCAGTTAACTCATGTCAAGACTCGTGTCAGTTCTAGGCCTACCGATATATTATAGTATGCGATACTCACAATTAACGTCACTCGGGGGTCCTGAGTCCACCCATGGCCACAAGTGAACTCAGGACCCCCGAAGTTGTGAGGATGATATAACGCATGGTGGTCAACAAGTTACATCATCATTGGAACCCAATGGGAAGTTTAAAAAACCCACCTTGTACCTGTTCTGATGATGATGATGTTCATATTTAAGGGCAAGTAGAATAGGACTAACGTTACGGGGGTAAATAGAAATAAAACAAAGAAAATACTGTGTACGTCCATCTGTCAGTGTTTTTCACTTGGCACTACATGTATTTATTATAAGGACATACTACATATTGTTATAAGCTGTATGTTTTATTGATTATAACAAATGTAACAACTATTTCCTTAATTATTTCTTAATAGAAACCATTGAAAATCAGTCAGTCTGACTTGAAAAGCTCATTGACAAGTTATACTGGTATCTTCAATATGCAGATCGTGCTTCTGCACAGGCATCTTTTCAATGTCATGTTAAAACATGGACTGTTCTATTTAACTGGAAAAACACTTAAGAAGTTGGCTGCTGTATACTGTAGATCGGGCCAATATCTTTGACTTTTAACCCATGATTATTTAAAACCAGAGACGCCTGCTTGCCCAATTAATTTTATTTGCAATCTTTACAAAATTTAATACATTGTATGTATGGTACCATATGTATATGTATAACATTTGTAGGTGGAGAGAAACAGAAATATTTTAAAAAAAAAATACAACTCCTTCTCTTTTAGGGTCTTAAGGTCAAGATCTAGTAAATGATTCCAGAATTTCTTTTTGGTGCTAGAACCATTATGACGTCATAATTGATTTGAGGAATCTCTTTCCCGTACTTACGGCTTTAAAGGAATTATATAGAAAAGTGAACAATTTTTTTACATTTAATGTTCAATCATGGGAAAAGTAATCCCGATACCTATATTCAATTTAACATCATTTTAAAGAGGAGGTCAAGAGCTTCTATAATTCCATTTTTGGAGAGACTGTAGGCATTCTAGATATATTTTATTGGTCAAATATGGACAAAACTCCGAAATTTGTTCCTTATCTCCTTCATATTTTATTGAAAATGACATTTTAAAACATGATTTTTCATTGTGTTTACAAATAATTTTAGCCCCGATACATCCTATCAAACAAAGCTATTGTTATGAAGCATCATTGAAAGAATTTATATCTTAATTTTTATAAACCTGTAGGCACCTCTCATTTACTAGATCTTGACCTTAAATTCAACTACTGATATAGAGAGTTGTGCATTATTTTAGAATTTTCTTCTCATCAAGGGATTCTGTGAGAAAGTTAGCTAAGGACAATTTTATACCCCTTTACTCATACTGTGAAGTTCTGACAAGATCCCCACCTCTGAACACCCATACCGGTTCTCTGTGGAATCAAGTTCACTATTTTTACATGCAGGCTTTGATGTTGTCATATTTTATCGAGGATCACAATATTGGAAATTTATGGGTACCAATAGATTTCACAAAATTTGACACACTGTGTGCAGAAAAAGCCTCTAAATTTATACCGGAAATTGATAATAAAAAAATCTGATCAGAAATTGTCACATTTGAAAATATTATTTTAATATCTATTTTATTTTGAAATTTGTTGATTGATTTTTATTTTATTCTTGTTTCTTGCCCCTCATCATTGAATTGATATCATGTACCTGTATTGAAACGATTTTAAATTTCAAGATAAAACTGTTTTTGCCTCTTATTTTTAAGACTTATTCTAGCCTAGATAGTGTGGCATGTTCTAAAAAATTATTTTTCAGTAAATCTCCACCATTTTAACTGCATACTGTTTATAAGGGCATGCATGATAGGGGGTGTCCTAGCTAAGTTTGCATGTTCTGAAACTTGCCGACAAAAGTCTCTGCTAAATTGTGACACAGATAACAAGGGCATGCATATGTCAATAGCATCAAGTATGAATGAAAGTCTTTCTAGTTTGAAGGAATTTCCCAGAAGGGGGAGGTCACTGAAGTATTCTGGGCCTTCTTTAATGACATTGGACATTGACAATTTTGAGTGTTTGGACAATGATAAATTGTTCAATCAAAATTTCGTTTGTTTGAAGTACTGTTAGAGAACTGAATTTTGTCTGGAGATAAAAGTATGACTTTATAAGGTTCACCTTTCTAACCTGAGGATAATGTATTTACCTGTGTAGTTCACCTGAAAAAGTTTAATCTCTGGAGAGTAAGTTGTCCGTATTTGGGAGATGGCTATGAATGGCCTGAAGATGGGGTGGGGTCGGGGAGTGTGTGGCATGAGGCCTTGGTTAAATGAATATTGTACTTTTAACTGAAAAATTAAGTAAATGACAAACAAGAATGGAGCTGAAGTAAATCTAAGATTAAAGACTCGGTGTTTCAAACTTTTCCAGTTTTGAAAATGTTAAATATTACTAGGTATACTCCGTTTTATTGATTTATTCAAGTTTGACATTTTCTCATTGAATCTCTTTACTTGAGAAAAAAGGAAATGTTCTTTTGTATGTTATTGAATGGGTGGAAAGTTTTCCCTCATCTTCATGACTATGATTAACACGAAAATATAAATGTAATTTCAATTTCATCAACACTTATGATGTGCCTGCAATCTACTCTCATATTTAATGTGCATGTGCATTTAATGTATAGGTAAATAGAAACATATATTAATATAGCCGTTGATGTGTATACTGCAAAAACCATGCATGCATATACCTGTAACCCCAAAGATAATGTTGGACCCTGGCTCCCCCACCCTGCAATATGGCATCGGGCTAGGACCCTGACAGGAAGTAGGGGGATTAAATAAATCTTAGTCAACCAATAGAAAGAGATCCGTAGAAAAATATTTCAAAAAACATTTGTGTAAACTCCATTTTTCTCTGGCTTCCAAGAAAATCTTTGACATAAGGTAGACGATCATAGTATTATCATTATACATTGTATGCAAAATGAGGACTACCACGGTATACATTTTATATACCGGTATGTACTTTTTAAATTCAGAATTGGACACAGACATGGAAAAGATGGAAAAAGAAACAGGTAATATTAATAGTAATGTATATCACTAAATATAATTTACTTATCATAGTACATTTGTACTGGTACCTATGTATACTAGCTTGTACAATACAACACAGAATAAATAGATCATCACACCTTTCAGTTGTAAAGTGGACATTAGTTTTGACATTTACAGACTGTTGTGTTTTTTGTCTGTTGGACACTGTCAAGGTCAATTACTTTACCCCATCTTTTTGCTTATGAAACTCTGTTGTGAAAGAGTAGACTTGTGTTTTATCTGCTGAGATACTTATAATACAATGACAAAGACCTCTTACCACCTTGAAAATTGTTCAGGTAAATTTTCTATTGTTGTTTGATAAATTTGATAATTACATGAAGCAAGATCTATAGTTTTGGAGGAAATGTGTTTTTTAACCTTATGTCAAATAAGTAGTTAATAGATACTGCACATGCAATTTGTCTTAAAATTGTGATTTTGATATGAGTTTGGTACACTTATTCACATACCCGTATTACTAAAGCTGTGTAAGGTATACTAAGAGATGAAGTACATCGCTTTAAATTCATCACATGTATATAAATATAGTGCATTGCATTATATGTACTTGTAAATTTTATAGAATTTAAAGGGTTTTTTTTATCTTTAGATAGAAATAGAACTATAATTTAAATGTAAAGTTTAATTTTTTAAAATTCATATAACAAAGAAACAAAGAGTGAGAAGGAGTTACCATGGTATCGAACTTTGACCCCTTATAAGCTGTATGTGCTCCTGCTACTGCTGGTGACTTATCTCCTAAATCAGCTGGACAGGTACATGCTGGCCATATCCTCCAAAGCCATGGCACAGGAGATCCACTTCGGAGACCAGGCATGCATGAAGAACACATCAGCCCCAGCCAGTGATTTTAATGGACTGAAATGCGAGAAATTCACTTCAGCAGACAGGTATGTTTCGAATTTCAAATTATTTTAATAGAATATTATTTTCCTCAAATCTTATTGTTGATTGCTGTTTGCGCGTGGTTGAAGAACTCTAAAAGGTAATTGTCATTCTGAATTCAAATGGTCAGCCCTATAAAGTTTTGTAGTGCAATAAGCAGTGATCTGTTGTTGCGTCATGATTTCTATTGTATTTGTACAGCATTTATTGGTGATGACCATAAGTTTTCTACTGTGTTCTTTGTCTTAAAAGAAAAATTTGCTCACCATATTTTAAAAAAAAGTACATGTAGCAGTTTCATATAATTTATGTATGGATTTTTCACTCTTCTGTTATTCCAGCTCACTCCTTGCACTCTTGACCCTTATCTTTGTCTTTTTCTTTATCTAAAGTACAAGTCTTATCTTCTTATTATTGCAACACAATTGGAATAAGGGAATCAAACCATTTGATCACCTTTTGTCAGGGGTTCATCTATAAACTTTTTATTTTTTCGACTTCTCCAGATCCACTGAGCCAATTTCTACCAGATATTTTTATGTGACTAGATTAAGATCAGAGATACATGTATGACTTGTTGCTCAGGTGAGCGATGTGGCGCTTGGGCCTCTTGTTTTCGTCAAGTTATGATAATATTCACAATTTTATATTTCAGTTGTCGAAATGCAACAAGTAATCTGACACATGCCGCGGGTCTCTGTTACTATGACTACAATGGGCAAGGTTTAGAATACCAGATTGTTGCTGGTCCAGCCTTCACAGTCATCTATACGTTTGGTGGAATCTTTATCAGTTATGCTGCTGAGAAATACAACAGAAAGGCAATGTTGGCTGCTTGCCTTATGTTCTGGTCTGTGATGACATTGTTAACTGGATTTGTGAAGGAATACTGGCAACTGGTAATACTGCGGTTTGGACTTGGATTTGGGTACGTGTGTCTGTTACTACATGTAATATCTTGTCATTCAGCTCACCTGAGCTGTAAGCTTGGGTGATTTTTTTTTCCTGATCATTTATTGCCTGGCACCTGTCCTTCTGTCAGTTAAACTGTAAACCTTTCAAATATATTTGACTTTTCTCTAGAACACTTGGCCACTTTCATCCATTCAAATCTCAAAGATAAATCAAGGAAAAAATATAATAGGAGTCAGGTTTTTAAAAATCTTCTTCTCAAGATCTATAGCACCAGAAAAGTGAGAAATGCAAATTATTTAAAAAAAGATTCATTATAAAAGTGTAGATTCTAAATTGTTTGATCTGTGATCCCTGGCCAGTATTTGGGCCCTAGGAGGAATGAGAAAACTAGTACATTGGGAAAAATCTTTGAAAAAATAGTAATACATAAAGCTACAATTTGTTATATTATTATGCAAGCAACCATTGAATTGTTTAAAACCCGACCCCAGAGTAATACATGTACATGTATGGGTTCTGGTGAATGCAAGGTGTATCATAGGATATTAGGGAAATATTTTCAAAATTTTATAAATGTGTCAAACAGATTCAACAGATTTCTTGATACCCTGACCATTAATGGGGCTACAGAAAAGGTGTAAAGTTTTTAAAATGTATTGACCAAAATGCAGAAAAGTCTTATCTCATGAACCATACAGCTTTTAAAAAACACACAAATAATGAAATTTTGTAATCATAGAATGTTTTAGCCAGATGTGACTGCAATGAGGGTTCAGCATTTCAAACAAGAAAATTTAGAAAAAGTTACTTAAATTCACTTAGAAACTGTTATGCAGGCATGGGGTTTGGCCCTTTGGCCTTTCGTAAATCAAAGGAACATTTTGAAGAATTAATCATTTCCAGCTAAGATGATTATATATTTTGAGGTTATTGGAAATCTAGGTTTGACTGACAACAGTTGTGCTCATTGAATACTGATACATATGTTCCAAACAGTGTAAATGGAGTGTCATATCCTTTGATAGTTATCTAAGTACTAATATACTGCTACTTTTCAGAGAGTCTGGGTGTGGTCCGTTTGCTGTCTCCATACTGACAGACTACTTCACACCAGAAACAAGAGGATTCGCCCTGGGAATTTACAACTGGGGAATCTACTTTGGCTACAGCATGTCTTATGCATTTGGAAATTTTATTTCCCTTGCAAACATTAATGGTCAAGTGAGTAGTTTCATAGTATTTGTTTGGTCAAATAGATATTAATGTAGTTTGTAATATGAAGGACCAAATACCGTTATGTTTAAAAATGAGGTATTAAAATTTTTCAACAATGTGGAAAGACCTCCAGAATTTATTTTTGCTATTTTTTTTCTCCAAAACTTCAGAAAAAAAAATTGTTTTAATTCTGGTTGATCAGTGAAAAATATATAATGGTTTAAATTTTTTTTTACTTCAAGCCACTTTGCAGTTAATAAAATGTAAACTGGTCAAACCTAAGTCATATTCATATCAAACTTGTTCCTTATTGAACTTTAGGGTTGGAGGTGGACATTCATTTTGTCTGGTATTCCTGGGCTTGCGGTAGGGTTACTTATGTTTGTATCGCTGAAAGAACCAGAGAGAAACCAGAACAAACTGGAACTTTCTGGCACAGCTTGTCAGCGACTTGGAAAGACGCTAAAAAATTTTTGTAGTCCATCTCTTCTTCTCATTTGCCTAGCTGGGTCCATCAGAAATGCATGTGAGTTTTACTTTTTATCGAATATATATGGGAATATATAGATTAATTTTAGTTAAACTATTGAATGAAAAAAGATGTGTTTTACGATTTTGCATGTGAGTTTTTGTACCTATTCATTGTTAAGCTACCTTTGTGCCCCCCTTCCATAAACAACATTTTTGTGCACTCCCAACTCCCCATCCAAAAAAAAAATAAAAAATAAAGATGATACTTTATAACTTATCACATGAAGTCATGTGTCATACTGTAGATTTCTAATTAAACATGACGAATTAATATCTGCATAAATTCATGAGAAGCACACCTCACAAATTTTAAAATCTAGCTTTTAGTTTTCTGACAGATGTGAATTATATGAAATCTTAATAAAAGTTTGGCATTTGCAATTTTATATTTTCGGGATTTGATACAAATGATGGAATTGTGGATTTAAGTACTCATGTAAAATAAGGAACCTACAGTATTCACACAAATTATTCTGGGATTTATGTCATGAATATACCAGTATTAATCTCATCTCTTTTTGGTTGCTTATTCAGCAGGATATGTCTTTGCCTACAACACCCAACTGTACTTCACACAGATTGGTCAAACTCCAGAGCAGATAGGAAAGTATCTGTCCTGGATTCCCTTGGTTGGGGGGAGTTTCAGCGTGCTTTTAGGAGGGTTCATCTCAGACCGACTGGTCAGAAGACTGGGGCTGTACTCTAGAATTCTTGTCATTGGAGTCAGCTTGGTAAGCTTCATTATTATCTGATACACCACATGAACTGATGGACTCTGTGTCATTTACTTTAATTACCATCTTGATGCTTTGAAAACTTGAATTGCAAGGGGTTTTGTGAATTATGATTTTAATTCGAGACCTATCTAAGATAGGCTATTTTGCAAGTATCTTCCTGGTTAACAACATCTGATAAGTGTTTTCAGGATTACTCAATGAAAATGAGGCCTAAGGTGTAACTGCATCTTCACTAGCCAAGAGTGTTCAACAGCTATCAATTTTTGAATACCAGACATTTTATAAAATGTGCTTGTATTCTTTTTCAGTTAATTGCAGCTCCATTTGCAGCAGGAACATTGTATTTTGACCCCCCTGGTGCTTATTTCTTCCAAATTCCCACCTATATATTTGGTAACTATGGCTATGTATCTCAAGTTTTTTTTTGCAATGATCTTTCAATAAAAGTGGATTCTTTTTTGGGGCACACTCTGACAAATTTTAGGTAACAGAATAGTAAAGTACTAGCCTTATGATTATTTCTACCTCTTCCAATTTTCTTGACAGTGAATGTAATTGTAAATTACTCACTAACAGAATGTGCAAAAATATTTCACCACACATTTACTATACTTTCAAGTTTACAGTACTTTATAATTTTAGGTTTTTACTGTTGACTAATAGAGTGTTTATTTATCTTTGCAATTTAGGGGAGATGTGGGTAGGAATCACATTGGCAGTGGTGGTAGAACTGGTCCCCAGTGAGATCAAAACAACAGCCGTGGCTGCCTATCTCTTCATCATCAGTAACATTGGAGGAAATGCCAATTTATTAGTACCACCCCTTGCACAGCACTTTGAAAGTCAAAACTACTCCAAGTCAGATTCACTGAGATGTATGTATAATCAGGATTATTCACTTATAATTTTATACAATATATCTTTTAAAGCATCAAATAAATAATGGTCCTTACAACTTCTCTCACATGCATACATGTGATATGTACCGGCGGTACGCCAAATGTACCGTTTTATCGACCCCATTCACGGTGTACCGGCGGGACACCAAAATTCACGGAATATGAAAATTTGTACAGTTTTTTGAATTTCTCGCTAAATGCCGCCATTTTCCTCTCATTCTCACTCGCGAGACACTGGAAAACATCACCTGTGTTTGACATGTGACCTACCGATACTTGTGTAGTGTACACAAACTGTCGCGTGTGAAGGTGTGAACTGCCAATTGGGATAATCATCCGTATTAAAATGCTCTTTTAGGTAGCTTTGTTTTTAAAGGGGTATTTAATTATAACTGTTTTAAAATATTTCGTAACTTGATCGAAAAACTTTTAGCCAACTTTAGAAATATACATGTATCTGAACCAGCTCTCCGTACTTAATGTATACGATGAATAAACGTGTTTATTATCATGCTTATGCTGAAATAAAGGATTTTTTATAAGCAGAAATTTATGTAAGGTTGCATTTGCTGCTGTTATTTACATTGCTGGTGTATATATCAGTAATACATTCATGAACAAGATGTAAATTGGAGACATCGACTCTCACGTTGTACTATATAAAGTTGGTGAACAAACTATCATCTATACTTTCTCAATTCATATGATTCATGGAAAAAATTGTGATTATAAAACACAATATGAAATTTTAAAGCATAGAAGACTTTATATTAAAACATTTAAAATAAGGCATTTTCGACAATATATATTTGTTGGTTTAGAAATAAGGTGCTTTATCAAAAGAATTTAAGCGATATTTTGTACCGTTTTTTGTACCGTTTTTGATGGGCAGTGTACAGTTTTTTCACCCAAATTCCAGTTTTGTGTACAGTTTTGTGGTCTTCAACTTATCACATGTATGCACATGCTTTACACCTGGAATTGTTCTTTCACTCTTCATCTCAATCAGTGCATGATATAAAAAAAAAGACGTCAAATCCTGCATAAAATGTTCTGGGCAATTGGGATTTTGTTTCACTACAGTATAATTTCTGTATAAATGCATCTTTATTACATGCTGCATGATTGTTGATGATATGCACTTTGACCCTTTACACTTGACCTTTGCTTTATTTCAGATGCCTTGTATATTATGTATCCTGGTCCCTATGTCTATGGTGCATTAGTTTATCTTTGTACACTCATTGTCATCAGGCGAGACAAAAGGAAGACAGCAAAAGAAAACTACAAAGCCGATGAGTAGAGAGTAAGCAATCAGTGCTGTAACTGTATGGGCATGATTTAATTTCATTGTCCATTCAGTTTGTAATTGATAGTCTTGTTAAATTTTGATATTGTCTGACAAATTATTCGAATGTTCATTGAATATTAGACAACTATTTGTTGACATCCCAAAGGACTACAAAATAGATCTATGGTAACTAGATGTTTGTGTAAAAAGAGAAGGTATAGAATTGATTATACATTATTTTTTGAGCTATTTTATAAATATAGTTGAGGAAAATGTTTTTGAAATATTATACAGTTTTGTTATCATTGAAACTTAAAATGATATCACAAGTACTGGTATATCCCTGCATTATGCACTCCTATCTCTACACTTCAATGTTCATTTTTATTGATTGAAGCCAGGATATTAATAACTGAAGTAACCTATTATTTTTTTTATTTTTTTTTTTATATCTTTGAATTTTTTTAAAATTCTATGATCATTTATATGAAAGAAAAAAAAAAAAATTAAAAAAAAACCCCCAACCATTTTAGATACATAGAGCTCTTGACCTCAAAATGAAGTTGTGTTATTGTTCTCTTTTCAGATACCTTATTCTGTATGTATGCTGGACCGTTTGTATTCTGCATCCCAGTTTACTTTGTGTCTATGTTTGTATTGAAACGAGACTACCGGCGGGCAAAAAGACCCCAATATGTAGAAATGGATGATAAATAATAATGAAATCAGACATCTAGATATAAGGTCAACTACGATCCTTTCTGTGACATTTTTCAGTGAATATAAAATGCTGTAGTTGGTTCAGTGTAAAAGTTTTAAATCATAATGTTGATGATGATGTTGAATCTATGCCTAATTAATTGATACTTATTACATACAACAGTTTGGGTTGGTTTTTTAGGTTACCTGAGTCACTCAGGTGACCTATTGCTATCTGTTTTTATCAGTTGTCGTTCGTCGTATGTCGTTTGTCGTTCTTAAACTTTTGAATATGTTTAGCTTCTTCTCTGGAACCACTGAACCAATTTCAACCAAATTTGGCATATAGCATCTATGGGTGTAGAAGAGTAAAAATTTTGAAATTCATGGCCCCTGCCCCTCTGGGGTCTGAGGGGTAGGGCCAAAACCATCAAAACCGTCGGGTTCTGGCACTAGGAAGGGCTCTAATGATTATATAGTGAAAATGCATTATTTCTTCAAAAGTCTTCTCTTCTCCTGGATATTGGGCAGATGAACGAAGTACATAGTTATGATGAGGAAGAATGCCTCTTCTTAAATTTTGAATTTCATGGCCCCTTGGTCAGGGGTTTTTGTGTTAGGGTGGGGCTCTAATGATTATATAGTGAAAATGCATTAATTCTTTGAAAATATTCTCCTCCGCTCCTGGGTATTAAGCCAATGAACTAAGTACATGATTATGATGAGGAAGAATGCCTCTTCCAAAATTGTGAAGTTTATGGCCCCAGGATCAAGGGTTCATGTATTAGGGCAGGGCTCTAATGATTATATAGAGAAAGTGCATTAATTCTTCAAAAGTCTTCTCCTCTGCTCCTGGATATTGGGCAGATAAATGAAGTACATGTATGTAGTTATTATGAGGAAGAATGCCTCTTCTTAAATTGTGAATTTCATGGCCCCTTGGTCAGGGGTTCTTGTGTTAGGGCGGGGCTCTAATGATTATATAGTGAAAATGCATTAATTAATTCTTTGAAAATCTTCTTCTTTGCTCCAGAACATTAAGCAGATGAACTATAAGTACATAGTTATAAGGAGGAAGAATGCCTCTTCCAAAATTGTGAATTTCATGGCCCCTGGATCAAGGGCTTCTGGTGTTAGGGCAGGGCTCTAATGATTATATATAGGGTAGGGTGGTGTAATTTCGACCGATTATTTTTTTTGTACTTAAGATTTGTTTAACTATGTCACTGTATGTTATGCTACAATTTTTTTTATAATTTTTTTTAGAATTTATTGGAATTTATTGGATTAAACAATCCTGGAATATTAAAAATGATTTCATTAGCCCTGTAATTATAATGCACATGAATATGCATTGCTAAAGCCACACTGCAGTGACTCAGGTGACCAATAAGGCCCATGGGCCTCTTGTTTTTTGGGGAGTTCTTTTTTGGTTTTTATGTTTTTTATTTGTTGGTTTTTTGGTTTGTTTTTTGGGGGAGGGGGTAGTAAATTACATGTACCAGGTAGTACCATGAGTAACTATTGTAATTAATTGTAACCTATTTATTTTTCCATGACAAAGGTTTAAATAAGAATTAAATTAAAATCTGAAAAAAGAAAGGATTTGTTAAAAATGTTTACCACTGTATATATCTATATACTTTTTATGCATCATACATGTACTTTGTATAATAATAAATGTGATATTTTTTGTTACCAGCATGCAATATAACTGATAATATATGTTATTTCAGGCAATATTTTTATAGCAAATTTGTCTTAATATTACTAAATTAATAAATATTTGCTTTAAATGTTATATGAAATGTGATTTAATGATAAAAAATATTTTTCTCTGTTCCCTGGAAATTCCCTTAACCAAGTTTTACTGTACTGATTTATGTATATGTATGAACTAATTGATAGCTTTTCCTTACTCTAGATGAATTGCTGAAAAAACAATGGTTTTTATGAAGTAGAAAAAACTTTTTATGTTGAAATACATTTTTGATCCTTCTTATCAAATGTACATGTATATGGAACTATAAAGATAAATTGCATGGAAGGGTAATAATACATGTACATATCAGCACTATAGACTTGGCAAGTCTAGGTCTGTGTCTTCAACCCAACCATGCTTGTACAAAATAGATTTTATAACAACAATTCATTGTAAAGTCATATGGTAAACAAGGGGAATAACTGTTAGATTATTTACAAGATATGATGTTGTGTTTGACTAAATATGTGTAAAAATTGTCAACATTCATCCTGGTACATGAGTATTGTTTTGTTTATATATTGATATTTGAATTTCATTTACCGGGTAATTTGTATATCAGATGTACATTATTTATACACATTGACTTTTATGAATGAACAAAGTTTTTTTTTATTGATTTATTAAATAAAAATATTTTTTTGGTCAACTAAAAGATATATGTTTGTTTCATACTTGAAGAAGTCTGCAAAGAGGTGCATGTAACTGTGGCCAAAGTTTCAAACCAATTTAAATGGTTGAATGCTAGATTTTACCCAAAACAGATTAATATTACATGTATATGCCATTTAAAGGAGAAATTGGACATGATTTTTAAAAATTTATTTACATTAATTTTGTACAAATTTGTAAATGTATATCTTCAGCCAAATAAAAAAAATACAAAAAAGGACAGAGCAAGAGAACAACATGCATTAAATTGATCCATCATGATGTTTTAAAAAGTCGATTGACTTTTTCCCATACTTTCTGGATAAAGAGATGTAGAAAATGAGCAATAATCATGCAGCATGTTATCTGGAAACCTATATTCAATATAAAAAGGTTTAGAACATTTACTGAGAGATTACACAAGTATACACTCCATTTGCTTGACAAGATAAAAACTCCCATCATTATTCATTGTGATTGGAATTATTAAATTATCAATTATGAAAAGTAATAACATATTTTTCATTGTGTTTATCTCATAAAAAATTATGCCTGATACATCTTGTTAACCACAATTATGTAATACATTAAAACCATTTTGCAGGGTTCAGAAGAGCTTTGTCTTTCTACGTGGGACTTGTATTTGTTTAAGATGGGGATAATCGAAGAATATTCAGACATTAAATTAATTTGCTGCCATTTATTTGTACATGGCTAAATTCATCTCATGGATCTGACGGGCACTAAAAACCAAGATGAGGCTTTTCATAATCAATAAATGGCCTTGACATGGAAATAATGAATTAATGACCTTGACATGATAATAATCCATAAATGATCTTGATAAAAGATAGAAACCCTACATTGAATTGATATTTGATCTTTTATGAAGTTGAAGTTTCCCTCCTCTAATTTTCTCCATTTCATTTACACTATAATAATTGGCTCTAGCACAGAAATTAACAAATGACCTTGACATGGAAATTACTGTGCCATGACAAAAAACAATTAACTTCATGGAAGATAGAAAAAATGGTAAGCGAGTCTCTCACTTTTGTCAAAAAAGAAAATTAGACATTTAAAAGAAAGGAAAATGTATATGTCCATCATGTTCTTTGCTCGGGTTCGAGAGTCACTTCCAAGCTTCAAATTGACTTCGATTGTTTTCAGATCTCATCATCATCATGGCTGGTCCAGCCTTGAGTGAAGATATTCAAACGATAAGTTTTCATAATCTACGGCCTCTTTACTTACATGGAACAATTGGGCCATTTTGTATATTGTATTTGTTATGGTTCTACTGCTGGACAGTCATTTATGGCGTTGAGAACTATTTTGAAGCCGGCTTGATTGCGCTTGTCGGCATTGCCTTGTTACAGATTTTAGCGATGCTTTTTTGTGTATGGTCTGTAGATTTACGTTGTTGGATGACATGTTCAAAGGTATTTGAATAAGGATTTTAGAATTTGAAAAAAATATTTGCGGACATAAACATAGAATGGTCGTAAATTTCATGACGTTTCGTACAACAGATGGTAGTCCGAATTTCCTTGGTACTGATATTGCATGAAGTTTAACCTGTGTCAGCATATTCAAGTTAGGAGGTAGCACAGATCCTAAAAATTATATATGTTTCCTGTAAAAAATAGTTATTTAATATAGCGTATAATGATAGCAATTTTATAATACTGATAGTCTTCTTTCTGTTTGCACAGCTTACTTATTAATAAAATGAAACTATTTATTTTCAACTTTTTGTGTCCTGTAATGCTTTTATGTTTTATAGCTTAGACATATTTATTGATGTATCATTAGTTCTAATTATTTTACTTTGAGGGAGGGGGTGTAATTTACACGAGCATGACTGTGTACTATACACATTATGGTACATGTACGTCTGTTTTATTGGATGTCTCTGGTTATACAAGCAGGCCTTGAGTCAGGCTCTATTCAAAGATGGTTTCTGTAATTCCAGACCATGTTAATTACAACCTTTTTCCACTTGATAAGATATTTAATTCAGTCATCATATTATTCTACAAGTATAAACCTCATTGTCCTTGTATAAATGTTGCAGATAGAAACTGAATAATGAGGAGCCACCTGGCATAAACTGAAAAACATCAATTAAGTTGTTGTTAAAATCAAAAATACTTATTACTTATCAGATTCTTAGAATTCTGGCATAGTGGCATTCAAAAGCAGATTTTGAAGGATTCAGGAAAGGTAGAAATAAAGTGTACTGCCTTGTTTACAACATTCATGGTTTTTTATTTGCTGTACTCTATTTATATATATGCACCTAAATATAATTATAACTTGTGTAAGGGGTGCGTAATATACACCCCAATGGAATTTTGACACTTTTTTAACAGGTAAAACATTGGCTATCGTAGTTCAGTACATAGCCCTTATACGGAAACGCTTTTTCTGTTTGTTTACCTTAAACATTAGAAAATTATTGTTTGAGCGTATTTAGCAGAAAATGTTTTGCTCTTAATCTGTTGATAGATAAATTGAATTAAAACGGCCATTTAAAATTAATATAAGCTGTTTATTCAGCAATCCGAGCTGTGCATTCACCATCTCCGTGTACGCCGCCATTATACAGATGTTATTAATAAATCTGTGCAATAGAGACAAAATGTTTTTTCTTCATTAATTTGAAACCTGGAATAAGAGGCCACCTGTCTTAGGTGGCCAGTTTGTCATTCTCCCACAAGTGGCCTCTTAAAACAGGTGCAACTGTATTTTTTATATAATTCAATGTTTTCAATTATTATTTATAGTATTGAAAATGGTGAGTTTTGCCATACTGATATTATGCCTGATGTGTGCTAACCTATTTCAAATTTTATTTAGGTTAAACATCCAGATGATGCAGAATGGTTAAAAGTTACACCAACACCAAATAATGGGTCAACTGAATTTGTCAAATTGCACAGAGAAAAGGTAAATTATTTCTTCTCATACTCTTCATGTTTTAAAATAGACATCAGTTTACTTTTAAGAAACTCAAATGTTAAAAAGGATTTCCCAAAGAATTTTTTGATTTTCTTTGTATGTTTTTAATGTCATCTTATTATTGTTGTTCAGGGACCAGTTAGATTTTAGAATGAAGCTACACGAATTTGATATGATGTGATGTTCATATTTAAGATGATAGAAAAACAAAAAGAAAAACAAAAATTAAATGTACTGGTATGAAGATATTGGTTAACATATGATTAGTTTTCATCTATAAGTGATTAAACATTTGTACATTTTCAGGGTGATGGAAAACATCTAGATCTGTGGTTTGTATATCAAAAGACTCGCTATGTATATGACAGAGAGGAGAAAAAACAGTTTGTTTCTGCCCAGTTTCCTGTTAATTTATCTGTAAATGAATATATGGATTGGAAGGGATACCAAGAGGAAGAGGAGTTGAAACAAGCAGAGAAGAAATATGGAAAAAACATGTATGATTTACTTTTTGTAAATGAATGAATATGTGTATCAAGCTTTAAGAACATCAATATCAATTGAATTCAGTTGTTCTTCTACCGGTACATCATTTTATTGTTGCAAATTCTATAATTTACTGATGATTATCAAAATTATTACATCTTATTAGGTATAGAAGTTTGAATCTGTTAGGAAAAATTATCAAATGAAAAAATACATGTGCTTTTCTTCTGCAAACATTATTCTTGTGATAATACTCTATTCTTTGCAAAATTTTATGCTGTAAAAATATCAAATTTTAAGTGCTAATAATTATTGGGTTTTGTTTTCTTTTAGTATGGAGATGGATATTCCACAGTTCATAGAGTTATTTAAGGAAAGAGCTACAGCACCCTTCTTTGTATTCCAAGTGTTTTGTGTTGGTTTATGGTGTCTAGATGAATACTGGTATTACAGCATTTTCACACTGTTCATGTTGGTGGCATTTGAGGCTACCCTTGTGCAGCAGCAACTGAGAAACATGGCAGAAATTAGGAAAATGGGAAATAAACCTTACTTGATACAGGTAAAGAAAACTGATACAACCTGATAAGGTCTGGTGCAAATCTGATTTTATGTACCGTTAAAAGAACACATTGAAATGGTTAAAAGGAGATATTGTATGTACATAAAGACAATAATATGGATATTTTCTGTAGGTCTACAGGAATAGAAAATGGAGGCCAATATTCAGCAACGAACTGATTCCAGGTGACTTGGTGTCCATTGGTCGATCTCAGGAGGACAGACTTGTGCCATGTGACTTGTTGCTGCTTAGAGGCCCGTGTATTGTGGATGAATCTATGTTGACAGGGGAATCAGTGCCTGTTATGAAGGTCTGTAGATGTCCATCTACAATTTATTAATTGATCATGATTTTAAAGTCTCTGTGAATTCTGTTGTTTCAAAAGCAGATCTAGGTTGTTAGAGGGAAGATTGTAGATTGGGCCACGACAATTTAATGTTGTGATTTTGCAGCACCTTAAATGAATCAAATTACCGGGACATCATCTTGTAGGGTTACCACCAATAGTGTTTCCTCATGGGAATTTTGTATTCGTGTAACATTTAAAACAAGATTTTATTCATGTAACATGTTTGGCCATGTAATTGTAAACGATATGCTGTGGTCATTGCAGGAACCATTGGAGAATTTAGACAGTCATCATGTTCTGGATATAGAAACTGATGGAAAATTACATGTGTTGTATGGAGGGACCAAAGTTGTTCAACACACACCACCCAGTAAAACAGGACCAGGAATGAAAAGTAAGCAATCAAACAAAATGTTAAGTGTCACAGATTGGGAGTAACGTTCTTCATCACCTTGCTCATTGAGAACACTTTTGAACATAAATTGTACCAAAGAGCATATGGCTTACCATATTTAAATACAGGAATTTTTATCAGAATATGTGATGATATTTGCATGTATACTAGTACTGTATATAAGCATGAATTGTGATAAAATTATTTTATTGAAGAATGCTTGAAATTGGAGATACCGGTAATACATTTACAAGTATTTATTATGTCATTGTAGCTACAGACAATGGATGTGTGGCATATGTCTTGAGGCATAGCTTTGGTACATCACAAGGCAAGCTGTTGAAGACAATCCTGTTTGGAGTGAAGAGGGTGACAGCCAATAACCTGGAGACCTTTGGATTTATCCTCTTCCTCCTTGTGTTTGCAGTCACTGCAGCATCTTATGTGTGGATTGAGGGTTTGTACTCCTTAAACACTTACTGTAACCTCTGTTACATTTTGCCTTCTTCCTGAAGCATCATTAATGAAAACCCAGTATAAACTGAAGAAAAAAGTACACTTATAAAAATATGTTTTCCTATAAGCCTATAAGCATTGGTTTATTTTATGATGAACTTAGTGGGTGCGTTAAGTATGAGTGATTTTGGTGCAGGGACAAAGGACCCCAAGAGGAATCGCTACAAGCTGTTCCTGGAGTGCACACTGATCCTGACCTCAGTGGTACCTCCAGAGCTCCCGATAGAACTCTCCCTGGCTGTCAACACCAGTCTGCTGGCTCTCACCAAACTCTGTTAGTTCACCAGTTAAAGAAAGTCTATGATGAAATTCCTATGATTTTTCATTCTTTATTTCATGTTATTGTTACATCACCAATTTTTTATCCTTAATATTACAACATAAACAGAATTTAAGACTTTAAACTTTTTTAAACTTCAGATGTATACTGCACAGAGCCATTTAGAATACCGTTTGCTGGAAAGGTGGACATCTGCTGCTTTGATAAAACAGGGACACTGACAGCTGATGACCTAGTGGTGGAGGGCATCACAGGGCTCAAGTAAGGGCAGCGGTATACAGAAGTGATAACATGTTTCTTTGCTTGTGTTTCCTTGTAATTTTGAGGGAGAGCAACATATATTTATGAATGTTTATTTAATGTAAATGCTGAACTAGGATCTCCGGTATTCAGTTAAAGACTTGTGGTTGACAAATTATTTTCCCATTGTATTAAAGCAGCTGTTCATAGGTGACCAGATACATGCAGACTTTCAGACATTAAGACTTTTATTCTTTTATTGAATTTTAGGACTGGGAAACATTAAATATATTTAAAACAAATCTTGAAATGAGTGAATGTATTTCAGTGGAAAGCAGATGATAACAGCTGCTGAAGCACCATTAGAAACTGCGCATGTCTTGGCCACATGTCATGCTCTGGTTCATCTGGAGGATGACTTGGTGGGGGATCCCCTAGAGAAGGCGACACTGAAAGCAGTGGAGTGGAACCTCACTAAAGGTAAGAGGGCTGTTTTAGAGCATCAGTATATAAAATATAAAGATAAAAAAGCCCTTATATAAATTTGATATATAACCTACATTAGTTGTGATGTTGAGTGCCCATGTAGACAATTTTTATAAAACCATTAAATATTGGTGAAACATATTTGTGTTAAAAGTTACAACTTAATGCTTTTCCAGGAGAGTCAGTCGTTCCCCAGAAGAGAAAGACCCACGGTCTGAAGATTTATCATCGCTTTCATTTTGCCAGTGCTCTGAAGAGAATGTCAGTGATTGCTGGACACACAGCCCCTGGTTCTTTGGAAACGGAATACATAGCCACAGTGAAAGGGGCCCCTGAGACCCTTAAACCAATGGTAAAGTTTAAAACTTAACACTTGAATCAATGATGAGGTTTAGAATTAAGATCTTTAATTAAAAAAAAAAACAATAAACAGGAAATATGTAAAAGATCTTTTTATTGGTTTATTTCTTGAGATGAATATTCTTGTACAAAAACATGTGCTATTTCAAGTTTTCAGGCACATTACATTTTTTTCATTTCTTCAAAAGAAAAATATATAAAAATCCAAAAATTATTCTAAGTATTCTTGATTAATTAATATTCACCATTTCTGTTTTATATTTATATTTTAGTTTAAGGAAATGCCTGCTGATTATGATGATGTATACATGGAGATGTCTAGACGAGGAGCAAGAGTTCTTGCCCTTGGATGTAAATCATTAGGAAGTCTATCCCATCAACAGGTGACCTTAATTTTAGTTATTGATTCTATCTTCTCACTATCCCAATTTTGCATTATATTTCAAATGATCTTGCCTTGGGTTGGTGGTTAGTAATTTGAAGGTGTTCAGTATTTGAACAAGCTTAACTCCCTGATTTGCAGTGTATGAAAGTATATAGGGTAATTCGCATAATTGTTGATAAAATTTATGTAAAAAATGATTGGCTATTATATTTTTATGTTTTATTATTTCAAAGCAAAGAAAATTTTTATTAAAAATCCAACTCATTTTAGATGCAATACCGTATTGATGCATTTTAATTCATAATATTAAAAAACTTAATGTATATGTAAGTTGACTCAAAGTGTAGTACGTGTCATATACTGGTATTGACAGTTCTAAAGTTTATTAATTTTATTGTGCCAGATCTTGGGTTTTATACACGTTTATGAATTAAGTTTGATGGTGCTGTAGGTGAGAGAAATGGCCAGGGAGGAAGTTGAGAAGGACCTGCAGTTCTGTGGCTTTGTCATCATCTCCTGTCCCCTCAAGTCCGACTCCAAGGCTGTCATCAAGGAAATCAGTCAGGCTTCTCACCATGTAAGAAACAATTCATCTAATTAGATTGCTCTTCCCTGCCTTTTATTTGCTTGTTAAATATTGATGTCAATGACTTTTACTTGCTGTACTGTTATCTTGTTGTACTGTTTTCTTTGCATGTTCCTTTCATATAGGTCGTGATGATCACCGGAGACAACCCGCTCACAGCCTGTCATGTGGCCAAAGAACTCAAAATGACCAGGAAAGAAATGTTGATACTAGAAAAACCCAATTCTCTAGGTATTTGAACCAATATTGTAGGTTGTACAGTACACATTTATTTCTGTTGCTAACCGAGATCCTTCTCATAAATCATAGGTTAATTCACTCTTTAAATCATTGTATCCACCTCCAATGTTGGCAAAAAGATATACAATACATTGAATCTACAAAAAGAAATAAAACATTTGTGTGGGATTTTTTGACAGATAGCTCCTGGCACTGGCAGTCTATAGATGACAAAATAGTTCTCCCTCTGAAACCTGAAACCCTGAGAGCTGAGGTCCTCCCCAAATATGATCTCTGTCTCACAGGAGATGTAAGTATCAGGTGGAGAAATGTAGACCAGCCAGCATTACTGATTATGAAGTAGCAAATTATTATTGATAATGAAGTAACAGATCTTTCAAAGAATTTCAAATAAAGCATAATTCTGCCAGTGAGTGCAAAGAATTTTGCAAAATGACTAAACAATCTAACACACTTTAAACACTGAGAAAAATGTTAATTTTTATGGTCAAAATTTTATATTGGTTGTTCTTTTGTTTCCAAATTCGGTAGTATTTTATGTAAAATTTCTTTTAGGCAATAACCTATCTGCAGACACAAGATAAAAAATTTATGAAGTCTGTACTCCCTTCTGCCAGAGTGTTCGCTCGTGTGTCACCTAAACAAAAGGTAGACATCTTTTGTATATCTTTCCATCAGTGAAAAGAAATTGGACTTTTTTAAAATTCAGAACTAGTGTACATGTTTGGAAACATCAGAAGCTTTATGTAATTCTTTCATATTGTAGGAATTTGTGATAATCACCCTAAAGGGTTTAGGATTTACCACATTGATGTGCGGAGATGGAACCAATGATGTGGGAGCGCTGAAACATGCTCATGTCGGTAAGAAATTGACAGTACCGGTAGATGATTGTATTGGTTAAAATCTGATTTTTAAGAAATCTTAAATGTTTACAAAATTCGGAAATGAAATGTGGTAAACTTCCTAAATTTTTTACATTACATTTGATCAGTTTAGATGATTGATTTTCTTGTATTTAATTTTGAATGAAATTTAGTATTTTAAATTTGCTATTTATATTTCTATGACATAATTATACAGATAATAACAGATATAATTCATGAGACTCCTAAGACTTTACTGTACTCAAGTTTACTGAATGAAAGTATCATAAATTTGCCATTTATATTTCTATGACATCACTATACAGATATAACAAAGCTATTTCATGAGACTCCCAGGACTTTACTGTACTTGAGTTTACTAAAACATTATGGATTACACTGTAGGTGTTGCATTGCTTGCTAATGCCCCAGAGAGGCCCATTGAGAGGAGGAGAAAGAGAGAGAAGCAAGAGGAGGTACATTTTATCTTTGTAGTTGGCAAGTTTGATTTCAATCTTTCTAATTTCATTCATTTTTAGTTTTGGAAATGTTTTGTAATTTTTCAGGGAACTTCAGTGGATGGTGAAGCATCTGGTTCCAGTGACAGAGTTATGCCTCCTGGTATGAAAAGTACCGGTAAATTATCAGGACGTGCTGCTAAAGCAAGAGCAGTGGCCAGGGGAGACAACTTAGCTCCAGCTCAGGTAGAGCATGCATTATGATATTGCTAAATATGTGAGTTATGGAATGCAATACAATCAACATTGAATTATGAATCATAGGAATCATCATTCTAAGTCAGAGGCATAAAGTTTTACAAACAATACTTGGTTTTACAGAAAAGGTTAGCCAACATGATGAAGGAAATAGAAGAAGAGGAGAAGGCCCAGATTGTGAAGCTGGGAGATGCCAGCATAGCCTCCCCCTTCACCTCCAAGCTCTCCACTACCATGTGTGGTAAGAGTTCACATCTAGAAGAGTCCTTATCCTCTCAATTCTTTCAGTTTTTCTTTTGTTATTTGATAGTGGATTTCTCCGATAGCATTCCATAGATCAAGGCATCAATTGAATTTTTTTTAAAAATATCTAACACATGTACATATATATTACCGGTAAGCTTGGTCAGTATTAATAGCCAAAGTACATGTACATGTACCCTACATCTAAATTCTCATCTTAGCTTTTTCCATTTTATGCTTAAAAAAAAAATTGTGCTTACTATAAATGGATATTTTGGAAGTAAATACAAAATATCAAAATTTGTTAAATTTTTTTGCTCTCAGAAACAGTTTATTGTCATAATTATTTTTACAGTATCTATGTACAATGTATATGAAATTTAAAGCTCCTGTTTTCCTACTTGCAGTGTGTCATATAATCAAGCAGGGTAGATGTACACTGGTGACCACCCTACAGATGTTTAAGATCCTGGCTCTAAACGCCCTGATCCTAGCGTACAGTCAGAGCGTCTTGTACCTGGATGGCATCAAGTTCAGTGACAGTCAGGCCACCATGCAGGGTCTACTGCTGGCCGGATGTTTCCTCTTCATATCCAGGTCAAAGGTAATCATATTTTCAATCATGGTTTTTACATGTATATTGTTCACCCTGAAAGATTTTAATTATTATGGCTTGTTTATTTAGAAAATAAAGGTGAATTACTTTTTGATCCTTTTTGATACCTGGTAACTTTTATAAAAATTTGAAGTGTTTCAAGTGTGTTGATTATAAATTTTTTTTTTTTTAAATTTGAAATTCATTTGAATTAAGACATAAAACATACATGTCTATATATTTTTACAGCCTTTGAAAACATTGTCCAAAGCGAGGCCTCTTCCCAACATCTTTAACGTGTACACATTACTGACAGTGGCTCTACAATTCACTGTCCACTTCTGTTGTCTAGTCTATTTAGTACAGGGTGCTAAAGCCATAACTCCTCCTAGGTAAGCAGTCACAAATCTAACTTGAATTAAAATATTTCTTTTATAAACTTCATCTTGCTTGATACATAGACATGTACACATGTACTTCAGGGTCGTAATGTTCATATACATGTACATGTAATTCAAAAGTGCAAAATTTGTACTAAACTTTCAAATGAAATAGATTTTTTTCTTCAAAACCATGCATGAGCAACAGCCATTTTTAACTTTTAAACATAATGCAAACCATCTTTTATTCTTCCAACTTTATTTTCCAATATACCAGTGAAAAACTAGTTAACAGTGACTAATTGTTGCCACTGAACCTGTGGAGATAATCTTTAACAAAAGTAATACCAAAATATTTGAAGACCTTAGAAGACTTGTTTGCAGCAAGAAATATTTTCACTGACATGGTTCTTGTGAACCTCATGAAAATTTCTCCCACTTGAATAAAAGTTGGTTTCTATTACTTATAACTTGTGTTTAATCATAGTTTCCATGCTTTTTACTTTCAGGGAGGAAGAATTTGTAGATTTAGAGGCAAAATTTTCTCCAAATATACTAAACACAACTGTGTACATTATTTCAATGGCTCTTCAAGTTTCAACTTTTGCTGTGAACTACAAGGTAATCTTATCATAACTTAAGATGATACAAACTCACTCTCTATCAGATGTGTAAACAATAGAGTAAAGATAACACATTGCATGAATATAAATATGTGCTGTTATGCTTCTGCCAATATTTAGTTGCTGAATCTTTTGAAAATGTTTAGAGGAATCATTTCTTAAATGATGTTTGGTAAGATTGATCAGAAAATAATTATATCCTAGACAGTCTTTTTCTAGTTGAAACATCACATTACCTTTTTCTCCTACTTAAATCCTTTGTATTTATTGTTGCTGTTAGATTTTAACATATTGATTTATCAACCACTTCAGTAATTGATGTAGTTTAGATTAGATGTGTATGGTACATGTGGGTTGATATTTTTTCATCTTTTGCACAGGGTGAGCCATTCATGGAGAGTTTGTTCAATAACAAACCTCTGCTGTATAGTCTTGCTTTCTCGGGTACCGCTATCACTGCACTAGCTAGTGGAGTAGTCCCAGATATAGCAGATCAATTTGAAATAGTTCCACTACCAACAGAGGTAACACCAGTCAGCCAGATTCTACTTTTTTCCTTTAAAATAAATTTTTCTAAACCATTGATAATATCAAATGTTTAATTTTAACAGTTCAAGGGTATAGTTTAGTGAAGAAAACTTCAAAGCTGAAGATTTTGTTTTATTTTTTCAGTTCCGTAATACAGTGCTACAGATTCTAGCAGCAGATATATGTGGATCATTCATCATTGACAGAGTGTGTTCTTTCTTATTTGGGCGAGGAAGTTTACGACATGTATAATGTTATTTATTGAATTACAATTAAATGTCAGATGTTGTTAATGGGTGAAAGTGAATCATTGGGTGTCATGTTCTCTTTTTATTTAGTCCATCATTCCAATGTTATACATACTACATACATGTAATTAAGCAGAGTAATGTCATGTCATCTTCATTCTAAACAGTCATTGGAGCTCTTTTATTGCAATTTTCTTGATATTTTAGATATTTAATGTCAGTGTATGATTGTTAGGTGTCAAGATTGAATGTCTGGCGATTGTTGTAGACAAAGTAAAAATGAAAATGTATCAACTGTGTTGATTATTATATGTTATATGAAACAGACTTGAATACAAGGAAAGCTGAATTTTTTTCTCTCGAGTATTATGCTTGTTCCACATCCCTACCACCTTGGCTCCTCTCTCTTTATAAAGACACATGATAGTACACGCAAAAATTCTTGCCCAAACCATCAATAAAATTGAAGGATTACTACCAGATAAAAAACAAAATAATTTACAATTATTATATATATTTTACTATGTATATAATGCAAATGCTACAATAAACATAATTTCTAAAAATCATAATAAATTAGCTTTCTCACAAACAATTTCTTATCTGCCTAGAACTAAAGTGCCAGCTTAATGTATATATATCTGGAATGTTTCATCTGAGTGCACTGCATTAAATTATTTCAACTTTTGTTTCATCTGCTCACAATGTTTGATATTCAATAATGCTGTATGACTAGAAATAATATAATTTTTTCTACTCTCACTCAACCTCTCTTGTTCACACAGACAATTGAATATATTGAGATATTAAGTTCCGAGTACACACAACTCTGCATACAATAATGGATCATTAAAAGAAGTCAGTGCTTTCTACACAGTACTTGACACTAGACCTGACAAATGGATACATTCATTATCTACCCCATCATTAGACTGTACATGGATTGCTGTTGGTCTCTATTTCATTCAGTGGTTTTATTATCATTAAATACAGTACAAGTATCAGACTCAAACAGATTCATAGAATTTTTTCATAACTTATAAAAAAACAAAATAGCCTAGCATTATAAACGAGTATACAAAAAAATAGTCAAAAAGCCATTTAACAAAGTCGGCACTAGTTTCTTTTTTTTAACAGATGTAGTTAGTTGTTCTTGTATTACTATATTGAGAATAAAACCATGACAGAAATAGTTTCCCTATTGCTATGTTAAGCACCGCGGCGCTCATTTCTTCCAGTTTTCATGGAGCTCAGGTTTGATGTCAAGGACAATATCCAGCAGTCTCTTGAGGGCCACTTCCTTGTTCTGGGTCATGTTGGTCTCCAGCTCCTTCAGCTTAATCTTGGTCGTGGCGTCTATCTTGGTCTCCATGTCACCCCGTGATCCTAGAACCTGTTAAAAACAAAGCATACAGTAATCAGTGAACATATTTTTTTTTATATATTTTCATTTATATGTCATTATCATTATAAGCACTGGAGGCAACAGTATGGTTCTAGTGCATTTGTATTCCTGCCTGTAGAGTGTAGTGACTTACTTCAGCATTTCGTGCATTCTATGTCTGAACAAGAACCTTGATTAAACCTATGTTTAGCGTCTATCCTACAAGGGCTGAATGAAATAGTCATGCATTCATTTTTAGTCCTAGTCTGTGTAAATGGTTTTGTGGCAACTGTATTAAAATTTTGTAACAATGGCATGTCAATAATACAAGTTACTGCCCTTTACATTTATAATGAACCATTGAGATTCACTAGATTGGCAGATATTCACAGAACTTTCAACAGGGATGTGATTGGCAGAAGAAGAAATAGGAGGAAATCTTTCAATCGTGGGTCTGTACTGACCTCTAAAATGAACATTTTGATTTCCAAAACCGCTGAAATCAGCGGATCCGCTGAAAAATCACATCCCTGTTTCAAACTACAGTTATTTTTTACATGCTTTTTTCAAGATGATACCGTATAACGGATATTTTCTGTCGCTTGAAATTTTTGTGGTTTAGGTCCTAAAAGGTATCAAATTAAATTCTGCGTTTCCAATTTCTGCGATGAAATTAGACCGCAAAAAATAAATTCAAGCATATTATGTATTATCCCAATACATTTTATCAAATATTGACTCCGTCTTTCATGCATTGTACTGGATTCCGCTTGGGATATTACCGCCGATACCGTGTGTAATGAGAGTGTTAATTTCTCATTACGTAATCAGCCACCTGTTGATTCTAGATGTACTAATTGTCGCATGGTCAATGTTTATCTAACAATTTCCGGTAAACCACTCATACATTTCATGTTCACAAATGATGATTAATTACAATCTTTTTTAACTTCTTGTGACCCGCGTTTATGTTTTGACTGACTTAAAGGACTTAGACACGATTTGAGCTCAAAATTTTCAAATTTTATTTTTCCATTTTTAATGTTTAGAATGGTTTATATGGGTATTTTTAATGCTTTGTCAAAATTTGAAAGTCAAATATTGAGTTATAAGCGAGATACAGAGTTTGAAATTCTTTGTTTTGTAAACAAAGCTCGAGCCTTGTTATTGTTTACAAATGTGTTTTATTGGTATAAGTTTCAATCAAATGTTGCTTCCTTCTGTTGATAATATTATTTATGAACACATTGAATCAGTTTATCTTGTTTGCCACGAGTCATTTTCTCAAAGAAATGGTAATTCCATACTTTACATTATTTGTAAACAAATAAAAGACTCGGGCTTTGTTTACATAACAATGAATTCTTACCTCTGTATCTCTCTTATAACTTGACTTCTAACATTCAAATTTTGGTCAATCATTCAAAATGCGCAAGTAAACCATTTTATACATAAAAAATAGAAAATAAAATTTTGATCTAAAATCGTGTCTAAGTCCCTTCAAACCTTCGATATTAATTATTTTATTTGACCAATCATTATTGAAGATACTTAACCGATACCTTTATGTGATTGTTTATCAAAGAAAAATCCTCTATTTAGGATATTATCATTTAAGACTGTTGTTGTTTTGAATGAGATTCATGAATGAATTTTATACAAGCGCTTGGAATACATTATCTGCACATGCAGACCGATACGTGTAACCTGAAAAATAAATTACGTCGCATGATTTTGTTACTTTTTGAGTGTGTATTTTTGGAGATATATATGCTAGAATATACCTATATAATAAGTGTGAATTTTATGAACTGTTCCTACCAAATGGCATTGAACTGAAATGATATTACGAGTTCATCGCAGTTAATTACCGAATACAGTCTACTTAGCAGAGTACTGACTTCATTTGAGAATACAATCGGTAGATATGGTATCATTACATTTTGTGAATAATTTAAGAATATTTTGCAATTTTAATTTCTGCGGATTTTTCATAACCGCAAAATACCGCAGAAAATAAACAACCGCAGAAAAATACCCGTTATATGGTATTTTCCTGATTTGTTTCTGAATTTTTCTTAAAGTACAAAGCGAAATTGACCATTTGCAAAAATACCTGTAGTACCTGTATGATATAAGAAATTGAAAATAATGACTACACACACTCATTCTTCGAAAGGCAGTACAATAACATGTAAGAGTATGAAAATGCTTTGGGCCCTAAGGAGATCATTCAAACTCTCAATATAATTGTGGTAGACATTTTGTAGTGTAAACTAGCCCCCCCTTGACATTAGACTAATTTCACATGCTGTCACTCCTTTAAAAACAGTTTTATTTAATGAACTGTATAGTTAAAATTAGAAAATTTAAACAATTATTATAATTAAAATGTGAACAAGTCTTTTTTAAAATGCAGAATATGAGCTAACATCAAAGTAAACTTATTGTGAGACCACTTACTGATTGTTCATATTTTTTGTACTGTGCCTCTCTTTGTGCTCTGTATTGTTCAATCTCCTGCTGTGCTTCTTCCTTCGCCTGCTTTAGACGCTTTGCTTTACCTAGAAAATGGTAAAATCAGTTTGTTTCAATTACGGAAATTATTTATTCAAAAACCATATTAAGAAAAAATATGTCAATTAACATTTTTTAAATTTTTTTTTCGAAATTCATTTACCAGTATTGTTATTCATTTATTTTCAAAGCTTTATTTCTAGTTTATACATCATTGGGAGTACCATAGTACACATGCTTTTAGTTTTCACAACAGTCCTTGAAACTTCCTACCCTCCCAATCTTGTGTTCTTAAATGCTCACTGTTTTATTTCTTAATTCTAATCTTTTAAGTTTCTTATTCATTAATTGCAATTTATTGATGAACATAAGCTAACCATTTCGTCTATATCATTGTTCAAGTTAGAACATATAAGAAACTTCTCTGATGCTTATGCATGAACTTTTTGGGCAAATGTCTGCGCAAATGTTTTAAGGAAAAGTGGTATTCTCTGTCACCAGCTGGTTTTGCTAATTTACCAAAATCTAATATTGGCCACCAAGAAAAGGAATTTCGTTCTAAAAATATTACCGTAATCCACTTTCTGGTGGACAATAGCCTGCATGTCTCATCGAAACAGCCATGTCCCTCAAAAGTCAAAATTGAAGTGAGATTTGAATCTTATGAACTACCATTTCATTTCTGTAATATAGTGGTTAAATGGTTTTAAATACATCATGTTTTGGGTGGGGTTTTTTTTTGCAATGAACTTCATCATTCCTTATGGCCAAACACACCAAATTTGGGCGAAATCTGATGTTGAGGGACACCAGCTGGTGTAAGAGAATTTCCACCTTTCATAAAGGATTGCACTCTGATGCTATTTCCCCAAAAAGGTCCACATATAACAAGGGCGAATAAGTGTCGGAGAGGTCTCTAATTAGTGGGAACAGAACGTTAAAGGGACTATCACTAAAATCCATCATAATTAATAGCAACAGTGGTGGGAGGTCAATGTCCCTGTAATTGTAAAACTGTGATTATTTCTTGGCAGTTCAGGAAATGTTGCAATATCTATGTAAAAATATGTACAAAAACCAACATTTCTTAATTTTTTTTTAAATCCAGTTGCCACCATCCTCTTACTCGAGGTTTGATAGGTCATTACATGATTAAAGATCTCATCAACGGAGGAATGTTGACATACAAAAATAACATTAAAACTTAAAATTCGGCAATTTTCTAAAGAATTCATCCCAATATATAAATTTACGTTTTCTGGCCTCCGACACTTTTTCTGCTGCTTGCTTCTCAGCCTTTAAAAGTTGCTGAATCCCGGTAGATTGACTTGCCATCTTTTCTGCTGTCAGATCATGTGATTTTCCAAGTGTCTCAGTCACAAGTGCGCTTGAATCAATGAACACACAAACTGATGACGAACTACTCATCGGAAATAGAAACTGGCATACAAAGAATTCCACAAATAATTTCAATCATTCCATTTCGATATTGTGGGGTTTCGCTTGGTTGTCCAGAGATACTGAGGTAATAAATACATTATTTTCCCATGTCTTTCCTAACGCATAACTTTAATAAGCTATGCAACAATTATTTATTGACAAATTCACCTTAAAGGTGCAACCATGTGCACTTTGATATAACCTGAATATGGGCTGTCATTATTTTATCAAGTTGCCACTAAAGATGCTTCAGCAGATATTCAGGAGAGACAAATGTTTCAGACAATATTTTAATTCTCATTACAACCAGGGATGTATATATCTCAATTACAATTAATTTTATTTTAATTTTTATTTTTGATATTTTATTATATTTATTGATTCATGAAGTACATGAAGTGTGTTGGCACACAACCATTTTGCCAAAAAAATAAATAAATGTTGAAATTTTAATTGTCTTAATCAGGGATGTAAATCTCCTACGTCCCAGCATGATTTAATAAAAAGTACAATTGTTTAATTAAAATTTCCATTTTTAGTACAGTTGTATATATATTGTTTGAATACAATTAATAACAATTAAACTAGATAATATTTGATTTTAAAAGCATTTCTACATTTTCATCAAGTTTTTAAAAAGTCATTAATAATTATGAACATTGTATTCAATATTTTTTGTCATTGAGAAAAGGAAAAGTTAGGACCAAGGATGCACTGATTTAAGCACTGACAGAGGCTGGTTTTTAAATTACTACATTTCATGAATTAAAAAAACCCCACCTCACTCAGAGAAAAGTTGACATTGTTTTCATTAATAATGATGAAGAAAATATATTGTGAACCAATTGCTTAATCCCAATATGATCCACCTAGACTTGAAACAGATACTAGCATCTGTTTAAACAACGGAACCTTTTCTTTGATATTTTCAAAATTCTTAATAACATGAAAAGAGCAAGAATCTTCATATTTTAGTTAAGATATAGTGTATAAATTGTACATGTATTACCATGCAATAATGGACACTTTTTGTAAAATTATTTATAAACTGTGTTTCATCTGCAGATAGAACCCAACAATGGCAAATGTGCTTGAAGAAGAAAGTCTCCAAAAATTAAGACAATGGATCATTCTCTACAAAGATGATGGGGCTTACAAGGTAGTCTCTAAAACTTTTAGCAGAGAAAAAGCATCATGTGTGACACAACTTCTGTCAGATGGACATGGAAAAGAAATTTTGTCTGTGATGGAGCAATGCAGTTCCTCACCAGCTCTGATAGACAGAGAGCCTCTATTATTTGCTTATGCTCTATGCTGCAAATCAACGGATAAAAACACAAAGACCCAAGCAGAAAAGTTATGTGAAAAAATATGTCGGACACCTTGTGATTTGTTTCAGTTGCTAAAATTTCACAAGAATTTCTCTATAACAAAAAGCTGGGGAAGATACTTCAAAAGACTCATTAGTAACTGGTATCACAACCAGGACACTTATCAACTAGCTCGAAATGTCAGCAAAGAAGTGAGTTACCTAGGCTGGTCTCACAGAGATGTTCTTAGGATGGGTCATCTGAAACCCAAGACTGATGGTTTGTACCATTTCATTTACATGGAATATCATATTCACTAAACATAGATAGTGAAATTTTGTATTAGTATCAAGCAAATTTAAAAATTTCAAAGTGATTAATAAGTGATATCTAATGTAGTACTAACAGTAGTATTATTACAGTTACTCTGTGTCAGTATCTGATTCATTTTAATTGAAAATTGTTTGAGAGTATTTAAATGAGAAAATCAACATCTACTAGTAGAATTATGTACAATTTTTACCTGCTTCTAGCACTTAATAATATTTCAACATCATCTAAATGTACATATAACATTTCCAGCACATGGTTTCGTGAAACTTGCAATCTCTTCATGATATGTGATTTGATATTTTCTGATCATAAACGGGTTCATTAGTCTGAAAAGAGGCTTTATTCTAACTGAAGGTTTCCATTCACCAAAGAAGACACATGTAGCTTGAACATTACACTCACAATTTGTTGTACACTTCCTGTGAATTTTTACCTCTAAACATTCCAAGCAATTATTTAGCAATATTTTACCCTCTTTGTATGGCATACTGGCAAGATTTGAAAGCAAGTATTGTAAAGTAGTGTTTTCTCCTAAGGTCAACTCAATACATTCAGTGATGTATGATATTTCTTGTATTGTCTTTGTGTAGCTCTAAGTAAGCACTTTGAGATTGAAATACTAGTAAGCAACAAGGCAATACACAATGATTGTAATTCTCTTTGAGGCCCTGATCTTCTGGCATTGCGGTTTTGTTTTGGCTAGACAGCTACACCTGGTGATAGGGAGTCAAGGGAACACATCTGTTGCACAACAGCAGGGGGGCAAGCATTCTTGAAATGCTTCCAAAGCTCTCACAACAATCAAATTAGCATTGCAGTGTAGCAATTGCATCCACATGTCCAAAGACCTTAGGCCAGCAGTAAGGCCAAATATCTCTCACATTACTCACTGCTCTGTTAAGCATTACCATGGGAAATAGCAAAGTCAGTCTGCAAAAATTTTGATGTTTAAAAAACTGTCTGAGAAGTGAATAGAAGAGTACCAGTCGGAAAATGCCAAAACAATTCAAAGACAACAATCTCATCCCAGAACATGAATGCCAGGATGAGAAATGCTCCCTTGCTATCTTAATGGCATATATATGCACCTTTGCACTTATTATCATACAATGACCTGTGTGAACTGTTACTGTGGTAATTGCCACTGCATGCATGTGCAGTTACGCATCCCTCTTTTTTAGTTCTTGTAGTGTGAAACAATAGTGTGAACAGCGAGTTGTAAATAGGTGATGAATTCTTTACCCCATGTTGATAAATCTAGGGTTATCTGGGATAACTTGCTTTTTGTGTAATAACAGACATGTTGCATTTGCAGACTCGTTAATCTTAAAAGAAAACAAAAATGATTCAGATGCATTGGCTTTTATTTTAAGGAATTCATTCTTATATGTACAGCATATTCAGTTTAATTCATTGCCCATTTTTAATCGATGACACATAATGTTCAGAAACATATTATTAAATTGAAAACAAATGTACATGCAGGTATTAATTTAAGGTAACACCAATGGCATACATGATAAATGAATGACAAAAAATCAAAAGAATTTCAAAGAAAATAATGCAATTGTCAAGCAGTAATACATGAATATTTTAATGGAAAACAATCAAGAATCAATAATGGGGTTCTGAAGTTTTGTTACTCATTAACCTATGCATCAGTTTCCTTTGAAAAAAGTTATTATTTGCTAGACTATATTCTAGTACATGTACTAGAATAAACATTGACATTAAATGCACTGAACACTGCCAAATGATACAGTTGAAAGCAGGTTTTAAACTGTTCAGTGACTGCATAGATTCATATTGTTGACACATTGATTAAATTAAAACTAGTTAAATCAAGCTTCGGTTTTTATCAGTAGCTCTATGAACAAATTAACAATTGTTTTTATAAGAAATAGAGAAGAAATTGCTCAGTAGATGTTACGGTAATACCGGTACATAGCATATGCATGGCATTGTAATCAAATCAAAATTTGAATTTGTATCTTTTCTATTTGAATTTTATAGAAATGGACCTCATTTTTAAGTATCTAGTCCTTGGCCTGGGTGAAACCAAGAAATCCTTTGGAAAGTCCGAGAAGGAAAGCATTCAAAAACTCTTGGAGTTTTTCTCTGCTGTAGACACTGCCAAACACAGTGATGATGTGCAACAAGTCGCCAAGCTTGTGGAAGAACATCACCTGAAGAAGGACCACTTGTGTACTAAATTGCTCAAGCAAAAGGAGGTGAAAGCACTATGTTTATAACTGTGTGTTTGTGTGTAGTGTCATTGTTTCATATAAGCCAGTTTTTAAGGGGGTGGTGCAAGGGATTAAGGTAATCAATTTTACCAAATCAGGAATTGCTCCCCACATCCTCACCATCCCATACCTCCTCCAATTGATTCCAAGGATTCTTGACTACTATGCAAAGATGACAATTATGCATGAAGGTATAATGTATCTCATTTTCATCAGTTTCATACTATACAAACAAAATTAAAGTATGAAATCTGTTTGTAGATATGGACAGCCTTATTGAAAGACATGACAATTCAGGATACTCTGGATCACATTGGACAGCTGGCCAACATTGGATATCTGGACGAATCCTTTGAAGGAAGCCAGTTTGTCATAGACAAGCTTTTGAATGAGGCTTTGCTGAAAGAACAGAAGTAAGTAAATTACAATTTTCATGCAGTTGCACAAACCTCATTGAACTTTTGACTGCCATTATTAATGTTTCTCTCATACATTTACATCCATGTACAGGTTGTGGTTATAAGAATTTACATTCTTAACTTCAGTGTCCAACCATTTGAGATAATCATTGCCTCTAGCTTCTACAAAGAGGGCAAGAAAAAACCAACGTCATGGCAGCACAACGAGAAAGTGACCAAAGCCTTGGAAACAGCTCTTGAATACTCGCTTAAGGTACAAGTCTTATATTATTAGTCTTTAATGAAGCAAGAACAATTCTATAAGGTCTAGGTGGAGAAAATAATTGAAATTCAAATCAAAGAAAGAGAAATTGACTTAATATATTATAATGACACTACAATTTGAAAGCTCATTCAGAAAATATCCAGTGCAACAGCCTGCCTCCATATAATGGCATCTCCTTTTATAGGGATTGATTTTAAAAAAGCATAAATCAGTTTAAGACACTTTATCACTTATTTGATTCTGATACAACATCACTTGGAACCCTTATTTTTCTCCATCTGACTCCAACTCAAAACATTATAAAAAGAATTGATGTCCTTCCGCAAAATTTCCTAACTTAATTTATTTTGAATCGGAAAAGTTTCCTCATCTGAAATCATGTCTACACCTTAAAATTGGCAGGTTTGACACTACATGTATATGTATTTATTTTTGAGTTAACATAAAAAAATAAAAAAAGAATAGTTTTGAAATGTCCGTACACTCAAGTGAAATCTAAATACATTGACCTAGTATATGTACCAAATAAAAGCTCAGGTGAAATGGAGGATTTAAATAAATATAGTGAACAAAGAAAATTCACTTTGTTTTACAATTCGTGCTCAGCTATAAAGTATTTTTCTACAAATATGAAATGATTTTATAATTCATTTTTCAGAACAATTTGAAATCGTCAAATAAACGTTATGTAGTTGGAATTTGTGTTGGGATCAACAAAAACAAATCATCAGTACGAGGTACGATGGCATTGTCAACGACAACTGCTGCTGCTGGGGTTGCCATGTTAATGACTCGGAAGGAGGAGAAAACAGACATTTTATTCTTTACCGACACCATCACACCACTGAAGGTTGCCAAGGATACCAAACTGACTGACATCTGTAGTGAGGTGGCTCAACAAGTGAAGAAAGCAGATGAAAAGAAGGTGATTAAGTTGTATAACTGTACACTGTATTAGACATGACAGAATCCTTTGATGGTAATGTTGTATCATTTATTAGGTGTCCATGTATGGTACATGAACATTACTTATACTGATGGAGGCTAATGAATGTACTCCAGTACAAATGATATCCACCCAATATCTGTTTAATGAATTGTTTTATAAAGGTTATGTTTAATGTCTGATTGATTTGTGTTAAAGTAGTCCGAGTATCGCACTACGTCATAATACGGATTTTACAATATTGGTTCGACTTTTACATAGCGTTTTAGATACCCGGTATTGATTTTGCTCGACATCGCTGTTGTAAATGTAATGTAAATAGATTTGATTATTTGAATTTCCTGCTTCTGATAAAGGGATGTTTTCTCGGACGTCGGCGTTAAAAGGGTATATAAGCGTCGCATCACCAACACACAAGATCAGATTAGTTTTGACTTCAAAAGTGAACAGACGTGTTGCATAAGGTTAGTATCCTGGTAAATTCCCAGAAGAGAACGTGGAACTTTCCTTACTCTCGCGGGGTGTGCCGAGCATACTACACATTCATAGCTACATAGAGATTGAGTAACTGAGTACTCATTTGTTGAGCACTCACATCGTTTGGTCGAGAACTCATTTGTTGAGTACTTATTGATTTTGGTTTACTCATTAGTTGAGTACGCATTCCTTGGTGTTGGTTGATATTTATTTAGTACTCATTTATAATACTCATTAGTTGAGTATAGTTTGTTTTAGTTATTTTAATAGTTCATAAGTTGAGTTAGAATTTTAGTTTTGTAGTTTTTATAGTTTTTATATTGTAAGTGATTTTTTTAGTGATTTTTGTTACTCAAACGAATCAGGAAATAATTGATCAAAACCGCCGATCTTGTACATATTCAGGCGGAATTATTATTTTTGCGTAGTTAAATTTTTCTTAGTAGTTGTAATTCAGTTCTTTTATTAATATCTCAAACTCAGTTTAGTTACTGAGGGATCCCGCAAAACTCGGTGTTAAGGTAAACACGTTACATAAACAATGGCAATAATAAGCAATTAGAACTGTAATATATGTATTCTATGAGAGATAGAAATGATTAATGTTGAGAAACTCGATTCTGTTAAAATAAAATGAAAAACGAAGTTTCTAATTAACCAGGATCTCGGGTATGCTTATATCTTCTTTGTTGTGAATTGGTAATTATTTTTTAGGAAAAACGGACGTCTTGCAAATTTCATCATTGTCAATAATTTTCGCAAGGGGGTACATCCGTCCGAGAGGTGATAACAAACAAACTAGCTAGTAAACATACATATTTTCTTATGTATATGTATTGCTTGAATGTATATCTAGCATTTAAAGCTAAGCTTTCAATGATTGAGCCCATTTAGTGCCGAGTATAGGACTACCTTAAGAAGTATCCTATACACTGCTTTCTCCTATACAAATGATGTTTACTGACATATGTGTCTATCAGTAGGGCAGTAAGACCAAAGATAAACAACAAGAGGCCCACAGGCCTTGAGGGTCACCTGAGTACCATAGCCCTTAGATTGACATGTCAGAATCTCATGTTTGCATTTTCAGCTTCATTTTGAAGTCTAAACCCTAATCTGAGACTCCTCTGACTGTTACCCCACTTTTGTTATTTGATGTTTGAAAAACATTAATTCATAAAAATGTGTGTGTGTGTGTGTGGGGGGGGGGGGGGGGGGGGTAACAAGAGTCGGAGGAATCTCGGATTATCTATACCTTAGCTCCAGGGGTCAAAATTGTAAACTTTTGGTAATAAGAGACCTGCAGGCCTTTAATATTCAATCTTTAATAATATTCACAGTTTCATTTATAATTCATACAAAATGCATACAACTTTTTTCTTCAAGTATAAAATGCACAGGATATTAAAGTAGATTTCCTAAAATAGAACACATATTTAATTCAATATTGCCAAGTGACAGTTTACCATGTTGTTTTCAAGATAGAGTTAAATTGTTATGGATGACAAACAGCAATTACCTAAAGTACAAATACATGTTCAGTATATGGTCATATTTATCACCCCAACCCCCCACCCCCTCTCCCCATACCCGATAAAAAGCCTCAACCTCTGTCCCATGGCTTGGGCAGTGAATTTCACAATATAACATCAGGACATTATGAACATCATTTGAACTTTGATATCTCAAACACTGATATCTCGAATACAATGGATATGTCGTAGTAATTTGTAAGTCCCAACTACTTATTTTTTAAGTATTTTACCCTCGATATCTCGAATACTTGGATATCTCGAAGTTTTTAAACAGTCCCATCTAGTTCGAGATAACGAAGTTTGACTGTAATAACAATGCATGACTTAATCTCCCATGACTGTGATAGTACAGAAAAAATATAAAACAATACATTTTCACTATGTGGCCATATTTGCCCTGCCCTAGGGCCTGAACCCCTGACCCGGGGACCATGAAGTTCACAATTTAGGTAGAGGGCTTCATGGACATCATAACCATGCATTTAGTTTTTCTCAAATATATATGGGAGTAAAG
The DNA here is from genome assembly GCA_016163765.1 of Magallana hongkongensis. Lineage (NCBI taxonomy): Eukaryota > Metazoa > Mollusca > Bivalvia > Ostreida > Ostreidae > Magallana > Magallana hongkongensis. The sequence goes on along the minus strand of WFKH01011581.1, from coordinate 51,633,127 downwards.
AAGATTTTTGAAGATTTAATATATTTTTACTATATGGCCATGTTGGTCCTGCCCTAGGGCCTGAACCCCTGTCCCAGGGACCATGAATTTCACAATTTAGGTGGAGGACTTCATGGACATCAGATTCATGCATTTAGTTTTGCACAAACATTTATGAGAGTAAAGAAGAAGATTTTCTAAGATCTAATACATTTCACTATATGGCTATATTGGCCCCACCCTAGGGCCTGGACTTCTGTCCCAGGGGCCATGAATTTCACAATTTAGGTAGAGGGCTTCATGGACATCATAGCCATGCATTAGTTTCTCTCAAATATATATGGGAGTAGAGAAGAGGATTTTCAAAGATTTAATACATTTTTACTATGTGGCCATATTTGCCCCATCCTAGGGCCTGAATCCCTGACCCTGGGGCCATGAATTTCATAATTTTGGTAGAGGCTTCATGTACATCATAACCATGCATTTAGTTTTTTCCCCATGTGTGGGAGTAGAGAAGATTTTTGAAAATTTGGCTTTGTTTGCATATTTGTCCCTGCCTATGGCGTCCCAGGGGTGGTAGAGCCATGAATTTCACAATTTGGATTCCTCTTAGCATAGAGATGCTTCACACAAAAAATGGTAACAGTTGGCCTTGTAATTTTCAAGAAGAAGTTAGAAATGTAAAATTGTTAACACACGATGGACGACGCACCATGATAGACGAAGACCAATTGCAATAGGTCACCTGAGTCACTCAGGTGACCTAAAAAGTCAGATTGAAGGGCTTTAATGTTTTATGATTTTTTTCTTTTCAACAATTGAAACTTGATAATGACTATTAATGAAAACAATTATGAGTAAATATGACCAAATTTTGTAGGAGGAAAATCAACCCAAACCAGAGGTAGATGATGAGGAGGAGGAACAGGACATATTTTTAGGGGTAAGTTCACAGGATTTAATGATTGGTAGGGGTAAGTTCACAGGATTTTATCATTGTAGGGGTAATTTAACAGGATTTTATCATTGTAGGGGTAAGTTAACAGGATCTTATGATTATAGGGGTAAGTTCTTGGTAGGGGTAAGTCCACAGTATTTTATCATTGTAGGGGTAAGTTAACAGGATCTTATGATTGTAGGGGTAAGTTCACAGGATTTAATAATTGGTAGGGGTAAGTCTACAGGATTTTATCATTGTAGGAGTAAGTTAACAGGATCTTATGATTGTAGGGGTCATGATTGAAATACTGGTAGTATTCAATTTCCCTTGCGTATACATGTAGTTTCGAAACTCTTCTGGTAGTATCACGGTCACTATGTTAAATTCAAAGTCAGATAACTCAAACTTGTTTACTGACAACAATTAAGCATCGCCGACAAATGATTTTTTCTTATCTATCTACTAGCTGACTATTCGGACAAAAGCAAGTTTATTATTCCCATTGACAATTTACCGATGTACAAATCAAAGTTTTTGTATTCACTTGCATGGGAGAACTCAGAATAAAATTTGGGCGTTGACTAAACAACTGACTTTACCAAAAAAAATTATCATTTATAAAGGTACTTCCAGACCCATGTGACCTGGTTGCTCCCATACAGTGGGCTACCGACCAAAAAAAAGATGTAGATGTCTTCATTATAGTCACTGATGCCAATAGAAGTACAAGCTCTAGGAATTTAGGAGAAGCCATTGCACAGTATAGAAAGGACCGAAATCTGCCAAACACAAAGTAAACCTTTTGACAGATCCCTTCAAATAGACTGTTATTTACAAGTTCTTATACAAATTCAATTGTAATTTCAAATACATTTATATTTATAATAATTTTCTTAATATTTAGACAAAATTCAATGCTCATCATTCTACTTGATACCAAAAAAGTACCATCAGCCAACCTTAAATTTGTGTGAGACAGAATTTTGTAAGATTTGTGAAAAATCTCTTTGCTGTGAATATTTCTTGCAAGGGTCCTTGATAAACACTTTTTGTATTTGTTTTAGATTATCTAGTGAAAATTATTTGCAGTGAAATCACACAATTAAGTTGTTGCAAACAAAAGATGGTTTGCATGGTTTTACAAGTAGATAGAATTTCTTTATAGTGTACGAGTTCTTCTTCTGTCATCTTCTTTATTTCTTTACCATTGTTTCTGTTTTACCTTTGCAGACTAGTAACTGTTGGCTTAACAAATTCCAACATGAAATTTGCAAATCTTGAGGATGAAAACATGCTGGATGTTTCAGGATTTGATGCCAGAGTCCCAAAGGTGATCCAAACCTTTGTATCAGGGGAATATTGAATAGAACCAGTTAGGTAGTTACTGAGGAACTAGTCTCCTGCCATATCGTTTCTACTTGGTCAGTCTATAATGAATTTACATTAAGTGATGTATGGATTCAGTTTGATGATACATATGTAGGTTCTCAAAGATAGTGAAAGAAATGTGATTGAAACATGACTTGAACATGATGAATTGTTTAATGGAATATGGTAACTCTCTTGCCAGTTAAGAAAGTGGAAGAATGAAATTCTAAGAGAAACACACAATTACCGGTATTATACCAAGTGATGACATTTATGAGTAAGTGCTTCAGACATTAAGGCGCATCAATCCTACAATACTCATTAAAAATTGTCCTTCGTGATAATGATATCAAAATGATTATTGAAAAAAATCACAGTTTCAGTTCTGAGGAACAAAACTTAATTGCATTTGCACTACAATTTTACATGGGGAAAATAGAAATGATTCCAGTGAGAGTTATTTCTCTTAGGAGAGGGTCAGTGAACCTTAAATATTGTGCAATACATATACATGTACAACTATACAGCTGGTTTGTACTGTATACATATATGACTTTTGCCTTCTTATTGTACTTTCATATGTTGTTGCTGTGGTTTATGCTACTTTGTGAAAAAAAATTGCTTTTGTAAGCTTTCACAACATAATGTTGAACCTTTGAGTCAAGTGTCAGTATTTTAACGTGCAATTATTGTTCTATAAATGGGGATGTACAACTCAGTTTTTGCCATCAGAACTACTGGTAAATGAAAACTTTTTCAATTCCTCTTGTTGGTTGCCTCTTGGGTAGGTTAACACTATAAATTACCAATTATACCTGATAAATTTATAGTTATATACATGTACTGCATGTAGTATATATTAAACACAACCAATAAGTTGAATTATTTATGATATAATAAAATACACGTAGTAGGTTGTGGAATAAGTACTATCTATGTAATTGGTACTTTGCATGCATTAATACCGTAATCTAGTGGTACTTTAAGAATTATAATAGGTAATGGCCAACAAGATATATTATTATACTTTCATGTTAAATACTGAAATCTGATTGGTTTAGACGCAGTTGATAATCCGTTCTATTACCCTCAGCGTTAGCAACACACTTGGCAACGGGTAACACAACGAATTGTTACATGCGTGTAAATTATGCGCGTAAGGTTCGCCGTAGAATTTACGTCATTTCTATATAAAAGCAGTAAAATTTTCTCTAAAATTAAGACATTCAGTATAATAAAATAAATAGTGCCTGTTTAAGAGGGTAACAGTTGAAATTGACACCCCTCGAAAACCATTGTCAACCTCCGCTTCGTGTCAGTTGACAATGGTTTTCTCGGGGTGTCAATTTCAACTGTTACCCTCCCAAACAGGCACTATTTATATAATACTCTCTGTTAGTAAAACTGATGAACATGTAACTATGAGATGTAGTGAAACTTGCCAATTATTGTTACAATGAGTTGATGGCAATAAGAATTAAAATTAAGATTCCCTAATAGTTCCTGTTGAAGATGTATATTAATGAATTTCATGTCTTGAAATAATGACAATTAAGTTCACAATATCTAAAACAATGGCTTCTTACTTTTCAAATTGGATCCTGAAAGAAATTACTTTTGTATTAAAATGTTTAAAATTTGATTTAGCAAACTTTTGGAAGATGATGAAATACAGTTATACCTCTTCCTCAAGTTTTTCCAAATCATGTTTTAGTTTTTAAGTGCAGTTTTATAACTTCATTGAAATGTGTCTCAGCTGAAAAGAAACATATTTTAATTTCATTCTCTGAGCTGTTTTATAAAACTTTAGTGATTTACTCTATATGGTCATTTTTTTTTTTTTAGTTTCTCAGAAATGGATCCTTATGTACGGTATATTAGAGTTTCACTGCATTTAGAGTATACAGTATTGTACATTGATTATATACTCCCTTAATACTGTGCATGTAAGAAGCCATGGATTTACCTCATTTTTTACTTTTATACAGATGTTCCAATTGTTTATGAAAATTGTTTAGTAAAATATACTTGTAATAACCATGTACATGTATATTATTATTAGTTATATATGTATAGGTATTTCTTAAAGAAAATTTTTTAAGTGCTGATAATAGTACATATTAAACAGCATGTTATCTTTGCAATATACCGTACATGAATGAAAATGATACAGTGTAATTTTGTTGTGACAAAAACTCCCTCTGTGAAATGTAAATAAATCTTATTGAGAACCTTTCCTCCCAAAATATGCTAAGACATTGTCTACTTGTATGCATATATATCTTTTGCACCAAGCAATTTATTTGTCTTTCAAACATGTACATCAGTTTTTGCCTTTTATTAAAAAGTTACTTGTTGATTTATTAATATGAATTTCCATTTTGAATAAAGCTTTTTGTCAGCTCTGAATGATAATTAGATTGTGCTTGTCTTTTTATTTCATTATAACAGCTTGGGCCCTAAGTAAGGGATCATAAAGTGACTAAGCAAGAGTTTCACTACGGGATTTTGTATTTACATTGAAATCGGCTCCTAAACATCACACTTTTGTGTTCCAGCTTATTTAAGAAACTTGTAGAGGCAGAGGAGGCAGAGGACACAGAGACAGAGGACACTTCTTGTTGAGCATTTTGTCATACCCCATGCAATTTGCTGTGGGAGGTATGTTTTTGACCTGTCCATCAGTCAGTCCTGTTTTTTGTAAGCTAGAATCCTCTTAAACCGCTGCACAGAATTTCCCAAAACTTATTAGGGAACTAGGACACAATGTGTAGATGTACATATTACCAGGGAATTCTGGTTCCATTATTTTTCTGGGAATTTAGGCACTTTTAAATTTAGAATTTTGTTGTTGTTAAAGACAAAAGTATAGATGTGTATATTTTTTGTAAGTTTTAATGTGATGATTTTTTTGAGAGTTATGCTTCTTCAATTATTTTGTGTATTTAATGCATACCCTGCCATTCATTATGTGTAGTATTGTCAAGTAATGGAGCAGCGTGGGTATGTGAGCTTGCTCACTTCTTCTTCTTTCATTTCAAATCTCAAAATTTATTTCAAAGTGTCACAAGAAAAGTCTAAAGGAAATCTTAAATGCTCATTATGTAGTGTTTTACACTAAAAATGTAGAATGCAGTTTTAGCTTTATAGTCTTGAACATGGGTATCTAGAATACCATAGTTGAAGCAAAGTTAATTAGATGTCACATAAACTACCGGGTATGCATTTTAACCTCAATTATCATTGGAAATGCAAGTGTTTTCTAACCGGTACACCCCGTCAAGTTTTAGCAAGTTGTAGATCATTGAAGTTTGACTGCATATAAGTTGTTCAGACCAAA
>WFKH01011581.1:51581688-51599745 GCA_016163765.1 Magallana hongkongensis | reverse complement strand
AAAAATCTACAGTATAAAACATACAGACAACTTGTTAAAAATATGATATAAAACAATGAATATTGATTTAAAAAAATAACATGGTTAAATGTACATAGACTAGGGTGAATCCTGGACATCAAAAATAAAATTTAAAAAAACGACATTCAACTCAAAACATTCCAAAACACAAAACTAAATATACTTTAATAAAAATGTTTTCTAATATTTTAGCATTATATATGTATATGCATATACATGTACTGGTACCGTTAATTGAAATAAAATTTTAGTCAAAATTTCATAATTAACTTAATGGATTAAAAAGGCTGGATAATACCGATAAATAAAATACCAGATCCATCTCAAAATTCAAATATTTTCCTAGCCATGAACTTTTTTATCTAGTGGAGTGAAAAATTAAAAGTTTGGGATTTATTAAACATTCTATCCACTTATTAGAATATCAAGGTAATTATATTTGTAAGTAAAGGTATGCTATTCTTTTCCAGGCAAAAAATTGCCAAAACTATATGCCGGTACCCCTTTTAAGTAAATAGTGTGTGTGGGAAGGGGGGGGGGGGGGGGGGGAAGGGGGAGGTGTATATTAAAGAAAAAGCTAATTTCCTAGAAATCACATGAAAAAAATTACCAAGATATTTTCTAACGATATTAAGTTCTCACAGACATTTAATCCATTTGATTATTAGTATACATGTCACTGATCATGTACCGTACATGTACTTGTATACCAGTATAACAACTGTCAGAAATAAAGTTTACAAAATACCGCAATAAAATATACGTAAAGAAAAACATATAGCTAAATAAAAAAGGAAATTTTCTTAACATTAGGTTTTTGACAATATGTAAAAATGGGCAGGTAAATAAAGTAACCATACTTGTACATATAAATAAGTATCTAAACTGGTAAAGAAAGTACCAGTAAATGTACAGGTAAAAAAAGTAACTGTACTATAGTTAATAAAAACACTGTACTAATAAACAAAGTAACTGAACTAATAAACAAAGTATCTGTTCTAATAAATAAAGTTACTTTACTAGTTAATAAAGTGACTGTACAGGTAAATAAAGGAATTCAGATCCAATGGATAACCAGACAAATGAAAGGATCACTTTCAATGTAATGCACAATAAAAAGATAGCATTTTTATAACTCTCTCAAAAATCCCCTTTACCCATTAACAAATAAAAATATTTAATAAATGAAATAAATTATTATTTATTATAAATTATAATAAAATTATTTATTTTCATTTGTTTGTGTTCACCAAAAATTCAAATACTTGTACAATTTATCCTTTTAATTCACTGGACAATTTCATTTTTATAGGTCAATCTCAGGAAACAAGACTTGGTGCCATTTTTGTGCCTAATCATCACAACAACAGAAATACAGTCAGCCAACACATATTTCTAAAGAAATCAAATTTCATGAGTTGTTTTTGCTTGCAAATGTCCAAGAAAGCTTATGTTAGAGATCTAGTATCTGGTGTTCATCATTCTGAGGAAAATTCTCAGGTCATAAATTTAATATACAATATTTTCCTGATTTTAAAATATGTATAAAAAAATTCCAGTTTCAAAAGCTAGGAAAGAAAATTTGAAAAGTAGAAAAAAAAGTTTTCATGATAAATAACATGACTCATAAAAATAAATTATATTGCACAATGACCATCATTCATTCACATTTATACCCTCAATGTATCACTTCACACACTTGATCAGTTGGTAGCAAAGTTAACCAATCAAACAATAGTTCCACTTATTCCTGCATTCTGACTGGATGGATTGTCATCTGTTGTTTTGTTACCAAGGTGAAAACTTGGTTGTTCTTCACTGTCCTCCAAGGAGTGGCAGTAATCAGACTCCCAGTCATTTTCACTGCTGTCACCCGACTTGTCAGGAATCTGGGGAATAAAAATCATAACATACATACTGTTTTTCTGTCATAATGAATGGGTATTGCATTCATCTTTGGTATAATCTCTTAAAAATTATCTAAAATGCTTTGGAAATAAATAAATACCACTCTCAGATCAGCTGGTGAAAAGGTCCTGCTTTTCCTCATATCACATGAAATGTCTGGTTTTTGTTCCAGTGTAGATAAACTCTTAGCTTTACCAAATCTCTGAGTCTCTGGATGTGTACTGGAACAGTCTTTCTGACACTTGGATTCTGTATCGGGATTATCTGCCCCTGTGGGTTCTTCTCGTTTTGTCATGGTTTGGTTGGAATGGAATTTTCTCTCGTCAATCAGAGGTGAAGGTTGCGGGGACAAGGAGCTTGGCTTGATTAAATAGCTGGAAAAATAAAAACAAACACAGTACTAGTGAATCACAAATATAAAAAAAAATGCAAATAACCATATAAACAAAACGATTACACATACATGTATGGATGACCCATACAAAATGAATTCATTGCAAGATGCCCATGTTTATGTTTGGTATAAACATAAAGAAAATGGATGTTTCTTTTTTCACTTTTGATCTTATCTTTGTGTTGACCCTGCAAAGGGACACAACTCAATTCACTTTTTTGCAAAACTGTGGATGAAATTCAAGGTTCATCAATCACCCAAAATCAACCTTCTAGATATGAATGTGAAAGTATCAAAAGATTACCATAAATGATTTCGAGCAGATAAAATTGATAAAGGATATGTTACTTGAGCTTCAGCAAATCAAAATTCATAAGAGGATTCCAATTGGTCAATCGATGCCTTTATCGATAAAGCAGGAGCATTTATAATAAATTATCAAGTTATATTTACATCTACCGAGTATGATTCCCTCTATTTCTTATTATTTATAGAAACTAACAGGACTGATATTGACATGCCACGTTTATCGATTGGTTGAAACCTACAGCAACTGAAACTGACATAAAATTGACAGGACTGAAAACTACTCGCTCAGTTTATCGATTGGTCGAACCCTACAGCGACCTAAGAAATATCATGGACTGCACGAAATTATCATGATGATGTCAGACTCAAATTCCCATAGGAGACAAATTGGCTGTTTCTTTTATCTAATGTACTGATGTACATTAACAGTAATTTAGTTAATTTAACTTACTTTTTACAATCAGTATATTAATTTGTTAAAAGAAAGATGTAAATATAAACAATAAAATGCTTTTGTTGATGATTCATGCAGGTTATGAAGGTAGCGATCATTGCAGAAAAAATTTACATAACCCACTAACACGGGTTATGTATTTTTTCTGCAATGTCGCCACCAGCTTCATATCGCACATGAATCACCAAAGAAAGCATTTTATTGTTTAAATAAAATATCTGACACTCACATGACATCATCCAGTTGCAACTTCTGATCGTAGCTGGGGTTGACGATGACATAGGAAATGGTGTTTCTCTTGTCATTTACCTCATCTGAAATAAGTCATCGTACAGAAGTTAGATTACAAATACATCATGTAGTATGACGTGTTATGTGTGCTGGATATTGCATATATGGCTGTTAATGTTTGAGAGATGACAATGAATAACTATAAATATGGTTCCAGGGTAGCAAGTGTTAATCTAATGCCAGAAATAATGTCATGTTTCATTATTTTTGCATAGTTCACAGTAATTTTTCAATGATTTTAGTATCACAATTTTACAACAACATCACCATTTCAGTATTTGACCTTTATTACCTTTCCCCTTACCGTAGTCGTTCATGGGTTGTCCCAGACTGTGCATCCGACACTTGACCATCTGACTGATCTCGTGTCTCTCGGGGGTCATTTGGTTGTTATTGTCCACTTCTATTCCCACCATGCTTAGGTTCACCTAATACCAGGACAAACATAGAATGTACATGCAAGACTGTACAAAACAAAAGTCTCAACAAAAGATCAATTTTTATTTTCAGTTGATCATTAGGATCCTTATGATATTCTGCTACAAATATTAGATGCTAGAGCTAATCGCCATGTGTTTTACTATTTATCTTAAAAGCTCGATCAATTATCAAATATTTATCATACTACACAAAAAATATGAACTCATCTGACAACATTATTACAGCACTATATTCATTTTGTGATTTAAAGATTGAGACTGAAAGTTGGACAAGTATAACAGCTAGCCATGACTAATAATTTTTTGAAGAACATGCATTAAGAATATCTATTCTTTTTGAAATACTTTTTGCAGATATCATTATGACAGTGCAGATAGGTATAGAAATGAACATTGCGTACATCTTTTTCACTCTTTGCTCGGGAAGGGTTTGGCTTTCTTCTTATCTGTGAAAAAGCAATAGCGAGGAAAAGTGTAGAACAGTACAATATCTATACATCAGAATATACAACATGACTAGCACAAAAAATATTGGCTTTCCCAATGTCATAATCATTGGTACATGTAACTTAAGGTAATTTGCTTCATCAAAAGCTGTTTCATATTTGGATCTTAACATATCTTCTGAAATATGATTGCATTCATTTTTAAGCTCTAGCTTGATTATTCTATATAATTTTTTTTATTCTTTTACATGGAATTAAATTTAAGAAATATTTCATATAAAAATTACAATAATGATCCAGTAAATCAAGTCTTGGTATAGCATTTACAGGTAGATAATTCAACTTTATGCTGACGTTTATACAACTGATCTTTATACATGTACCTTAAAAACTACACAAGTATACAAACAAGATTTGTTAGTTATTGTTATTGTCTAACAATAAATAATAGAAAAAGTAATCAGAGTATAATATATGTATATATAACTGTACCTTGACATTTATATACTGGTTCATGTAGCATAGAGGTAAAATTTTGTGAGAAATCTTGACATATAAACTGCTGGGTATAACTTAGTTGTGTTCATATTCATCACACACATTTTTTCTCTTACTGATAATAATTTATCAACAAATCCCTCCTTTCATCTAATGAAGTCATAAGAATGGTCAAAAGTTTGTATTGGTGATGTCATGAATGTTTTTCTGATCAAATAATGTAAGAGGTACTAGCCCCAATAGTATTTGTAATTGATTGATCATGAGCAATTACCTATACAGAGTCATTTCATGACAGTGTATCACAAATACTTGTACTATGTAAAGCAAGTCATAATTTCAGTTAGGAGTGGGGATGGGGTGGGGTAATCAATAGCAGTATCTATATATGGAAAATTGAAAACAAATAAACTAAATGGCACAATATGTCTACTATACATTCACAATAAAAAAAAAAAGAAACAAAGGTGTTACAGTTGTAGAAATGATGCTCTAGTAAGTTACTTACAACAGAATTTCTAAAGGCAAGGTTCAGAGCAGACTGATCTCGTGGAGCCTAAAGTAATGAAGCAGAAAATCCAATTCAGGCCTAGTGGTATATACATAATGATTGGCAATTGGTCTTAACTGTAGATTCTCTATATAACTGCTGCTAATACTAAGTGTATTCTGTTGGACGTAAACGTCCATAAGTCATGAAAGACGTACTTTGCTCAGACAAATATTCCTTCTGTTACAGTGTGCCTGATGAAAATTCACATCTTTTACATCAATGATTTATAGTTAAAAGATCAAGATATCAAATGTTATATTTTTAAGAAGAGGGAATATAGTTCAAACATATAACCATTTATTGGTTAATATTTAATCTAAATTAAATTAAAATCACATAAATTTCAAAATGATGAAACTTAAATTCATGCAAACTTATAGGAAACCCATGCTATCTACTTGACACAAATACTGTAATCTAAGGGACATAACTCTAGACAACTTACAGTGCTGCCGTGACTGTTGGATTCAGCGTTGGCCGAGGCACTACGAGGCTGAATAGTTGTTCTGTAAATCCCTATTGGAACTTCACAAGTTGTTGAGCAAAGTTTCTGATAAAGGCGACCATAGGTTCGTATCCATAGGTCCTCCTTTGTAATTTTCATCTACAGATATAAAAAAATAACAGTGAAATAAAACCTAATTTTTAGTACAATTTTTGTAAATATAAAGAAAAGGAAGAAATAGACAGCGATTTACATAAAAACGTACACATGACAGGTGCCCTGAGCCAACAGCCTGATCTACACCCAACAGAAGTCGCACAAATGTTATCAGATAATCTTTAAGGTATGCCTGGGAAAAAGAAATAAATTAATATTTTCCATACACACAGGAAGAATTTAATCTTTACTCTACAAAATGGATTTGGTTTGCATTTCGTGCATATGAAAACTTTATCCAATATTTCTTATACTGAAAAAATAATTTTGCAATAAATTTGAAATGTAGATTTTCCATGTATATAGACTTAAACACTTTACAACAATCTGACCTGGTAAAGCAGAGTGTCTAGCATACTGGCACTGAAGACATTACCAGCCGCAAAAGGCAGCCTGAACATGTAGCTGATGTGAGAACCCCTTGTTCTCTCTTTCTACAACGATCCAAAGCAGAACTGTGTCGGTCAGAAAACAAACCAAGCCAAGGTACACATTTGAATAAGTGTACCACAACATATATATTAAATCAATATTAAATGATGAGGGTTTACTTTAAAAAAAAAAAGAAACCTATTATGAATTAAAGCTTTCACCATCAAATTAATGATTTTAATACACTTGTAAAAAAGTAATAAAAATATAATGTACAATGTATCTATAATTCTATAAACTGCATATGGAAAATGTAATGGTCAGTATTATACTTGTGCATTGTAAGATATTTTAAATAAATAGTTATGAATATAAATTGTAATACCTTTTCAAGTTTGGCAAGGGTATAAGCATAAGAGTCATTGGCCCTAAACTGCATGAAGCGCATGTTGGAGGTCTGAGAAAGTTCGGTGATAATATTAGCACTGGGAAAGAGTCTGGAAAGCAAATAGGAATGATGAATCGTACAGTATTATGATCATGTAATATTAATTCTATTGCTTTTCTGTATTGTAATGTGTGGATGTACACATGCAGCATCTAAAATTACAAGGACAAATCAAAACACTTTATTCACAAAACAGGTACATAGATATGACTGTCCAAATTGAAAAAAAACCAAACCCTTTTCTACTATGTTGGCTCATCAAAGCTCAATTTATGAAAACAGAGAAGCCAATTAACGTGATAAATTTTGGAACATTAAATACATGTACTAGTATTTACCTAAAGATGGTCTGAACAGCAACTATAGTGTTACAATCAGCTAGTGTTTCTTCCTCAGCAGAGTTTGACGACTCCTTGTTCACTATAACTATGTTGTCTGCCAGGTTAATACCCGCTCGCAGCAAATCATCAATACTGGTAAAATCAAAAAGTATTTCACTGAAGTTAACATGCACTGTTTTTATCTCTGAGGATTATTCTTTATGTTTATCGCCAACAAAACAACAATTGCATAAGAGTGAAGCTTCTCCCACTGGTCACTCAAAACCATAAAAACAAAACAACACAGGTGCCTTACATCAGTGATGTGCAATATTGAATATTCTTACACAGGTAACATAATCCCATATATATATAAATGTATTTATATATACATAAAAAAATGAAATCTTAGTAGCCAGCAAGTCTACCAGTCTAAACTTTTTAAAACTTTTTATGGAAAATGATATTTTTTCCATCAAGTCTCTCACAAAGTTTGATTTCATTGAAAAAACAAGATATCTGTGGGCAATGCTCACTAGTGATACCCCCGCCCTGATGTGAATTTACAAAATAAGCAAAGTCGAAATTTAACAGGAATTTGACATCAAATTAAAAGAAGAATCCAATCATTGGCATGCCTTAACAAAGAGTGTGTTAAAATTTCAAGCATCTGCAATTGATAGTTGCTGAGAAATCTTTGACGAAAATTTGTTCAAATATTTAGGCTAAAAATAAACAAAGTTGTCATTTAACAGGAAGTTGACGTCTGATTGGTCCAAAAATGAATGTCACCATATGGCATGCCGTAACAAAGAGTGTGTTAAAATTTCAAGCATCTGTGATTACCCTGGGTAATAAATGCTGAGAAATCTATGACGAAAATTTGTTCGAAAATTTAGGCTTAAAATAAACAGTCGTAATTTAACAGGAAGTTAATGTCCGATTGGTACAAAAATGAATCCCACCTTATGGAATACCTAAACAAAGAGTGTGTTAAAATTTCAAGCATCTGCAATTAGTAGTTGCTGAGAAATCTTTGACGAAAATTTGTTACAGACAGACACACAGACGGACAGACAGAAACACAAAACATTGCTCCTTCAGAGCGGGGGTATAAAAATGACTTTCTACATGTATATACTGGTTTGCAAAATGTGTATTTGCATGTGCTCATGTGCAATTCTGAAGTAACGTAAACGTAAATCATTCATAACGATATGATGTAGTCTGATACAACACCTGTGACTGCCTTCACTGTGAAAACACAACAAAAATAGACAATTGAAAAGGACCCCCAAAGATTCAGTTAACTTACAAGAAGTTGATCTTATATAATTTTTCATAATTTCCTACTTAGCTGACATAAATCTAAGATACCACACAACAATATTTATTAATTACTACAATTCTAAAGCTAAACACAGAATTTTTTTAATCACTTAATTAAATACATGTTAATCCATGCAACTACTATAGAATAAAGACTGAATTATTAAAGTGGTTACCATTCTATAGATCCAATCATCCAGTAGACCAATGGAAAATGACATATTGTTTCAAGAAATGTGGAGTCAGGTCTGAAAACAAACAATGAAAGTACAGAGAAACAATACCTGGTATATGGTAGTGGTGGCAGTTTTATAAGACTTGCCATCACACTTCTATATTGTACGATTGTTATTAAAAAATGGGTTCACTGTCAGTTGTTATAAATTGACAAATCTCAGAGTGAGTATCAAACATCTATAACAAATTATCACGCCACGACCAGGAATAGAAAGTAGTTTGCAACTAGCCAACATTGAGATGGTGACCATCTCAAAGGGCCCTGCTTAAATAATTGACAATAGGATGAAAAGAATTTCAAAGAATTTTACTTTGACCTTGACCTATAACTAAGAAATTTTCCAGCTGGCATAGAACTTCTAATTCAATCTCATTACCCCTTACATACAGGCATTTTTATTTAATCTGAGCAAGATTAAGCAAATGGGAAATAATCTACGGTCTAAAACTAATTTTAAAGAGATCCGCTATGACCTTCACATTGACTTGGTTCAAGGTCACTGCATGCCATTAACCAAAAAGCTCTGTTTAAGTAAAGTATTAGCCAATTAGGGCTAAGTGGAAAGTATATATATGCTCTTAAATAAAGGAGTTTTGTGTGATCTGATATGACCTTGACACTTGACCTACAAACATTATTCAAGGTCAAAGCATACCCTTTAATCAAAGGCACCATGTGGGTGAAGTATGAGTCAGACTGGAGCAAAGAGAGTGAAGATATGGTCTGGACAAGGATTTTTCATATAATTCTGCTATGACCTTCACATTTGACCTTGAAAAATGGTTCAAGGTCACTGCACACTCTTTACTTAAAAGCTCTGTTTATGTGAAGTATGAGCCAAATAGGGCTAAGTGAAAAGTATATATGCTCTGAACAAAGGATTTTTGCATGGTCTGATATGACCTTGACCCTTGACCTACAAACTTCATTCAAGGTCACTGCACACCCTTTGACCATAGACAGTCTGTGAGTGAAGTATGAGCCATATTGAACCAAGGGGAGAGAAGATATGCTCTAGACAAGGATTTTATATATAATTCTGCCATGACCTTAATTAACCTTAGACCTAGAAACATGGTTCAAGATCACTGCACACCCTTTACCCAAAGGCACTCTGTTGGTGAAGTATGAGCCAGACTGGGCCAAGGGGAGAGAAGATGTGCTCCGGACAAGCGATCTTGGATGGATAGACAGACGAACGGCAGACGGACGGACAGACTGATCACTATAGGGCGCCCGCAGAGCGGGACCCTAATTAATTGACAGTCAGCATCCTCTCTTTTCTTAAAAGAATTCAAAGAATCATTTTACAGAGTAGATCCTCTCACGGAATAAAAGAAGTGCAGAGGTTTTGGCCACAATTTTTAAAGTGTGCAGCTCTATAGAAAAATTCATTTACAATTATCACAGCCCTTCCCAGAAAAAAAAAAACCCTTTATATGAATTGAAATGGTTTTGATAGGTGTATTTTGATCAGGATCTATGGAAATTTGCATTCTGAAATGATCAAGCATCATACACTTATTAGTAGAAAGTTTCAATGGCAAATATTGCCTAAATTACTTACTCTCTTTCTAACAGTAGGACAATGGGGTTGATAGAGGTTTTGGGTCGAGCATGGGATCGGAGAGGCACAATAAAGTTATACAAGCCATTGCTGGCATAGTCAGCACACACAATAATGGCCCTATTTGGCCACTGGTATTCCTTGGCATTCTTGTGGAAGCAATGTTCACATTCCTATGATCAAAAAATCAGTAAGTGAAATCACATGTAACATATGAATAAACACTACATAAACTTTCTACATAAGCTCAATAAACTGCTTACTGTGGCAAGTTTAAGACAGCACTGAGGTCTCTTCTCCTTCATGAGGTGACAGAGTGTAGGGGAGGTACCGATGTATGGAGTTATTGGAGGAAACCCTCTCACATACCTGAAAATCAGAAAGAATGAATATTTTGTTCTGCACTTGATGAGATCTGCAAGTTCTTTTCTCATGGTACCCTGTATATCAATAACCTCATAATAACATCAGTCAAAGATGCAATTTCCTA
This sequence comes from Magallana hongkongensis, assembly GCA_016163765.1. Taxonomy (NCBI): domain Eukaryota; kingdom Metazoa; phylum Mollusca; class Bivalvia; order Ostreida; family Ostreidae; genus Magallana; species Magallana hongkongensis. Next base: position 51,589,006 of record WFKH01011581.1, on the reverse strand, counting down.
AGTTAAACATTAGTGTATCTTCTTAACTTTCACAGGATGAAGCTCAGCAAGAAATGTGACTGAATGGCATAGCTATGCCATTCAGTCACCTTTTCAGACCTTTCAGTTAATATTCAGTTAACTGAATGGCACAGCTATTTCCTGTGTTTAACTTTGGGAGTTACAATCTTTAAAATTTCATCTTGTATATAAATGCATGTATAGGTGTAAGATTTACTATATACATGACTGTAGTTTATCTAAATACATGTAATATTCAACAATCAATCTCCCTCTTCCAATATAATCAAATATCAGTCATATATACTCAGATCCAGCATCATCCGAGTCCATGGATGGAATTTCCTCTTCCTCATCCGTCTCAACATCAGAGTTCAGCTGGATCCGGATGTCATTCGCCTCCAGGAATGCGGGAACTGGGGCAATGCTGGGTCTCTTTTGGAGACTCTGAATATTGAGACCTTTGGGAAGCTCCAGATGAGAAGGCCTTTTGACCTCTGATGGTGAGGTCAAGGACTTGTTGGAGTCAGAGCTAGCCACTCGCGTGTGTTGTAGCTCTAAAGCCACTGTGCCTGGAATGTTATCAAGAGAGCATCAAGAATCTATTGAAATATTCACACATTAGTAAAAATTTACATTCTGCATAAAAAGATCAACAAATTTGCATAAAACAATTACACTGGCTTTAATTACCAGTAGCAATTCACTTTATGTAATATATGTTTGCAAATTTTTTTATCATTTAAATATAAAGTAGGCTATATTTTAATGTGCAGTCAATCATCTTGTTTATGTACTGTGACGTTGACATAAATTAGAAGAGATATTATTTTTTTTTAAATACTAGGCATTAGACTAGATTGAGTATATACATGTATATCTATTTACATGCAATTTGAAAATATTGTAAACATATTTGAAAGCATAAAAGTTGACTTTTTCTTGCAACACAAATATACCGGTATCTTGCATGTACTGGTATCTTATGAACAAATATTTGTCATACTGGTGCACACATCAAGAGGAAAAAATACTTTTAGTGCATGGTTATTGAAGTGCATTTTAAAACAATAAATTCCACTAAATAAACTGTAGGTTATATTTGATTTTAAAGACAGATGATTCATGAGAAAGAAGGATTGTTATTAATACATCCATTCATTCATCCTAAAATATCAGTAAAAGAGAAATCCTCAATTTGAAACAAGTTTAAGATAAAAGAAAACCCACAACAATCCTTGAAGTTGATAATTGACTGTAGGACTGTAGAAAAAACTCTTTTTTCTACAGCAAAGTTGGGTGTTAATAAAAGATGCAGATCTCAATCAAGAGTAAATTAAATATATAAAATGACAGATAATGGCAAAAAATATTGACTATCTAGGTGATTTCCTGATTAAAATATCCCCCACCACCATATTACCAGTACATGTATATTCATTGACTGGACTTCAAAGTACACTGTCTTCAAGGATTTGGTATGAGAGTAAAAAAGATACCATTTTCGGAAACCCATGGTCAGTCTCACATACGCTAGTCGCTTATTGACTGTGAGTGAACTCATTTAAATTTTTTTTGTTTTCATGAATATTTATTATTCACAAGTCACCAACAAGAAAGCAAAACTCTTCAGTTTTTGAAGGTATGAAAATAATGCCTTTAAAACATGCCCTTGTTGATAGATACATGCATATATAAGCATTTACAGGATTGGTGAGATTTCCTCCACAAAAGTGTAAAGGAACAAATCAGATAAAAGCATAAATTATTCATGAGAATGAAAAAAGTTCAATGAGATGGCCCATGGTCAGTAAGCATATGTGAGACTGACAGTGGGTTTTCGACGATGTAGATATACCGGTACAAAAAGAACAAAATTTATGTTATATTTCAGGTAATTTCAAAACAAATTTTTGTATACAAACCTGGATCAAAATCATCAAACCCTTCACCTTTATTTAGAAAAGCAAACAAAAAAAGTTTGTGATCATACACTATCATGTGATGGCCATCTCTTGAGATATATGTATTTATCACACATCATACAAGTACCGGTACTCCAAGTTTACTTTGGGGTGAGAAGTGAATTTCGAGAATACAAAGAATATTCATTACCAATGAGTTTATGGTTATACATTTGTACTTGTAAATGAAAATATTAAAAAAAAGTTACTCTTGAAATTTTTTTTACACACTAATTAATTGCCCACTAATCTGTAATTTTGAAAAATTAATTTTCTAAAATTGGTCCTCATGATATCATGAAATCGTTGTTGCATTAGAATTTTAATTTCTGGGCTTATATGTTTTTGGATCATATTGAATATAATTTTGCAGTACACAGACTGTTAATACATGTACAAATTGATCCATACTAAAATTGAACCATAATAGTAAAACAAAACAAGCATCAGTCTACTATCTACAATAGTACAGCCCATCATGCTGCGACTACAATCACTACATTAATCATCAATCATATATCAGTACATGTATAAGCATTTACCTACAACTAGCATAATATGCATTTTGAACGTTTACAGGCTTTTCCTTGACCAAACATTACAGGACAACATTAACATTACCCATTAAGGATTTACGGAAGCGGTCGCTCTATGAACACCTACCCACTGAGGCTATCATGCTGGCCACTCTCGAGGCCTGTTGGGTACCTGTGGGGAGACTCTGCTGGTCCAGCTTCTGTCCCCCCTCCTGAGGGTGGTTCAAGTTAAACGTCCTGGTGTTCTCCTCCTTAGTGATGTTCATATAGAAGCAGATGTCTGACTGCTTCATGATGTGGCGGGGGCCTGGGTTCAGCTGGATGGTTGAGTCTTGCATGTTCTGCTGAATGGCCACTAAGCTGACTCCAAATCTGATCATTTGACAAAAATGTAGTGTTCATTTGTTATGGGGTTTAATCTTAAGGTCAAGGTCTAGTAAACCAAAGGTGTCTATAGGTTAATGAAATTCAAGATATAAATTCTTTATCAATGATGCTTCATAACAATAGCTTTGTTTGATAGGGTTTAATTTTTTGGTAAGCACAACAAAAAATCATGTTTTTAAACTGTCATTTTCTATGAAGTGTGAAGGAGATAAGTAACAAATATTGGACTTCTGTCCATTTTTGACAAATGAAATATATCTAGAATGCCTACAGTATCTCCAAAAACAGCATTAAACAAGTTCTTGACCTTCTCTTTTAAATGATGGCAAATTGAATGTAGGTATCAGGAGTCCTTTTCCGATGATTTAATATAGAATGCCAAGAAATTGTTTCATTTTTTACATAATTCCATTAAAGCTGTACATTACAGGCTTTAATTTATCTCAAAAACAGGAGAAAGAGAAGAAAACAGTGTTAGATGTTTATTTTCTAAGGCTGTATGTTCGATTACTGTATATACTTGCCTATAAGTCGGATTTATGGGAGTTGAAAATTGAGTGAAAAGTGGGGGTCCGACTTATAGGTGAGACATAGTAAGAAAATTTTACAAAAGAGAGAAGTAAGTTATATTTTTTTTTAAATGATAAACAGATAAATGCATTGAATCTGTGTTCATTTTTCACACCTGAGGTGATAATAGCTATAGGGGTCATGTCACCTAAAACAACACAAGCCAACTCCCCAGTTTAAGGGGCTAATTACCAACCTAATCAGTTAGTAAGGAATTAAATCACTATCATCAAAGTTTCAAAAGGATTTTATTTAAATACCTGGTAGTTTTGAAGCTATTACCAACTTGTAACTAGTGTTTTATAAAATAATGGCATTTAAAATCAAAAGTTATTAACCTCAAAGAAGACCCATGATAGAAATAAAGTCTAGAAGCAATTGTGGGGTAAAAAAAAGACAATTTTTTAAAAACTCAATATGATAAAATGTGGTAATTTTATTGAGAGTATCTGTACATCAATTGTCCTAAAAAAGTGACCTGACTTATAAGAGAGTCAACAGCAAAATCTTCAAATTAAAGCTGAAATAAGGCAACCGACTTATAGGCGAACCATACTTATAGGCGAGTATATACGGTATATTTTCACCAAAGACTTATAACAAATTTACTTGTCCAAAACTGCTTAATGTTTTGAAATTAAAATAAAACTTCAACACAATTTTGTCTCAATTTGATATACGGCAATTTGCAAAGTTCAAGGCATAATTTAGATGCCAACCATCTCAAATTTATAACACATGTTAACCAAATGCTTCTACACTAACCAATCTGAGATAATTGTGCTTTAGAAATGTTGAATTATATTGCTTATTATAGAATCCTTTAATTAAAATCTGTGCATGTATGTAAGTATCTGCCTATATGCATATAGTCATATGTAGTACATGTATATGTAATGTCAATTTTTTTAACTTTATAATTAAGGTCATATATTCAGCCCTTATCATGCCTAGTTCTTTCATGAATGGGCAATATATGTCACCATTACCTTCTATGAGCATGAAATGATGCATATGTAAAGCTTTTGCCATCATACTCCTTGAAGAACTTGCTTTCCCCAAGTTTGATGTGGTAGATTTCGTTTCCTGAGCATTTCCCGTACAGTCTCTGCCACTCCTCTGATGATTGCTGTCCTTCCCTTCAAGTAGATCTCACTAATTATCAAATCAATACCAAAACATCAAATCATTTATTCAAACAGAAAAGGACATCTATTAACGCTTTGCTTAAGACAGCATGAAATGAATCACAGTCTTTATAATTACAAAACGACGAATCAGATCAATATTAAAAGGACCAAAATTGATTTCTTCCAAGTCTCACACAGTAAGCTTTTTTCTCTCCATTTTTTATTACACTGTCTCTGCAACTCAAATTCATAATCTATGATCTTGGATCATGGTTTTGTGATTTCTATATAATTATTTTATTGCATTTGAATCTTGAATCAGATTTTTTTTTTTGGGGGGGGGGGGTGTTTTTTTGTGGGTGGGGGTGGAGGTTGACTTACTGTCCCCTAGAGGTGTGGAGCAGTAGAGTGACCAGGGTGGAGGTAGCTGGACACAGGCAGTTATTGGCCAGCAAGGCGTACTTAAATTCATCCTCACATACCACATGCTCTGAAAGACAGAAAAATGGTATCAAGTAATGAGATTTCAAAATCCATTTAAGGACATTTACCAGGTACATGTACTGTAAATAATTTCTCCTGCAAAGGATTGTGTTCTCCAAACTCTATTATCAGTATAATTGTTAACCAAAGGCAAGAGCCACTAGACCAATTATCCCTTGAAATGACACATGGGAGAATAGATTCTAAATGAATACTGATGCAACCAGCAGCTAATGATGAAAAATGTATACTACAGGCAGGAATGAAAATTCACATGCAATAAGAAACATCTGCAATCATTATTGCATGGCATGATTTAAGTCAGCGATTTTTGTCTTGTAGGACTGTCTAACCTTCTTAAGGCATGATCAGCATTGATTTTTTTTTAGATAGTCAAGAAAAAAACCCAAAATGAATAAATCTATTGATAGAAAATATTCTAGCTTCTAGTAATGAGATAGGAATGGGTGGTTTGATCCTCACAATAACAAGATGTTTTGTTTCAGACAATGACATTTTAAACTTTCATGCAGGCAAATCTGTTGACATCTCTATTAATGACACTTATTCTTGATTTATATTGGATGGTTCTACATCGAACTTAAATAAACACAGAAATATTCAAAATTTATCAGCTAACATTTTAAATAAAAAAAACAAAATTTAATCTGAGCTGACTGTTTGTTACCATTATTGTTGCATTATTTGTTGATGTTCAAACTGATCAGCAGAGGAGCTAGGAAGTTGTGAGGTTTATTTGGAGGTGAAAATTAGTGTGACATACATGTCACACTAAAATAATGCACAACGGATAACTCTATGTGTGACGCATATATTAGCATGGCATAAGCATAGTTCACGCAATCACTGGGTGTCTGATTCATGTCTATTCTAAATACATGTATATCATTAAATTACTGGTACACCCTTCCAAATGATCTGAACTCTGATCCAATCAAACATCATTTTAAACATTTTTACCTGCAAATTTGACATGGAATTTGTTTTCTGGTCTAAAGATCTGCACATATTGAGGACAGTGAGGTGCAAAATCTTTGATGGCCCAAGATCTCAGAATGGTGTGTTGATCCTGAAAACGATGGATGAAAACAATGTTATACAGTTTACAGAATGGGACGGAAATAACATTATTGTTGATCACATTAATATTTCACAAAACCTTCAAAAATTGTTTATTCTTTTATAAGATGGATGATTTCATTTTTATACACTATAAACAGAATGTACAGGAATAAGGTTATAATTCATCACATCAATATTTCACAAAACCATCAAAATTGTTTATTCTTCTTAAAAAGTGCCATTTCAAATTCATGTATAATTAATAACATGCTGTCATTCCAATTGATGATCATTATACTAACTGAGGCTCCTCTATCCACGTAATTCCTGGCTGCAAGAATAAAGCAGGCCTCCGCATCTTGTACCCTGCCAACAGAGAAACCATCTCTCAGTAAAAGCTACAAGTCTTATCAAATATTCATTAATAGTAATATTAATTACCGTAAACTATATTCCAAATTCATTATATGATAGATTTATTCAAGACAAATTTAATTGTCATCATTTGAAATGTATTAAATTTGGTTTAACTAAAGGTACTGTGAGGAAGCTTACAAATGATGCCCCCTGCTAAGAAAATATAATAACTCAAGTATCGGTATTTCTCTATTGGAAAGTAATGGATGCACCGTTCTCTTATAGTGACCTTGAACTTGCAAAAATGACCGAAGCTCACAATCAGGACAATATTAATAGGTCACAAGCAATGTTTGTGTCAAATTTTAGCTTCTAATCATTTTTCATTACAAGATATGGCCTAGACAGGAATTATGCTTTTTTTTAACAATGACCTTGAACTTGCACAACCGAACTTGGGTCAAGTTCATGACACATGCTCAGGTCATAAGCAATCTTTGTGTAAACTACGAACTTTCAATGATTCTCCATAAGAAACATTTATAATAGACCAGTCACAAATTTGCACTTTTCATTCCATTGACCTTGAACTTGCCCAAATGACCTTGGGTAAAGTAAGGACTTTCAATGATTCTCCATAAGAAACATTTATAATAGACCAGTCACAAATTTTTAATTTTTTCTACCAGTGACCTTGAACTTGCACAAATGACCTTGACAAACCCTCAGGTGATAAGCAATCTTTGTGTGAAGTAAGAACGTCCAATGTTTCTCCATAAGCAAGATATAGACCGGACACGAATTTTGC
>WFKH01011581.1:51517548-51581678 GCA_016163765.1 Magallana hongkongensis | reverse complement strand
ACCCTCAGGTCATAAGCAATCTTTGTGTAAAGTAAGAACTTTCAATGATTCTCCATAAGAAACATTTATAACAGAAGGGACACAAATTTTGAATTTTTTCTTCTTAAGACCTTAAATTTGCCCAAATGACCTTGGTTCAAAATCATGACAAACCCTTAAGGCTCCTACACACACCTGGGAAAAGTTCTGCATACAAACCTGAACTTCTAAATTACTTATAGATCTGGATTTCTAGCATGTGTTCGACTTGAAAATGACAAAAAAATTCAATTTTTGGAGGAAAAATCAATTTTTTAAATTGTACTACTATTCATAAAAATTAAAGTCCCTGCGGTATTTGAACTCAGGACCTGCAGATCGGTAGATTGAAGCTACAACCGTTGCGCCACAGAGATAAACAACAAATTTTGGCAATATAGACTGTTTCACAATGCTTTCAAATCGCCATGTTGTGACGTACTGTCATAAAAGTAGGTCACAGACTGTCAAGGATCCTTGAGTGATAAGCAATCTTTGTTTGAAGTAAGAACTTCCAATGTTTCTCCATAAGAAAGATGCACTTTTCCTTCCAGTGACCTTGAACTTGATAAAATGACCTTGGGTCAAAATTATGACACACCCTCAGGTCATAAGCAATCTGTGTGTAAAGTAAGAACTTCCAATGTTTTTCCATAAGAAAGATATGGACTGCACACGATTGCACAGACAGACAGACGGATGGGCGGACAAGGTGATTCCTATATACCCCCCCAAGCTTTGTTTGTGGGGGGTATAATTATGAATCGTAGGATTATTCTCGAACAAATTTTAATACATTTTGGTTATTAGACCAGTAAATAAACTACAATTTCTCAAACCTTGCTCTTGTGAGATCTGAGTCTTTGAGTGCTGATCCCCTGATATAGATCACTCTCTGTGCCCAAATTGGGACCTGAAGAAGGACCTTCATCGTGGGGTCAAGGTCACATGGAGACAATAGAACTACATAGTAGTCCTGAAACAGAAAAATAAGATGAAAGTTACAAAAAACACAATTGACTTACAGTGATATATTCACCAGTGGATATGTGATAGAACTAAATTATATAAGTAAAATCAATAGATGTTTCTGCATTGGTAGTATCAAGTAAAACTTGCTTTGGATAGCCTGCATGGTTTAATTGCACTTCAAAAACCAATTACACAACTTAAATGCACTTATATCTCATATATGATACATATTACCTGAGCTTTAGAGGATTTAAAATTTTACTAGAGAGAACACTAGAACTCTGTCCAAAATCATTGAAACATTACCCCAAAAAGGGTATCTTTTGCTGAAGAGTTGACTCACAGGGAATTCAATGATGAATATCAAATTCTGGCTGACAAAACATATTAAAATCTGATTTGAACTTTCTTTTTCACTGTAAAGTATCAGTTCTATTAAGATCTATTAATATGACTGCAAAGGAATGAAAGGATATAAGCTTACAGTAAAGCAATTAATAACATTATGAAAACAGGGAAAATATTCAGATATATGGGAAACAGTTTTTTCATGATATATCAAATCTGCACACTGCTTATGTGTGCATGAAAAAAAATACAAAATTAGCTGTACATATAATCTCCCAGACTCTGCTTTATTGTTTTCACACCCTTTCTAACTCCATCAACATAGATAAAGCACTAAGTTTGAAGAGTTGCTTGGAGAAAGTGAGAAATGCTGGCAGCACATCTAAACATAGATGTCACTTATAGATCAATGGTCTGTCAGTTGTTTTAGTGTTTGTTGTGTGAAAATGCAATAAAACAAGAGTGTCAGAGATCTAACATTATTATACAGTAAGAATCTTCTCAAAGGATTCACACAGAACTAGAATTACAAGAGCTAGCTTACATCCTCATATACAATGTATGTATCTTGAGAATGTAAAAAAATAACTTTCCAAAAAAGAACCACTTCAAATCTAAAAATATTTGCCACTTCTAATGAACAATAAACTCAATTAAGGATTATCCTTGAATCATATACCAGGAAGTGTACAAGTTTACTCTGACTTTTGAAAATCTTCATTGCAATATATTTCAATTAAAATAAATGCCTACATATAAAAAGGTGCCTTATTAAGTCACCCCATTGGTTAAAGTTTGTTGCCCTCTGTGCTTTCTTATTATTGTATAACTTTGACTTTGAACATATCTTCTTATCCAATCCAAACGGAGGTGATGGGATACAGATCAACATAAAATAATTCAAATCATTGTTGTTCTAAAGTTAACAACTCATCAAAAAATCAATAGCATAAATACAAATATATACCAGTACCAGGTTATTTTCGTGATAATCTAATTTTTGCAATCACTATTGTATACAGGCTACACTTGCAAACAGTTTGCCCTGTCTTGAGTTCGCCCAGACACAGTTGTGGTTAAAAAGAAATAATTAGAGACATTGGAATTCGCCCAGTCTTAAATTCGCCCGCTTACAACAAGGGTGAAAGGGGTGAAAATAAAACAGGGGCGAATATTTCCCTGTATACAGTATCACATCACATTAAGCAGACATTATATCCGGCTTAGTTTGCTATGAACAGCAGTTTAAAGTGCAGAAAATGACAACCCCCCCAAAAAAATTTACATATCAACCCCATTTTTGAAAATTTTTTGGCATGCGAAAAACCTTCAGATATACGGTACATGTGTGTATACATACTTGAATGCACAGAAAATGAAAAAATAAACATAACTATATGTAACATAATGTTATATGTTAAACAAAATATATAAGATTTTTATATAATGAACATCTTAATTTCATAGCTTGCTAATGTACCAGGAAATTACTAAAGTTATTTAAGGATATTTTAAGACACTAGGCTAATTAAAAAGCATAAACTTTTCCAACCCAGTTGTATATTCATATGAATTAAGTAGCTATCAAATTTATCCCTTATAATTCAATATTCTTCTAATAATCATAAAAATTCTGATGACATTTGCTCCTAAATAACAAAAGATTGTACAGAAAAAAAATGATTCATTTGCTAGTTTTCCTGCTACTAAAACACTGTAAAATCAAAGTCTCTCACCTGTAAAATGGCATGAGCATAAAATTCATTGAGGAAATCGAGCACTGTGTCTGACTGTAGGGTGGTGGTGCATACAACCACGTGGCGCTCTGTCTGAGCTCGGTGGTGACTGTAAGCCCCACCCTGCCTCTGTCTCTCCAACCAGGTGTATCCCAAGTGTTCGAGCTACAGCAAGCAAAATAATAATCGTTGATAAGTAAATAACACTGCATGTACTGGTTCTTGGATTTTTACAATTTAAGTTTTTGTGCATGGCTGTATACCTTTCATTAATCCTGAGATAGAGGTAGGAAAAATAATGAACAAGTTAGAGCAATTATTGTATTTATCATCTTAATACCTGAAATCTGAAACATTCTAACACAACTTAAAATCAGTCTAAAATAATGTACAAGAATTAAATGTAAAGATAAAAATGAAAATCAATTTAATGATATCAGGAAATGAAAATCAGACAATATTAGTAAGAAATAAAATCCAGATGACATTAAGGTTGTTTTCCCAGTTTCAATAGTTTGAACATGTACCTGTATGCATGCATTCTATGATTTCATTTCTCTGTATCAAGTTTGCTGCATAACAATACAACTTAATTGTAAAATGTAAAGTGTTTAAAGTCGAAATTCGAAATTACAGTTGAACTTCGATATCTCGAACACTGATATCTCGAATACAATGGATATGTCGAAGTGATTAGTAAGTCCCAACCACTTATTTTTTAAGTATCTTACCCTTGATATCTCAAATACTTGGATATCTTGAAGTTTTTAAACAGTCCCATCTAGTTCAAGATAATGAAGTTTGACTGTGATTCTATCCATCAGTATCCATACATCAAATTTTTAAAAATAAAACTATAGATAGCAATCATGCAAATGGTAAGAGAGTTAACAAAAAATCCTTATTGCATAATTTTTTCACCTGTCTTGGGAATACAATAAGGGCAGCGAATATCATGGTCAGCATATAAAGCTGGCTGATCCAGATGTCCGGGTATATGTCACCATAACCGACGGTGGAGAAAGTGACCATGGAGAACCACAGGGACTCAAACAGGTCAAACTGTCGGTTACCCCCACGCTGGAGGTGCTGCACCCCACACATACTAACGGACAAACAAAATCCAAAAATAATACTTGCGACTTATTAGAACCCCACACATACTGAAGGACAAACAAAAACACTATTATGTTGTTATATTATATACATGTGACTTATCAGATCAAATACCAGTACATGACATACTGTAAGTCGTTTGAATTCCATGAAGCAAAAATTTCACAATCTGTTAAAAAGGAGCAGCGGTTTTAAATTTCAAATCTACTTTGGTATATAGGACACATGACATCTACTTAGTGGTAAAAAATGACAGCATTCACGAATCTAATTTCGCTGAAAAATGGTATATCACGAACATAGTGAAATAAAAGTCATCATGTAAATTTTCTGATCCACAGTATACCTACCGGAAAACCCTCCATAAAGATTATAAAACCAGAATAACTACCATATTGTAATTTAAATGAGTTCAGTTCAGTGTCTCATCACTTCAGTTAAATGCAGTGAATGATTGTTACGTCTTTATAAATTCAAGAAAAAAAAAATGGTGGTCAATGCATTTATGGATTTAATTTTGTTCTCTTTATAAGTGAACAAAGATAAAGAAATGTTATTTGATCCTACAATGCCCTCCTTATAAATGTTTGACTTTAATCATACAGATTGTCTTTAAAATAATAACAATCTTTACCTGGTTATGACCAAACAAACTATGGTAGCTATGAGGATCATGATTTGTTGAGACAAGGCAGACTGAGATTTCATCATCACTCGGTGTAAATCATTCTGTAAAACAGAGCCTTATAATGACACATCGATACAAGTATCACAAATCATATTTTGTAGCAAGACAATTTTATTAAAATTTGAGACTTCACTATTATTGGGTGCAAGTCGATCCCCCTATATGATAGAGCAGAATAATGTCACATGGATATGTGTATCAAAATAGGACACAAATCGTATTTTGTAGCAAAACAATTCAATTAGAATTTGATCTACAAATATTCCCTGAGCGAAACTGCTATGCCTTACTGTAACAAATCAGTTTCATCTGGGTATTTGAAGATCAGATTTTCTATAGATTTAAAGTCTCAACAGTAGAGCTAATGACCTGTTGGAGAAATACTAAAGCTTTCTATATGGTTTCTTTTTGTAAATGCATCAATCAGATTCAAAGATGACATTCAAAAGAATTACAATCATGTATTTCAGTTTTGTAATGACAATGAATAAAATGTCACAATATAATAATAGAGAAAAAATAATATACAGTGCCTTTTTATCATACCTGTGTGTAACTTAGATATAAATCTTTGTTATATATTTTCTTAATTTTTTTAAACCAAACCTCTCTTGACACTCTAATTTGATTTGTTAATCAAAAAAATTGGCACTTCAATCATTAGCAGTCCCATTTCTTATCTTCCAGGTATCTAATTTGAGAATATTGACTACCGAATCCAAGGGCTTAAGGGCTGAATCCCAGCGTAATGAGAGAGGAATCAATACATTTCTGTCATTATTCTACTTACAAACATATCTTCCAAGGCTTGCTTGGCTAGCCATATGTTGAAAAATACAGGAATAAAGAGCTGTCGGAGGGGAGGCCAGAATATCTGCAACACAGAAAGACAAGCTTTGATCACCTTTCTATAATTATCACTGCCTCTATCAGCTCATTATACGCTTCAGCGCTGCTCATTCTCATCCCATATTTCAGACATCAAGGTTTTGAAAAAAGATGAAAATAAATGAACACATGAATTTTCTGTATTAGTTTCTGATACTTACAGTTACAACAAACGGAACAGTGTTCACAAGCTCCAACAGGAATTCCACAGACAGAATCTGCTGTAAGATGTTTCCCTGTAGAAAAAAATATTGTGTTACTTTATTACTTGACCTTAACACAGTGTGCTGGAAATAGATACAAATACATATATTTTCTTCTTTAATAGGTGACATTTTGTATAATATCATATGGAAAATATACAACAGAGTCAGGTTAAGAATATCTTAATTAGAAATACATGTATGATTACTACTTAAGTTAATAAATAAGATATGTTAGCTAGGAAATATCAACTTTCCTAATTTCCTTGATCCCTGGTTTAATAGTTGAAATGTCAAAGATCTCTGCTCTAAGATGACCAATAGTTACCTTATAACTAAGATACTGTATTAGAACAGTCTCCATTAGACTAATAATGGCTACTGTGACTTGAGCAATCCAAAGGGCAAAGGATCTGTTGACCCAGATAATGTTCTCCCTGCAACATCAGCAATATCATATACGTTAATAACATAAATAATAGAGTGACACAGGTAAATAAACTATTTACACTGAAATATATATCTTTCAAATTAATATTTTCATACTACTGGTAAATGTATGAATATATATATATTACCCATGATTTTAATGTCACATGGGAAAATTGTTTGAGCAAATCAATTTAGAGTCATTATAATAAACATTCAAAGAAAAAATACTGGTACTGTAACAGGTGCGATAAAGATAAAGCACTTTTTTTACTATTAAAAGTTTTGTTCCTTCTCCAAACTTGCAGGTGTTTAAGGAGGCTGGATGGACAACAATGTAACCATCAGATCTATATACCTTGAATTTTAGGATATTTTTTTTTTTTAAGAAAAGTTCCATATATTTTAGCTTTAAAATTTATATGTTTTCCTATATCTTTATACAGAGCTCTTCTTTTAAAGAGGTAAATAATGTTTAAAAATGGCCATGACCATCTAGTACAAACTAAAACTCTTTATATGCACCAGTAAGTAGTATTGGACTGCTCATCTAAAATGTGGATTCAGTGACTGAATTCTAATAGATACAAATCTTAATGTTCTCGCTGATCATGTGGTGATGCTTGCGCAATTACAACGCTAGAGCAATGTGTCACACAAGCTGCGATACAAAATCTATTATATCTCATAGCTGCTTCATATGAAAATGTCAATATCAAAGAAAAACTCATTGCTTACAGTTTAATATACCAGTATATTAACAATATATATATATATATAACTGAATCAAATAGGATGCAGCTATGTATTGGATTTTTGAAAAATGTCATACTCTTTGAATGTTTTTTTATACCAAAATGATGGATGAAACCTCCCTTAGGGAAAGGAATTTCTGTACATCATTCCACACTCTACATATATACTTAACAGGTCTATGTTTGCTACATTGACACATGGGTAAACTAAGTGATGCATTTTCAAACAATATGAAAAGGTTTTCCACATAACAATATCAATTATAAGCAGTGTATCCCTAATTAGTTGACACTGTTATTGTGTTAGATATTCTCCAATGCCCTCTCTTGAAGTAACATTATGCAAGTCAAATTGCAAATGAATTCTCAGAGGGTTTGGGAAATATCAGATTGCATGGCTGTCAAATAAAAGATTCAAAGAGCTTTGGTAACTTGTCAACTGCACAACTTTCTTTCAATATCTATGAAAATGTCACATGAATTCAACATGGACATTATCGATATTGGGCATGGGCTTTATTTTGAAAAAGTACTGGGAAAAATCCCCACAGGGATGGCATAAATTTGTAACAATCAGAATATTGATTATAATAATTGTGAATATTACTCTTAAAAACATCTCATATGGCTGTTGCCATCCATTACATGGTACTTTATCTTATTATGTTTTTCCAAATCATAACCATGCAGTAACCAATGAATAAAACTCGATACTACGGTATCTTTGAATCATACAAGAAATTTAATGCAATGAGCACAATATAATGTCACATTGGAGGATACATGCACATGTAGATAAAGAATAAAATACTGCACATAGATTAATATCTAATGTCTAATGATGAAAAAGGTGAAATTCTTTTGTCAATGGTTTAATCAATTCTTAAACAACAAAAAAAAGAATCTTATGTCATACGAATAGAAAAGTATGTGGCTGGACCAGCAAACCATTGACCCTGCATTTCTAGTCAGGTGCTCTACCGTTGAGCTACATATTGTATCCAGGCCAATACCCATATTCCATTAATAAATTTGATCAGAATCACAGCTTGACTAATTAAGGCACAGCTTCAAAATTTGAAAAGCTGCAAACTGTGGATTTCGGTTCATCAGCATTATTAATGGGGACTTTTGTAATCCATGTGACTATGGTACCTGAGTGAAACCGTGAAGCTGATTGATTAACTCCTACAGATACATGTACCTTGTTTGTGCCCAATCAGCAGTTTGTTGGTTAATCTCATTGTTTCTTTATGACAACCTTGTACAATAAAGATTTTCATTGTGAAGCTACGGGACTCGTAATTATTTCATTATATTGATCTAACATCAGACACATTATTGTATAAAAGCTGCTTTATTATTACAGAGCTGTTCTTTATGTTATAAACATAATTTGCCATGGATCTGACTTTGTAACTATAAGATCATATGAAAGTTTGTGTTGATATTTGTTTTAACTGCAAATGTCATCAGTAACTATTGTTTCAAATAAAGCTTTCATAGGTGGAAAATCATACTTTATCTAAGGTGGTATGGGACACTTCTATGTTGTGACGTACTATTTATTGAACTAAACAATAAGATCAAGTGTAATTTTATAGATAATTTCTTTCCCAAAGTTGTCACCTAACAGCGTAGCGCAGTGGGTTAGAGGGTGTACTACGAATCTGTAAGTCATGAGTTTGAACCCCGCTGGGGATTCTAAAATTTTTACCTTTCCAAAAAATTTTTAAATGTATTTTTTGGTTAAATATTGCAAAATTTGAAAATTCTAAACCGGTGAAAGTATTTTAATTATAATGTACTTTAATTCACATTAATATCGACAAATGTCCCATACAACCTTAAAGTCCTATTTGCTGTTTTCTACCACAGTAAATCAAAAGAATCAATGTAATATGTTAATTAAACCTAAAAACAAGATGTGGTTTCTAAAACAATTCCTAGCTGGCATATACTGGTAATTACAAAAATATTAACTATAATAATGATATGTGTTACTGGCAGTATGTTCAACACTTAATAACAAAAACTAAAATTTAAGCCGTAAAGACAGACATGCAAACACAATATTCAGTACCCCAAAATCTTTGATAATAACCCTATAACCTTTATTCTGCATTTGGCAAGAGGATTTATGACAAAGATCTTTTTTACCTTTGAAAGAATTGTTTTGTTCAAAAGTTGGCACCATGGACAGTTAGAGTTGTAAATATATATATAGACATATAATGCAATAAGAGAGCCCCTCTCCCCGTCTTCCATATTCCTGTTTAAGTTCAGGAGGCTGGATGGTCAACAAATTAACAATCAGATCTAAAATTTTAGGATATGATTTGTTTATCTATTAACTGTTATTAAGTCAAGAAAAAAATCCATATATTTTACCTTTAAAATTTGGGAATTTTCCTATATTTTTATATTCTTCTAAAGGAGATCAATACAGTTTAAAATTGGCCACAGCCATCGAGCCCCCTTAAGTTGCAAGCGATATTGATTGCCCAGCAAAAGATTTATTTAGAAATAAGATATTGTAAAAAAAAAAATATTGTATGGCATAAACATAACTCCATAAAATAAAAACCATGAAAGTTGGTAGTGCAGAAGAGAAAGACTGACAAAAACGTCAGACATACGGAAACTGTACAGCTCATAATGTGTCTTATACAGAAACAAAATATATTCAAAGAATCAGCAGTATTATAATATATTTTGAAAATATATTAAAGTTTAAAACTCTTTTATTTGCCTTAAGCTTTTTATTATCGTTTATGAATAAGTCTTATCAATATACAGTGACTTCTCCATTAATCATTAATAAATTTCACCTAGTGATCAATGATAGAAAATCATCTAATCCCTCAGATCGTCCAGTCTATGGATTTTCCCTGAATTTTGTCTGAAAATGAGCAATTTGTCTTATACCCAGCATTGTCCATTAAATACGGTATTCATCTCTAGAGAGTCATCAATTTTGTAATTAAAATAATGATAAGAATTGTAAAGTCATTGTCATAGAATCCTGACAGTATGTAGCTTATACATAAAAAAAAAAAACAATTATCAAAAATAAGTTTCTGGTGACACACAACATGAACTAAATAAAAAAAACAAAGAAAGATCCAATTTCAAATCTAATTTGCTCTGTCAAGAAAACAAGACATTGAAGTATTGACTTTCCCTGGTTGAAGTATCCTAGCAGCAAGTATAAGGCTTAGATTAGATGTTAGCAAGATGTTAAGTGTTATATCCGTCACTTTGATGATGGAAGTGACAATTCTGTAGAACTTAATCCCTACAGCTGTATTTTTTGTAGTAAAATAATCTAATAGAGGCAATGTAGTTCTTGATGTAAAATAAGAAACTTAAAAGCTTACAGGCATGGACAGAATTTCATACAGCTTTTTGGTTTTTTCATCAATATTTTTAAGGAGAAGATTGCATGTGTATGTTAAGATTTCAAACAGCCACTACTATACTCATCACTAGTACATTTTAAATTGCTAACATTAACCAATTGAAACATTGGTTAAAAACACACGTATAACATGTACATGTACATTTTTATTGTTTCTGCAATACAAATTTGTTTCTTTAAGACTTAACACCTACATGTTGTTCATGGTTGATCTTTACAAGAAACCTTTCTGACACATATTTAGTATAAATAACTCCACCCCAACCTAAGAGCAGAATTTTTGTACAGCATGCAGATATTCTACTTAATATTAGCTTATTATTAATCAAATACGTCACTTATTTCTTTCTCATGACTAGAATGCAATGGAACTTTTGAAAATGTAATATAATATATAATATAAATCTTCTTATAATATAAAATCATATAAATCTACCTATGATACAAATATACATACCATTTGATGACCTTGTTTTCTTTGAAAACATCTGGGTCAAGGGTCACATGACAGGATGATGTGTTTTGAGCTTGAATCTGCTGCTCTGAACTATAAAATTGATTTACATTTCACACCAAAAAGTCATGAAAATTAATATCACAATTAAATAGCACAGTATTTCTCAATTAATTCTTAAAAGCACTAACGGGTACCATATTACAAAACTTTATTCAGACCGACTGATCGTATGCATTATTAGTCATCCACATTCTATATATAACTACACTCTTTAAACCCTGTCAAACTCCAACCTAATTTATAAATAAGAAGCAAATGCCAGAGAGAGAGAGAGAGAGAGAGAGAGAGAGAGAGAGAGAGAGAGAGAGAGAGAGAGAGCAATAGAGCTATAGAGCAATATTACACATAAAATGCATCTAGGCCAACATAGTGCAATTTCATTAATAATTTTAAATGCATGACATAATAGTTACTTGCATACAGGTACTTAATAAGCTTGAGATGATGCAGTTTATTTACCGGTAACATATATATTGCATTTTTAAATAAGCAATAAAGTACAAGTGATATGATCATGTTTTCAACTTTAAATAAGAACAAAAGAAAAAGCTTATTTATCTCCTTGAGCCTATCAATTTTTTGTATGTGTTAATGTAATGTACAGTCTACATGAAACATACCAAATATTCTGTAAAAGATAAATAAAATCAAAAGTAAAAACACTGCAGTACTCAAATTTTTATAAAATGAGCACATCATCTGAAAGTTTGTATTAAAATTTTTGAAATTGAAAGAAAAGAAATAGACTCACCATTCTGAGGGAACAGAGTCTGACATGACCCTCACTATGTAAAGGATGCATGTTAACAGCTTAATGGCAAAGTTAAAAATACGTATCCTCAGACCTACAATTCATAAGAAGGTTTTATCCATGCAGTTTTCAATAATTTATACAAATGAGAGTAAGCTTAGATGAAGTTTGGATGTGACATTAAGTTTGACTAAGGTTTTACACAATTGAAAACTGATAAAATTTAAAAAAAAAAAAAAAGACTTCTGAAGAGTCTGACAACTGTAATAGGGAATTCAGGGTGTTTCCCATAAATTTTTATATATGCAGATTTTATATGGAAATTCTTTTTTAATTCTTAAATTCTAAAATCAAATTTACACAGTTAAAGCTTCTGTTCCAAATTGTGTAAAGTGCAAGATATGTATGGTAAAGCAAAATCAAAGTTTATGTGTTTATGTAACAGTCAGACTACACCTAATTTATTATCAACCAATGTAAGGGACACAAATTATTGATTTATCCAGTGCCAGATTACCAAGGCATTAGATTATCAGGGTGTTGGATTACACGGGTTCAACTGTAATGGAACAATCATCTTACTTGATCTCTGGTTTTTGATGAAGTAAAGCTGAAGTCGCTCTTTCAGAGATTTCTCATTTGTGAAGAACTCAACTCTCACTCTGTGTAAATAGAAAAAAAAATACACTTACGAAAAATACAGCCTCAGTTTGCATTATTTCTAGTTTGGCTACTGGATGTCATGTCATTTTCAAATAATGATTGATAAGTTATAGAGCTGGCCAGTCTACACTAACTACTGGTTTCAAAAGCAGCATTAGATGCCACACATCCCTATACCAGTCATGCAACCATAATAACATCTGAGCAATCAAAATCCGAAGCCTTCTATTTCAACAAATTGATGTTCCTGCATAGGTAATTACTTTGCAAATATTTGTTATCTGAAAAGCACAATTATTTAATAAATAGAGAGGCTTCATAGTTTGCAAATATGCTACTGAACAATTGAAGCATTGTCCTCGAGAGCTGATTTTACTCTGCTCACAGGAAATATTTTTAAATTGATCTGGTAGAAATTATCAGATGATATTCATGATGAAGAATTGCAGCAATCTTATCTTTGAAAGTCAAATTTCTCTTCAATCTAGAACAAAACAAAAACCATTGAATACTGTTTATGAATTGATGGACAAAAATATCTTGAAATGCATCTAGTATTTGGCAGTGGTGTTTCATTGTGTGTAAGGTTTTATTGTTCACTGCTCAATTTGTAAATTCCTTAATGTAGACATATTACTCAAATATTTTCATTTTAATGATTCCCTTCATGTACAATTAAAATTCAATTTTTAAAAATGCATTTGAATGAAAGAAATAATAGCTGAGTTCATACATTATAGTACCCCACACAAGTTGATGTATGTGGTACAATGTTTTTGACCTGTCAGTCCTATTATTTTGTCAGCGCAACTCCTCTTCAACAGCTGATCAGAATTTCAACAAACTGTTGTTAATAAGGAAATAATTTGTGGATGAGTATATTTACAGAAAATTCTTAGACTATTAGAATTACTGTGGAATCATTAGATTTCGCGGTGGCTCAAATTTCATGGAATATGTGGGTACCTCTCATCCACTAATTACTAAATTAGGGTTTTTTAAAAGTCATATTTCCTTTTGTAGGTATTAGATAATACACGAAATTACATCCCCATGAACCTGTAAAATTTAAGCAATCCACGAAAATTGGCCCCCACGAAATTTTAATGATTCCACAGTATTCTTCATGGAACTTTGCTTCTTTTGAACTTTGAAGCTGAAGTTTGGCCGTTATTGAATATACTAATAAATTTGTCCTTATATTAACAATAAAGTTTTATGAAATACCGTTCAGAAGTTGAAAAGGAGTTGCACTGAAAAAAAAGGACTAACAGTTGATTGATGGTAGACTAACAGATGGGTAAAAAACATTTACCCCCTGCAATTCAAGTCTGCAGTACATGCAATGCTATCCAGTAAATATGCTAAAACTGATATGTCAGTGGTATGCATACATTAAATGATCTTTGCACATGGTACAGTGTATGTACTGTCTTTTGATAATAATGTATCAGTTTATTGAGGATATGTTGTTTATTATCCCATTTTTCAGGTCTATAAAGAACCATTTACATATCCAGGTATATTCCAATTAAAATATACAGTGATCTATACAACAAACTCCAAGATCATCGGTTAGTATAAGTTCATACTCCTCGAGGATCCTTTGAGTATCAACCATAAAAATACCTCGGTATTGCTCTGATCATGAAATTTAGACATTAGTGAAATGCTTAATAACTCAAAGAAATTGTAAATACATTCAATAAATCCTGAAACCTACTGATAGACAACATCGTTCCATCCATCACTCAAAAATCAATACGTTTCAGTCATGTCTCAGTGATACACATTCAAATATACAATAATTTATGCAATTCCTACTGTTAATTGTCTTCGAATACAATAAACACAAATTAACAATTGATCTTACACTGAAGATCAATGATTATGTAACAATAGGGAATACTGTAAGTAATACAGCGTGAATTGCAAGCAACCTCTGCTTGGATATATATTTATTGTCGCTGACAAGTGCTTGAATGGAATTAATAAAATTGTTATCAAAATTGATCAAATAACTTCCTTTACAGTAAAATAAAACTAATCTATAAAAATAAAGCACACAACTATCAAATAATGAAAGAATTAGTACATGTATCATTAAAAATGAATGAAGTTTCTATGACAGTAAAATTTCAATTGTTTTTAGAATTTCAATCCATATATGGGCTAGAAAAGTTGTGAAATTGAATTCAGATAGTAATAACTTGCTATTCCTTACAGAGAGAGGCTGAGGGAAAGATACAGAGATGTTAGATTGTCATATGAAACACTGAATTATTAGGTACATTTTCACTTAAATAATGATACCATAATTGTAGGGTACTAGCTAATATTTTAAGTTTATTAATTGTCAAAATATGACCAGGAACCTTGACAAATTTAATACAATTTTTGCTGACTACATGAGAATTCACCGATATTGGTCCTTAAGTAGATTCATTAACATACGCAAATAAGCTCATGAATAGACAAGCTAGCATAATGCTCAAATGACTGGGTTTTTTAATTATGAAATCAAACGAATCAGTTCTTTTAGGTAGATTCAATACAGAAATAAACTCATAAACAACAGACAAGCTAGTAAGTGCTTAAATGACTGTAGATTTTTTCTAAATTCTGATATCAAAATGAACCAGTTCACATTGTTTAAAATTTTAAACCTGTTTGATACTTCAAACTTACTTTGGGGGTGGGGGTAAATTATCTGAGTTAACAGATAGGCGTTCCACCCCACTACTTCGGTGCCCCTGGTTCCTGCGATACCTATTTCGCCTCTGCCCTGACATAATGTGAGGACTATTTGGTCCAGAGTTTAGTCCACTCCGATGATAAAACCAAACGTTAGACATAATAAATCACAATTTCAGCTCAAGGTTTCACGGTATCATGTAGCATTCACTAACACTACATTTCACGTGTCTGCCTCTAGTTTCACTTAAATCTGGCTGTTCACTCATTGATCACAAAAATCTCAGTTATTTCACAAGAAACCTATTTAGAATTCCTCCACTACAACTACAAACAATACATCTGAATGAGAGTCATTCCTGGCAAAGACATATCTTTCCGTTTCATGAGATACCAGTAATTGTGCATTTGTTGGAGGTTTTTTTTTTCAATAAGAAGCTTCCTCTGACTCCCATTAACTGCCATCAAGGCTTAAAAAGCAGGAATTTAAAACATCCCTGGGTAAAACTTGCTTGGTATAGAAAGCCCTCTAATCAATCAGGTATTGATAAAGTCACCACACTTGTCTCCCTAACAGTGCAACACATGGAGAGTTTTCTGTGCTTTATAACCGACTGCAGTAACACTTTTTTTTTTACCTGAAACAAACAACACTCTGCTAGCACCTATAGCAGCTTTCTCTGCTTGTTTACATTATAGATATAGTAATAATACATAAGGGATATCTGAAATACAGAATAGGTCTTTATGAGATGGACCAGTATGCTTTGTGCATGTATTGACTGGATAACAGTTGAAGGTTTATTTACTAGAATGTATTAATATTTTAATGTCTGCTGGGTTTCATGTTACAATTAACTGAACTTAAATGAACACCTGCATGTGTATATCATAAATGTACAAGAGGCCCATGGGGCACATCACTCAGAGTAAATAACCACTTTCATAGTAGTAAAATAAATCCTGTATAAAAAGATTTTCAACTTCTTCTCCTGATATTCTTATGTTAAACATTGAGCCCCTTTTGAAACAGGATGATTTCATAGTCATATCACATACTGAGCATTGCTGTTCTCATGACAAGAAGATCGATCATAAACAATTGTTCATATATAGATAAACTGGTATATAACCTACATCAAATTTTGAACCCCTTGTGGAGCCCAAAAATTGTCCAGGAGCCACAATCTAAACAAGTAATACCATATATCATAACATTTGAGTTTTTGAGAATAATTTAAAAAATTTGACCCCCCCATTGTATCACCACCCTAACCCTGGGGACCATGATTTAAACAAACTTGAATCTACACTACCTGAGAATTCTTCCACACAAGTTACAGCTTTTCTAACCAAATGGTTTTTGATATGAAGATTCTATTATTCTTCTGTAAAATTTTGCCCCCCCCCCCATTAAGGCCTCTCCCTACCCCAAGGGATCATGATTTGAACAAAATTGAATGTACACTACATGAGGATGCTTTCACACAAGTTACAGCTTTTCTGGCAAAATGGCTTTTAAGAAGATTTTAAAATTTTTTTAGCAAATTTACTACAATTCTTTATTATCTCCCCTTAAAAGAGAGTGTGGCCCTTACCTTTAATTTTAACAAATTTGAATCCCCTTCACCTAAGGATGCTTTGTATCAAGTTTGGTTGAAATCGGCCTAGTGGTTCTGGAGAAGAAGTCAAAAATGTAAAAAGTTTACAGACAGACAGATGGACAGACAGACAGACGCAAGACAAAAGCTCACTTGAGCTTTCAGCTCAGGTGAGCTAACAACTATTAAAAGTATTTGATCTCCATATTATATCATATATACTGAAAGAACAGTATGCAATGTGAAATGTTCAATCTCAAGTAAAAATCAAAGTACAATGTTCTCATGAATTTTAGAAAGATGAAATGTTTCTTTAAATAATGGAAAAAAAATAAAGAAAAGAGAAAAAAAAACCCATAATGTTTTCAATTACACAAATCAACTAGAATTATTCATTGCCAGGGGTAGGGGTTGTCTTTATACTAGAAATATATTAATGAATGTTGAATGTACTTATTTACTGGTATGCATTCTTTTGAATTTTAAAGATATGTTTTAGGATATAAAATGTTTTTTGTGAGCATTGTATGCAGTCATATTTTAAATATCAGTGTCATCATAGATATTTACATGGTAACCACATCTTATGCAAGCTCTTCCTTCCAGTTACTAAATCTGGTGCGAGACAATAGGGATCTAAAATTGATTTATTTATGAAATCCTCTTTGTGCTTCTACTTGAGCCTAATGGTGCATTAATTTATTTGCTTAAATACAGTGACAATGTTACATGAACATCAATTTCCCTCAAGTCCATTAATTGACATATTCTGATATGAACTCTAATTAGCTTAATTTAAAAGTGAACGCTCTATATAGCTATTTCATTCCAGCAAAAATTATAACAAGATACTAGCTACAGTGTCTCATAATTCTTGTTCCGGTTATTTAGGGTTCTGCCTGGAACTCCAGATACATGTAATTTTGGTTCCAAGTCATAACTTCAGTTCTCCCTACATAAGTACAAGATCCTACAATTAAATTAACTAGAAACCTAGTTTTTTTTTAACTGAACTTTATTTATTTTACAACAATTGATAAACAAATTCTACAACATACATGAATATCTCTCGTTGGCATGGATATTACCAAGAGGGGTCATTGATCAGCTGTTGATGTGGGAGGAAGCCGGATAACCCAGAGAAAACTCATGTATCCAAGCAGGCAACTGCCATACCCTATCACATACAACCACTGTCGATCACAAGGATCGAACTCGGGTCACTGGGATGAGAAGAGAGTGCATTGTCAAATGCGCTACTTAGAGTCTTGGACACCTAACCTAGTTAATATAATTACACTAGATTGTAACAAAATTTTAATTGTTGGTTTAAATGACCTTGGAAACGTGGATTTCTTAAATGGGGGTCATTTTCCACTAAAAAAATTTGTGTTTTGTGAAATTGGTTTTAAAAGCTGTTATTTATACATCAAATGGCAATATGTCAGTTTATTTTATTGGCAAAAACACTTTTTCTTATATTTAATATATGTATACTGGGTACACGAAAACAATAAGGCAGATGAGTTTAACTGGCTTTTAGGCAATTATTCCCAAGATAAATGAAATATGCTTACAAATTACAAATCAACAAATGAAAATCAAAATGCAGGTATAATGCAGCAAATAATTCTTATAATTATATTGAAAAAGTTCATTATACACATATCATGCAAACTTCTGTTTTATTTTTAAGTATATTGAGTCTATGAGTAACAGATATAGGCGAAGTTCATATCTTATCATATAGCATTTTATATGAAATGATGAAAATTTGTATCATAAGACACAATATCATATCATAAGATATTTTATTGTATGGTATGCTTTATCTTTTTCTTCAAGGGAGATCAGACTTAAATTCATACATGAATTAATCTATATAGATAAGTCTAAATGGCCGGGTAGGATTTACTTGAATATATAACCATGCAGCTCCAAAACTCAAACCCACTTTGAACTGCTCCAAAAACTTTAACATGCCCTAGCTTCCTAAAAATCAAGATCAGAACCTGTATCTGAAGCTATATTTTTGTGTTATGTATCCAAAGTAACATTAACTGTTTAAATGAGATTAGACCATGCAGTCATTTATACTTCCAAGTTCCAGTATGTATATTATACTGCTCCAAGACTTTAACCCACTTTAAGCTGCTCCAAAAACATTTACCTGTTGTATCTGCTCTGTACCTGATGTACATAGTTACAGCAATAAGTTTAATTAAATAGTTAAAACCAGTAGTTCCTTAAGTATCTGACATTCTCAAATAAACTTTAACGTGCTAAAATAAAATATCACCTCCTCCAGTATCTGAAACCTATGACTCAAATTCAGCAATTAAACCTGTCAAAAAAGTAACTGCTTATTAATCTGTTAATGATATCCATTTATTAACTCTATTAACCATGATTACTAATAAATCAATTGACATGCTAAAAACACATGACTATAATAAATGTGCCAGGCTATCCTCTATCAGACTGTCCATAATAAAATATTCATTTGACTGTCAGTATACAGCAGAATTGTTTGTCTTGCTCTGCCTAATTGATCATTTACCACAAAATCTTTGATGACACACACACACACACACACACACACACACACACAACATGTACTAAACATATAAATTTAACTGTAAGAACCCAATTAATTATTAGTCTTTGTGGTTGCATAGGAAGGGACATGACTAGAAGTCCAAGTAAAAACACATGATCATTTGATACATGTATAACAAGCATCAATTTATACTACATATACCATGCATGCACACTGTATTGCCCGAGTGGCATAGCATGACCCATGTATATGTGTAGGCAAAAAATTGAAGCTGAAGGCTTTAGTGACACTCGAAGCGCAAAAGGGGGTAGGTGCACATTTTTTGTGCACCGTAAATTGCAGTTTTTAATATATTCGATCAGTGCTTACTATCTATTCAAGATATATTACTATAGTCAGGTACTCTTTACACAATTGCGCTGAAAAATATAGTTCCATTCACGATCATCAGATACAACATTACAACAAATATTAAGAATATCGATGTATATGTAATACGTGGAAGAAAACAAAGTAACGTAAAATTATTTTTAAAAAACACCTTTCCCCAAGAAATGTAAATGTGAAGTATTCATATTCCTATGCTAGCTGCCTCCTCAGTCTTTTTCACGAAAATATAGGTCATTCTTCGATTGACATTTTTTTCACTTATGAATATTGCTTTTATTATTACAATAATTATATTACTTTCATGATTATTGTTCGTTAGTTATTACCGGTACACAATTTCCTTTAATAATTGTTGTGTATGAGTGTGTGTTTTTTCTTTTCTTTTTTTTAAATGACGGAATGGTTATGCAACACCTGCACCATATTTCTGATCGCACTCGTGTAGACTCTGTTTAAGCACAGATGTGTGCACTGTTTGCTATAGTGATGGGTGGCAGTATTTACTATGGAAATGAAGAACTAGGCTCTATATACGCCAGTTTCTTCACAAGTTCAGTGATTTTAACTTAGAGATCGGCTGAGTCAATGAAAATTCAAGTAATTTAAAAGTCGAATATCTTGGATATGGGGTAACCCATATCTATTCTTGTTTACTACGGGAGGCACTGTAGCTCTCATGTCGTTCATCCAAATTTTTTCAGACTGGGAGCTACGTATATACGGCCCTGCAGCTAGGAAGGGAGTACTACATGGAATTCTAGATACCTTGTGTTATTATTATACTATACTATAGGGTGAACTTTCATTACAGAAACAAGTGCCAGTGGTAAATATTATTACTTATTAGGTTTGTTACTGACTCACTACAGAAATATATGGGGTTGATCAATCTCATAGATGGCGAGGTGAAGCCGAACTGTCTATGAAATTGATCAACCCCATATATTTCTGTAGTGAGTCAGTAACAAACCTAATAAGTGTTTTGTTTTCCCGAGGACTATCAAGTGACACATTTATTCACTAAAGCGATGATCTACGCAAACCCATGTATACAAGTTGCCTAACATCTCGTCCAATTTAACTCATTTAAACTCTTCAAAATATTAATCTCACCTTTTAAATACTCTTTGAAAATCTTCGCTTCACTAATGTTTTCTTACAATGTTTTGTTGCTATTCAATTTTAAACATTTTTTCCCTTTCCTCTGCAGAGATTTGAGCAAATCTCGATGCTGCCATTTTGTTCTGCTCCACTTTCAAGACACAACAATGTGACGTCAATATTCAAAGGGCAACTACTCTAATTTTAAAGAATTTCAATGGGCAACTACTCTAAATATTTTAAGAACTTACGGAACACGGTTTCTGTGTTAAATAATATGAAATGTCGAGATGAGTAGGCGAAGCGGTGGCCAATGACGGCCATATTGCCTAATATTAATCCACACCGAACCTACATAGAGATATATGAGGCAATCACGTGCTATGTTTAAACCAATGAAAGTGTGGCATTTCAGTCCGAGGGAAAACAAATCTAATTTTGACACCCCCCTAAAAAAAGAAAGATTTTTCTTGGGGAATAAATCTTCATATTTCCTGAACATTAATGCAATAAAAGTTTTATTATACCGAACAACATATGATTATACAAAATACGTTGATTTCTAATTTTCTAATAATTTTTCAACTTGTCAAAAGCAGCAAGATTTTTTTGTAAAAATTTTAAGGGCATGACACAAAATCAGTACACAGTTAATTAGACATAATTTAGTATATCGCTTTACATTGCATAAATAATTCATTAAAGGTATTGATTCGTTCTTGCATGATCATGGTAATGGGCCCAGGAGTGTTAAACATGAGAATTAATGTAAAACTATATGCAAATATGTATACACCTGGTGCTGGCTTTCATACCTGTCATTGTTTTGCCCGTGATGACCAGATTCCCCCCATATCAGGTCCCTGAACCTGTATCGTGGTGGTAATGGAAGGACCTGGGAGTATGAATCCATATATTCATCATCCTCAAACATTTTTGTGTCTTGCCATTTTTGTCAGCAGCAGCAGCAGCAGTTGTTTCAATTATTGATTTTTACGATTTGTCATTTTTCACTAACGAACATAATGTATTATTTATGTAACATTATAATACATACACACTACTTTTACAAAACTCAATGTCTTGTTGAAAATAAAAGGCTGATACTATTCTAATCTTTACAAATTAATTGACAGTGTCAATTTTACTATGATTTTCGTTTTGTCGAAATATTCTTTAAAAATTTGGATGTTATGGATGAACCTGAAAGTTTTGGAGAATAGAAGTCTAACGTTACACGGTATCATACAAGTTTATATGAGTGAAAAAAGAGAATTATTGATGTTTGTGTTACGGAATTTAACCTATCCAAATATTTTATTAAAATTAACATTACACTGATATCGAGCATTCGAATTTCCTCGGTTGAAATCTTACCCAGTTGAAGAAATTAGTTTCCTCGAGAACAAGAGTACCTATTTGTAGTAGTTGGGGCTATATGGACCGTGGATATCGGCCTGGATAGCTCAGTGGTAGAGCTCCTGACTAGAGTTACAGGGGTCCCGGGTTCGATTCCCGGTCCAGCCATATGTTTTCAATGTATGTATATGCTCATTCCTCCTTTCCTATTACATATTTAATTAGGTTTAGGTTCTCTAAGATTAAGAAAATTTCTACCCCGAAGAACTTTTATCCAAATTATGTTGAAATTAGATGCACCTATACATCTTCAATCTATTGTAATTCAAAGTTTGACAGATCCACTAGTACAATATCACTATAGATTTAGCCACGTAGCTTGAATAACTTACATAGCTTTATTTACCTACCTGATGTAGGTTTATTTAGCTACTCAATCTTTCTTTTTTCTTAATTGAGTATTTGTATAAATAGTCCACTTAGGTGCAGCAATAATTTTCAACTTTGAACTGATCTGAAAACAATTCACAAAAAATCGCTCTTGAAAATGTTGCTCTTGCAGTCAAAGTTCTAAAAGTTTTGAGGCTATATGTGTAACTTTTTATGTGTGACCAAACAACTTCTTCTTACATGAAATGACAAAGAAGAACAGTTCTTGTTAACATGATATACCGTAAATCTGGAAATTTTTACCGTAGATAAATTTTTAGCAAATTTGCACGTGCTCTGCATTCGCCAAATTTTTTTTTCCTAAAAATTAATCAACAATAAAAAAAAGTAAATAAAAATTTTGCCTAAGGCTGGTCTCTAATCCTTACTATATGAAAAGGTGTCCGTAAATAATAGTCATCTTAAAACCCTGTTTATTATATATAACCATGTAATTACCCCCTAGCTATAACCAGCGTGTGGAGACCCTTCACTCAAAATCGGTATATTCGAATAACTAGCAGTCTCATGTCTATCTTAAGTGTAAATGTATACTGATGACACTGCATGCATGCGTAATTTATTCATACATATGATATGTACCCTCGTTACGCAGTATGTAGCGTTATTCACAGTGTACCGACGGGACACCAAAATTCACGGATTATAAAAATTTGTACAGTATTTTGAATTTCTCGCTGAATGCCGCCATTTTCCTCTCATTCTCGCTCGCTCGACACCGTAAAACATCACCTGTGTTTGACACGTGACCCTCCGATACTTGTGTACTGTACACAAACCGTCGCATGTGAAGGTGTGAACTGCTAATTGGGATTATTATCTCTCTATAAATACGTATCAAGATACCCCACCTGTTTATGCAGCTTTGTTGTATTTGCTGCTGTTATTTAGCATTGCTAATGTATATATCAGTAATTTGAACAAGATATAAATTGCAGACTCAACTCTCACGTGATACTTTATGAAGTTAGTAAACATATACGATTCGTGAGAATAATAGTGGCGGTTGTAATATACGATATCCGAAGGTTAGCTAACATTGTTCATGTCAATATGTGACATTTAATATTTGAGTGCTTTTTATTTTTAGCGCCGATGACAATTCGCAAAAATTTAAAACGTAAAAATTAATCTATTTGCTTTATTGCAAAAATTAATCGACGTAAAAATTTCCAGATTTACGGTAATTGATTGATAATACAATGTTATTTGATCAGCACAATGTGAAGTAATCACACCTATCCATATGCATGCCTCATCCCACACAAGGTGGTATACATTACGGTACCCAAACAATACAAATGCATGTTTTGCTTAAAACTGCTCAAAAGCAGCAATGATTTAACTATTTTTGCTCTGGGTTGCTTTTTTTAAACTACACTGTACAAATATTGATGGTTCCTTGTGACTTTTCGTCTGTTTTACATAAAATGCAAAGTAGCTAAATATACCTACTTCAGGTAAATACCGGTAAAGCTATGCAGGTTATTCAAGCTACATAGCTAAATCTAGTGAGTTTGAAAACAAACATATAGTTCAGGCTGACAGACAAAAAGCATGCACACAACAGTTCCTTCTATATATAAAACTTGCAATTTACAGTGCTCGAATAATTGTGCTTGATTTCTAGAATATTTCTTTGCAAGAAAGTGGACTGTGTGTATTATACACCTCAATGGCTTATTGCTTTTCATACTGAAATATTTACACTCTGTGTGTATTTCCCCTTATGTTTGCACTGGAAATCTGTGTTGTTCAATTTTCTATAACACGCCAAACCTGATCACGGAGTATGAGCACAAGTAAACGTCATCATGTGTTTTGAATAGATTTATTATTGTAAGATTAAGTGAGACTTTCAAACTTACATAACCAATTTGATATGTACTTAAGAAAAATAATCATTGAATCATATCTATTCATTAATAAAAAAGAGTTTACTCGACAAAGTTTCTGGCACTATATTTTTAGCTGCGGAAGTGAACTAAATAACATGTTTTATGGCTGTTTCATCTATTATTCATATCCCTGACAAAGAGCATATATATTGGCTTTAAAGTGGCTTTAAAGTGACGATACACAAATATTTCATACAAATAAACATCAATATAAATTTAAATATAAGCATTGAATGCTTATTTTTGGATATCATCGGTCCTAAAACACACCAGGCCATGCAGACAAATTAAAAATACCATGCATTAGTGCTGTACGATAATTTGCAGATAAATTATCTTACAGCGCTAATGCGTGGTATTCAGTTTGTCTGCATGGCCTGGTGAGTTATAGGACCAACGATATCCAAAAATAAGCATTCAACCAGAATGCTTGAATAGCCTTTAAGTAAAATGTATGCTACTTCTGTTTGTTTATCGCAATTATTGCAATATCTAAAAGTAATCATTTTTAGAGTGTTAAATTGCAGAAAATGCGGTGCTTATAATCTGTTGATTGATAAATAGTAATAAAATGGCAATGAGCTGTTTAAAATTCATTCATCACTGAGCTGTGTATTCATCATCTTTGTGTACGCTGCCATTATAGATGTTATCATGTGTCCATAATCCTGGCCTAAGTCTCCACTCGCTTATTGTAAACAGGGTACTATTAAGATCTTTTGAACATAATAAGCATTATATTAGATTTATAATTAAAAATAAACAGTTAATTTATATTAAAAAACTCACTGAAGATAAATTGTCAGTTTCACCTAAATTTTTAAACACTATCAAAGCCATTGTTGTGACAACATGGGCTTATCGCTTTTTATCCTGGACAGCCCTCGATGTAAAGAAATTTTTGAAAACATCCATAACATCTAATATACCCCAGCTGTTGTCTGCGATTGGTAACCCTATTAAGCAGATCAAAGCTTACTGCGATGTATAAAGTCACAAACTGAAAAAAAAGTTAGCATCAGAAAAATTATTGTGTACCCTATGTGAAATTTCAGTTCATTCCAACATTTCCATTAGAATATTTTCCCTGCAAATGACCATGAGTCAAGATTATATAACCGCTTGATCATAAGTTTTGATTACACTTGAACTACGTTTGCCCTAATGTTCAGGCCGAAAATTTGGCATGCATATTATACACCAGTATGTATTATGTTCGGCAAAATACGGTACATGAACTTAGAACAGTCTTAACTATTAAAGATAAAAAGACATTTAAAAGGTTAAATAAACTTACTGTAACAAGGTATACATGTATAGTCTTACTATGAATTTATTTCAAAACTGTCTTTTATCACTTTTATAAAAATCTCACACTAGCATGCATATGGTTTTCATGGACTAGCTATTAAATAGAAAATTTTATACCACTCGCAAATAGAGTTAGAATCACCAATGACCATGTATATCTGTCCGTCTGTATAGACAGGATTTCAGTGGATTATTTATTTTTCTAAAAATTTGTATGCTCTTCATTTATGATATAAAGATGTGATATTATATTTTTCTTCATTTTACAGGTGTTTTTCAACTTTATAAAACCTTTTTTACTTAAGGAGATTCTGTAGTGACATCGTCGTCTGGTCTATAACTTTTACAAGAAGATAAACTTGGTACAGCTAGAGGTTGTCTGTAATCTGAGGTCAGGTCATGCCCCTGATCTAAGGTCATTGACAAAGCTTAAGGTCATATTATCATAAATATGGCACTTATCTAAAAGAGGCCCCACAGAGGGTATTAGTATCTCTTGAACAAATCCAGTTTTAAACACAAGTTCTGTTTCAGGTAAAAGAAGGACAACTCTGAGAAAGAAACCTACAATGAGGTTATTATCATGAGAAGAAAATGGAGAGTGGTGGTCTGCCTAACTGTGATCTTTATTTTGTATGTTTCATACAAAATATTGGAGCCAGACATCAAAAGGGAGATAAATCAGGCAGACTCAATTATCAAAGAAGTCCCAGTTGTAAGGGAAGATAACTCCAGACTAAGTGAAGAGGAGGTTGAAACAGATGTTGAAAAACTTGTGAAAGAGTTGCAGAAAAAATACTGGATCAATTTTTATTACCCTCTGAAGGATTCACCATGGCGAGTAGCAGATAAAATGGTAACAGAGAGGGAAGTGCATCCGGAATATGCACCAGAAATAGGTAAATAGTTGATATATGCATTGGATGTGACCTTTGAAACCAGATTTTATTGTAGCTGTTGGCTGAATAACAAGATCCTTATTAATGATTAATGATGACAAAGTAAAATAAATGATGAGTATAAAGTCTTGATGAAAAATATATATATTAATTAGGATATTGAACATGTAATGATTTTTTGCAAAGAGATGTACCATATATGAATTAGACCAGTTCAGTTAGAATAATAGGTGTTTTAATTAATAGTTGGATTTTATGCGTGTAAAATATAAGCTCTAAACAGACATGAAAAGGACAGTGAGTTGTACATAAATCTTTATCCTTTAGTCACTTGCCCAGAACTAGACTGCTAGTGATCAGCAGGCCTTTTTTTATGAATGCTGCAAGGCAATTTATTCATTCACTCTCACTCAAGCCACATAAAGGGGCTCTTGCAGTGTGCATTTGCTTAATTAACAACAACAACAAAAATCAAATGAAAGAGCTGAGGCATACCTTTCTAGGTTGGTCTCTGAGCCATATGCATAACTCAATATATCCCGATCTGGCCCAGATGAAAAGGCTGGAACCTTGTGATATCTAATGTTCTTCATGGTGTGTCTGTCGCGGGGTTGATATCGCCGGTGATGTGTGGTACAATCATTGTTTCCTTCTATCACTAAAGAAGAGTTGGAGCCAAACATTATTGCAGTACTCTGAATTTAAACTAACAGAAGATTTCTTTCTTTAAATGTTTACTGCACTAAGTTTTGAGGGGAAAAATTTATCAAGTTCATTTTAAATAGTCTTGATCATGCAGGTTTTTTAAATATTTCCTTTTTTAATGATTTACTCTTGCATGCTATTTAATAAATAATTCTAATCAATTGTAAATCTAGGCTCTTTTGATCTACATTTATGAATTTCTGGTTATAATGATATTATTTAAAAAGATCTGTGTTACTTGTCATTTGTTAACTAAGTCACAAGAATTTTAATCCTCGGATTTAGTTAAGATTATAAGTATGGGTAGAGTCTACATTTATTAATCTGTTTGTAGTATTGACTATAAACAAATTTGTTCGAAGTTTTGCTGAACATACAGCCAAGAGAAATTTTAAACAAAGTACAAATATATTGTTCTATAAAATTGGATGATTTTGTCTCAGGAGCAGGAACGTTTTTTAATTCAACTTTTCCGGCACATCTTTTAACTACAATGAACGGCAATGAACAACAATGAACCACAATAAACCACAATGAACCGCAATGAACCACAATGATTTAAACAATAAAATGCTTTTTTTGGTGATCGATTCATGTGAGATACGAAGGTAGTGGCGTTGCAGAAAAAATATGTAACCCGCGTTATTAATTTTTTCTAATAGATAAATATAAGCTGTATTACTATTTCATAATTTTATTTTGCTACCAAACATGATTTTATGACAATTCTGCTTGTAACTCCAATCTTTATGATAAAATAATTTATTTTTCATAACGTCACAAGACCATGTGATATACAATTTTTTTTAAAAGATGGATTGGTCTAGAGTCGAAATTAAGCTTGATTTGACTATTTTAACCAGTTTAAAGTCATTTTTCTTGGTTTTTTGTTTTTTTGTTGTTTTTTTATATTGTAATTAGGACTGGCATACGAGCTAAAATTTCTTTTTTTTAAATCCTGGATAAGCCCTTTTTAAACCAGGATAAAATGTGTGATTAGAGGTCTTTGGATAAAAATCATATATATATACGTTTTAGCATTTCTACATCGGCCAGCGCACAAAATATTCGCATATAACGGTTTCCCAAAAATGTGGTGCTATTCCCCAGATATTTTAACTATTCCACAAATATCAAAGCATGACAATTCTGGAAATATCATTCCTAAACAACATAAGTAAAAGACTTTTAAACTGCATAAAAAGTGAATACTGATAAAATATCACCCTGTATAATCATTTTTTGTAAAAGTATATTATGATCTTCACTACGGGTACACCTGTCCAACTCGTTTAATTTATGAATGTTAGAGATTTTGGATAAAAACATGTAGCTTAAGTATGAAAAAAAATACCTATTTTCTATGATATGATGGAATTCCTCACCAAAAAATTGCAATAACACCTCCCTGTAAATATTATTCCACCAACCTTTTTATACAGGAAATAGATGAAAACAGATCTTTGAAAATGTAACTTAAATTTTGATGTTTGCTGCATGTATACCTTTATAGAGGACAGTGTCTTGATGATGACGTAACTATTGGGGCCCGTATAGAGGTGTAACAGGGGCCCTATAGAGGTGCTGACTATAGGGATCAGTATAGAGGACTTTTATCATAGATATTTATAGCATCAGGGTCCATATAGAGGTGTAACAGGGGCCCTATAGAAGTGCTGACTATAGGGATCAGTATAGAGGACTTTTATCATAGATATTAATTAGGGCCCCGCTATGCAAGCGCCCTATAGTGATCAATCTGTCCGTCCATCTGTCTGTCCGGGTTTGCTTGTCCGAAGCGTATCTTCTCTCTCCTTGGCTCAATCTGGCTCATACTTCACCCACAGAGTGCCTTTGGGTAAAGGGTGTGCAGTGAATTTGAACCATGTTTCTAGGTCTAAGGTTAAGGTCATAGCAGAATTATCTATAAAATCCTTGTCCGGGGCATGTCTTCTCTCCACTTGGTTCAATCTGGCTCATACTTCACACACAGAGTGTATATGGTCAAGGGTGTGCAGTGACCTTGAATGAAGTTTGTAGGTCAAGAGTCAAGGTCATATCGGATCACACAAAAATCCTTTTTTCAGAGCATATATACTTTCCACTTAACCCTATTTGGCTCATACTTTACATAAATAGAGCTTATGAGTAAAGAGTGTGTAGTGACCTTGAACCAATTTTCAAGGTCAAATGTGAAGGTCATAGCAGAATTATATGAAAAATCCTTGTCCGGAGCACATCTTCTCTCCCTTTGCTCCAATCTGGCTCATACTTCACCCACATGGTGTCTTTGGTCAAAGGGTATGCAGTGAACCAAGTCAATGTGAAGGTCATAGCAGATCTCTTTATAATCAGCTTAAGACCATAAATTATTTCCCATTTGCTTTATCTTGATCAGATTAAACAAAAATGTCTGTATGTAAGTGGTAATGAAATT
Organism: Magallana hongkongensis; assembly: GCA_016163765.1. Classification (NCBI taxonomy): domain Eukaryota; kingdom Metazoa; phylum Mollusca; class Bivalvia; order Ostreida; family Ostreidae; genus Magallana; species Magallana hongkongensis. The sequence goes on along the minus strand of WFKH01011581.1, from coordinate 51,551,768 downwards.
GAATTAGAAGTTCTATGCCAGCTGGAAAATTTCTAAGTTATAGGTCAAGGTCAAAGCAAAATTCTCTGAAATTCTTTTCATCCTATTGTTCATTATTTAAGCGGGGCCCTTTGAGATGGTCACCATCTCAATGTAGTCTAGTAGTATCAGGGTCTGTATAGAGGTGTAACAGGGACCCTATAGAGGTGCTGACTGTAGGGATCAGTATAGAGGACTTTTATCATAGATATTTATAGTATTCGGGGTCCGTATAGAGGTGTAACAGGGGCCCTATAAAAGTGCTGACTATAGGGATCAGTATACAGTAAAACTCGGTTATAGCGAAGTCCTAGGGACCAATGGAATTACTTCGTTATATCCGTAATTCGTTGTATCCGTATAACGAATTCGTAATAATAACTATAGCGAATTCATTATATACATATTTTCTTTCACCAGACTACAATTTTTGCTTAGTGAGACTGAGAATGAAAAAAAAATCTTTTGATACCTTTGATAATCGGATTGTGAATTGAAGAATTTATGTGAAAATAAATTCATTCAAACTGTTATGTTAAATGGTAGTGCAAATTTTTTAAACTGTAAAGAACTTTGTTATAAAATTGTTAAATTTCGTTATCACTCATCTCTACGGTACTCAAAATCAGTTCGCTATATCCGTAAATTTGTTATATCCGAATTCGTTATAACCGTAAAATTTTGGAAATATTTGTTAAGAATTTTACCGGGGACTCAAAAAAACTTAGCTATATTCGAGATTTCGCTATATCCGTGTTCGTACTAAACGAGTTTTACTGTAGAGGATTTTTATCATCGAAATTTTTAGTATTTGGGTCCATATAGAGGTGTAACAGGGGCCCTATAGAGGTGCTGACTATAGGGATTTGTATAAAGGACTTTTATCATCGATATTTATAGTATCGGGGTCCGTATAGAGGTGTAACAGGGGCCCTATAGAGGTGCTGGATATAAATAGCGAGCATGGGTAGAAAAAAAGTTATAGTACAGAGGTCTCATGTCATCGATATTTATAGAAAAGGGATCCTTATAGAAGTGCTGACTATACAAAATAGTGAGCGTGCACAAAAAAAAAAGACTATTGTTTTAATCATTTATAAAAAACGATCATTTCATTATGGATTGTCAAAGAGTACAGTACAAATGAAAAATTATAGCATGGAATGCATTAAAAAAAGATGAGAGAAACCAAAAAGTGTGGACATTGAATGAAAGTGGGTTGGTTTGACAATAAGAAAGCCTATATAAAAGATTTTAAAGAAGTAACCAGAAATGGCTACGATTTGGCCGACAGCTGGGGAACTGAAAATTTTTTATTAAAATGTAGAGTTATGCCCCAGTGAACACATGATATGAAACAAGATGAATGTAAAACAGACAAAGTTATCAATGAAAAAAGTTCAGTTTGACAATAATGTTCCCACTTTGTTAGTTCCATACAAAGATAGGAAAGGTGAATGGATGGACTTTGCCATTGATAGAGCTCATTTTAGGAGAAGAATTCAACAGACAGAAATGATTTTGTTACCAATATTAAATGAAAAAAAAAGTTATTAAAGGGTAATAAGAGGACTGTGTCTTGATGATGACGTAACTATTTGTAGAAAGGGATCCGTATAGAGGACTTTTATCATCGATATTTATAGTATTTGGGTCCGTATAGAGGTGTAATAGGGGCCCTATAGAGGTGCTGACTATAGGGATCAGTATAGAGGACGTCATGAAAAAGTTCATACAGAATTGAACATTTTCGCTTTACTATTGGTTCATATAAGGAAACATAATTATTTGCAAATATAAATATTGGGTATTAAGGACGGCGGACCCAATTCATTTCTACAATAGATTTTTTATTCAAATTTTTATATAATGTTAATCAGTTAATGGTGAGTGAAAATCAATAAAAAAATTACATGATCATCGACTTTCTTTTTTTAATAGGGGCGTTACAAAATTTGGGTACAAAAATCGGCAGATATAATAGAAAGTAATGGGAATTTTCTGGGGCGTGGTATAAAAACTGATATTTTAAAAATTCTGCAATAGATTTTTTACTCTTATTAAATTGTAATATTAAGAAGTCATTTAGCTTACCGATGAACAGAAAAAAAATGTAGGTCATCGACCTAAATTTTTTGAGGGGTTGTGTCAAAGTTCACGGCATGGTTCATTTTTCTTCAGAAATGTCATTGAAAAAAGGACATAATTATTTATTGCCTGACGTTACATTAACTGCTGTATATATAAATATTGTTCAGTTAATGTATAAATTCAATATCTACCAGAATATAAGACTATAAACTGCCTTTCGGAGTTGTATGAATTATAAACTGTGGAAATATAACGGACATGTCGAAAACAGAGGAAATTCGGACTAATTTTTTTCTTCTTAATTTTTCTCCACTTAAAATATTTTGGCATCACAAATTATGTTTAGTTTAATGAAAATTTTATTATTTTATCTTATTCTGATGTACGTAATTACGACAGTCATATTTATAGCATATGCGCGGTTTCTGCGCAGAGGTGCGAAATCTTGAATTGGGTCCGTCGTCCTTAAGGAGGAAGTCTTTTACAATTGTTTGAAAAGTATCAGATATTTAAATTAATGAAGGTCTTTTTTCAAGGAAAATTCAATAGATTAGATTTGAAGATGATAGCATATTTTTAAAGTTTTTCATTTTTAAACATATATCCCTATTGGGATTTTCCAAAATTAAGGAATTCTAATCTGCTCCCTTGACAGATTTCGATAGAAAAGTGTGGGTTGAAGGTGAAAATTTTGATTGGATGCAGGCCATCATCCAACAAATTGTTTTCCAGACAACGCATATTGATATAGATGGCACTACCATCAGCCCAGGCTTTTTCTTGCTTAATCTGTCAAGATTGAGGAGCAAATCAGAAACCCTTGACTTGGGAAGATGAGCTGCATGTACTGAACTGTTTTTAGATTTAAAGAGGGGTTCAATGAGCAACAGCTTGGGTTTTAATGTACTCACCCTGTACTCATTATGTGATAATTAACAATGGATATTTTAACCCGAAGCTTCACATTGCTCATGTTTTTCACTTTTTATACATTTTTAAACTTTTAGTCTTCAGGAATATAATGTCTTTTTTATCTAGTACCTAATTTTCAGAACAATCAATTGATAGAAAAAAATCTACAGTAGATGAAGATGGAAGATTTAACATTCCTTTACTGCACTAAGGCTCAATACAAACACTTACCCCATTATTGACCATCACAGCTAGGGATCACAGTATTAGAAGAGGTCAATATGATAAAAGCAGTGATTATCTCTTGGACGTTTCACTATCAATGGCTATTTCCTATTTTGTCAATACTCTGGTCAAAAAACTTGCCAAACTGATCTATGTTGTGCGTGGTGGGGCAACAGCATGTGGATTCTCTGAATTACCGATGGAGTTCGAGCTTGAAAATCAATGACTTTACCTCTGTCTGTCAACATCCACGTTTCTGGCTTACACACATATAAAAAATGGAACATACTAATGAAGATGTTTTTACTTTTAACAGTGCCAAGTATACAATTTGTTCATTTTTCTCTATCTTACTTTTAGTTTGTACCTCAGAATAATGGCCAATACATCTGAAGCTGATTACCTGGTACATTAATTTGTTTTGATGAAAGTAACTTTAGTTTTGGATATGGTAATTTATTGTTAAGTGAAATTTGAGGACATTTTAGTCGTGCAGCGTAGATCTAATAGTATTACGGGTTATGCATTTTTCATAGTGTCAGGATCACAGGAGTGTCATTGATTATTTGGCTAGAGATATTGAGTAGGTCTGACATAAATGCTGAGGAGTTTAATTGCCCTGTGCAAAAAAGAAATCCCCAATCCCTAATCCCCAAGAGAGAGAGGGGGGGGGGGGGGGAGAGATGCATTAATTAATTGCTGAATCAAGGAAGATTAGGGTAATAGTGTTAAGACTTAATTATTTTGGTTGCTGTAATGTGTAACTTCAGCAAGTGAGAAATGGCAATTTGAATAGCCCTCCTCTCTTGTATCCACTGGTGAAGTTGAATATTTACATATGCGATGTGCTATTGAAATGGCTCAACTCTGCATATGTATAATAGCTGCAAAAGACAGTTTGACAGGGCTAAACTCACTCACTCACTCAATCCTCTCTGTACCGTCAGGTGCTTGAGGTTTCCACCTGGCTCGGTCTGCAGCTACTAAACAAGAGATCTAAATTTCATCTTACCTTTTTCTTTCATATCTAGAAGTCCCAATTACTGATACAAAATGAATTCATAGTTAACACCTCTGCACAGTACATATTGAACCTTCAGAGATTGATTTTGCTAATAGACCAATACCAATATAGTCTTGTAATATTATAAAGAATAATTCATGAAGTCTCCTCACTTGCATACTTCTGCTTTAGTAAAGTATTAACTCCTACCTGCAATTATGGCATGTTGATCATAATTGCTCCCTTTTTCCCTTTTTCATGATTGATCAAAATGGAATTGTGGTCGCAATCAATTCTGTTTATGTAAGATGTTTAAATAGATCATATTTGTTTATGAAGTAGTAAATGCTCTCTTACATATTTATTGGAGACCCATTTTCAAAGTTATTTTGTATTGATTTAAAGTATCCCCACACAAAAGAGAACTGATGAAGGACACAGGACAATAATGTAGTAATCATAGGAAACTGAATCATTGTTACTGTAAAACTTGCAAAGTCATAGGGACCAGTAGATTTCCTTAAACAATAAAATGCTTTCTTTTGTGATTCATGCAGGATATGAAGGTAGCGACATTGCAGAAAATATACGTAACCTAGGTTAGCAGGTTATGTAATTTTTTTCTGCAATGATCGCTACCTTCATAACCCGCATTAATCATCAAAGAAAGCATTTTATTGTTTATATTTACATCTTTCTTTTAACAAATTTTTAAAATGAATTTAATCGTAAAGAGTAAGTATAAGTAACTAAAGTATTCTTAATGTACAGCAGTACATTAGATAAAAGAAATAACCAAGTCACCTTATATGGGAATTTGAGTCTGACATCATCATGTTTATTTCATGCAGTCCGGGATTTTTCTTCGGTTGCTGAAGGTTTCAACCGATCAATAAACTGGTTAGAACTGGCTCGTGTAGATTTCAGTCCTGTCATTTTCTACTGAGCTATGAATACCAATCAGTTTTCGTAAGAAATAAAGGAAATCATACTTCGTGGATGTAAATATTTTGCTATATCAGTAGATTGTTATATCTACAGTATATCATAACGACTTCGTAATAATAAATAGAGCAAATTGGCTAAACACATCTTTTCTTCTACTTGACTACTATTGTTTTTGCCTTTTGAAGCATTAAATACTTTTTAAAAGCATTTTCACCTCTATGGGACTTAAAATCATTTCACTATATTTTCAATTTTGTTTAAAAAAACAAGTTCGTTATAACAGTTGAACTTTGCAGGGGGAACACTTAATATTAATTAATAAAACACTTTCAGTTTTAAGGTAATGATCCCTACCCCACTACATAAATAAAATACCTACAGAATTTTTTCAAATTTCTCAAACATGTATTTGGGGATATATCCTTATCAAATTTAACCCAGTTAACTGGTCCATCGGTATTATAATAGCTAGGGCCATTGCAAAATATAGAACCAATTACGGAAAATGGTGCTTTTTCCATACATTAAGAATATTGGCCTAAGCCTGAAATTTGACTTTCAGGAAATCATTTTTGACTGATATCCTATGTAAAATGAACGAATTTATTTTTTAAAACAAATACTTTAATGTTACACATGCTTATTTATTAAAAAATAGATAAATTTGTTTACAAATGAGATAAAATGAAACAAATTTTCAAAGAGAATTTAATCTCTTTTAATTTTATTTACCTACAGAATTCTCTGAAATAGTGATAATGTTTATCTCTTAAGGCCCTTAACCAATAGAAAATAAAATTACCCAAAGGACTGGCCTTTTAAGGATCACAATTGGCGTATTTTTGGTAAAATTCATTAAAATATATATTTTGAAAAAAGTTCTGTAAAAAGAAAATTTTGCATAGTTTTATCATTTCATCTTTCTAAAAAGTATATTTAGCTTTTTGTTAAATAGAAAACCTTATTTGAACAAACCGTTGATCAATCTGTATTATATAAATCGCAAAAGATGGGGTTTTTTGAATATCGGTAAGTATTATGGATCGAGTTCGGTATTTAGAAATTGCAGTCACATACGCGGAAAACGCTAATTACCTGATATGCTTTCATGACCAACCTATATTCAACTATTTTTTCTGGTTTTAAAGACTGTTTTAAAAAATGAAGTAATTTTTCTTAAACGTATAATTTTAATTCTAAAACAATTTTTAGGAAAAATATATTTATGTTCGTTGCTAAGCGTATAGAGTAAAGATCGGGCACGGGCAAGACGTAATTACGCGTGAATTACGTCATACGTTGTTTTGTGACGTATGGACAATTACCTTAACAGTGATATTGCAAGTACTGATTAAAACTGGAAAGAACATTTAAAATACTCTAGAAATGTTTGCTGATATTTTATTAATTTGTAATAAACATAAACTCTTTTCCTCACCCTGTATCACCTGTTACAAATATTAGCCGTAATAGTTCCTAGAAATTTTCAATGTTGAATGCATGCTTTGAGTATTGCTTGCTGTTTTAGTTTGCAAGTGGCTTCTTTGGGGTTTTCCAGATAAAGAATATAGATATGGTAATATAGTTATAGGTTAAATAGTTTGTAAATGCATACTAGATTATTTAGAATATGCTGTCACCCTAAATTGTTATCAACTTTGTATATTGATCAAGTGATTTGAACCTAATGGAGAACTTAAATTGGCTTTGATTTTTTACATGCCACTTTCTGCGGATAAGGATAGAAAAGAGGGAAAAAAGTCAATAAATCTGTTCAGCTACAACCTTATTAAGGCTGGCAGTCTAGTGATACAAGAGCCTCATAGCCACATGTTTAGTATGAATGTTATTGTTTGGGGAATACATGTTTTTAGCAGCAAACAAACTTTTATTACAGTTGCTGTTATGTTACCAAAAAACTACCATCAACTAAATCATACTCCTTAGACAGTGAAACTGACATGTATATATTTTGAATTTTGAAGAAAACAAAGGGATTGTTCATATGTATTATGTAATATGAGTACATATGGTTTTTTAATGGGGCATGGTCACGATTTTGTTCAAAAATTATTTGTCCAATTTTAATGTTTACAATCCTTCAGGAAGGCATTTTTAATGGGCAACCAAAAATTGAGTGTCATTTGTTGAGTTATAAGCAAGTTACAGAACTTACAATTCTTTGATATGTAAACAAAGCTTTTGTTTACATTTTGAATGATGAAGTGAAAATTCCAGTTTTAGACCTAAAATGAATGTGTTAAACGTTAGGAACTGTTTATTTATTTAAGCTTTAAATGAATAAGAAGATAGACAAATCAGCTTGAAAAAGATTTTTTACTTGTATATTGAACCCATGTAAACAAAACAGGGCACGAGCCTTGTTTACATGACAAAGTCTGAAAGAATTGTGAGCCCTGTATCTTGCTTATAACTCTACGACTGACTCTCAAATTTCATTTGATCATTAGAAATGCATTCCTAAATCGTTGTAAATAATAAAAACAGAAAAATAGAATTTGACCAAAATCATGACCATGCCCCTTTAAATGTTATTGTAATTTACAATTACCAGTAACTTTAACTAAGTGACCTAATATAGTTAGCATGTCAATTAAGATTTACTATTACTTTGTAATTGTAAGAAGAGTCAAAGAGTCAAAATAGTCAAAAAATGATGAAAAGACCTCCATAAGGAGTGTATTTTTACCTTGTGTACAAATATGATATAGAGCAATGACATTTCTAAGTCATTATCAGCATCAGCATATGTACTCGAGTATATTTGGTCTCCATCTTGAATAAGAATAAGGACTTTGACATGTAAATATTACATGAATGGTGCACAGAAAATTAGATTTGAAACACAAAGAGAACAAATATTGGTTCAATTCAAATGGTGGTTGAACCAAATGACCAGATCAGATTTAGGGAAACATATACTAGTGTTGGATGTAAATTATATACATGTATACCAGACGTGTATACCAAACTACCAAACTATATTTGTTGATGGCAGTGTAAGACTTTCTCATTGTTTAAGGATTTTTGCCTGAGTCAGCCTTCAGATTACCGTAATTGTTTTGATGCAGGAAAGTAATGGTATAGCATTATATTATATTGTATATTATGCCTGTAGTAACTTGATTTTTCATTAGGACTTGAAAAGAGAATGGGTCAATTAATAGCTTTCCTTGCCAGATCTCTCTCAGCTCTCTAAAACAACTGTCAGTCAACTGCTGATTAAGTCCCTGAGCCCATTATTTCACTAGATTGTTTTGTATTGTTGCATAGGTGGGGTTTTTTTTATACCCCCGCTCTGAAGGAGAGAGGGGGTATTGTTTTACTCTTGTGTGTGTGTCTGTCCATAACAAATTTTCAAACAAATTTTTGTCAAAGTTTTCTAAAAATAAACTATTCATCGCAGATGCTTGAAATTTTAACACGCTCTTTAATTAGGCATGTCACAAGGTGAGATTCATCTTTTAACAAATCTGATGTCAACTTTGCTTATTGTGTACATTAACTTCAGAGCGGGGGTATCACTAGTGAGCATTGGCTCACAGATATCTTGTTTTACCTAAAATCAATTTCAAATTGATATTAAAAATCTAGACTGATTTTTAATAATGGAAATGTTTTCTTGTTGGATTAACCACCAGTACATGCATATTCATTTCGGGAAGAATTGATTGATGCTGTCTTTAAATTGATTAAAGTGTTGCATCAAAACAAAGGATGCATGTGCCATATAAAATATTGATAAAAGAAGATCATTAATGTAATATTTCATTCTTATCCTAGCTGTGTCAGCTTTAACAGTATTGGTGGATATTTACTGATGCATAGACGATTTATTTGTCAGACTGGGAGTGTGATGCAACAATTAGTATGGTAGATAATTGCAGTACAGTACTTTCAGAATATATTAAGTCAAATTTGCTGCAATAGTAATGTTCAATGAATACTGTAGACAATGCATGCTTAAATAAAGATATGATTTCAATGCCCCAGCATGTAATGTCTTTATGGAGAGGGAAATTGGGGAGATATAAAAAGGGGGAGAGACATTTTCAGATCTGTATATATTTACAGGATAATCTGGGTTGACAGGCTCATGTCTTTGGTCTGTCAACCCAAAACTATTTGTACAGCTACAGATCTGCAGCTGGTGTGGAGAGAGAGAGAGAGAGAGAGAGATTGATTTTTATAGAACATTGGTTTAATACTGATCTACATAGGATGTTTTGTGTTTGTTTTAGGTTCAATACTGAAGGCAATGGCTACAAGGAAAATTTTATCAGCTGACACAGGCTATAAAGGAACACAACTCAAGCTTTCATTGATACTTGAAGGAGGCCAAATTGTAGCATTTAAACCTAAATGGTAACAGCCATGTAAAGAAAATGAACAACTCTATTTTATTTTTTTTTGCAACAGTTTAAGGATAGAGGGGATTCCCTATTTTAGCTTTTTAGCCAAAAGGCTCAAGTGAGCTTTTCTATAATCAAAATTTGTCCGTTGTCGTTAGGGTTGGCATTGTTGCACAAAGCATCCCTGGGCCAAGGGGATTGAAGTTTATTCAAATGAAGGGCCACGCCCTACTTAAAGGGGAGATAATGAGAAAATAATGAAAATTTATTGACATTTAAAAAAAATCTTCTTCTCAAATACGATTTGGCCAATAAAGTTGAAACTTATAAGTAAGCTTCCTCAGGTAGTGTAGATTCAAGTTTGTTCAAATCATGATCCCCAGGGGTAGGGTGGGGCTACTATAGGGGGAGGGGTTCTAATTTTTACTTAGGAATATATCGAGAAAATCTTTAAATAACTTCTTCTGGAAAATCATTCGGCCAGAAAAGTTAAAATTCATGTTAGCATCTTCAGATGGTGTAGATTCAGGTTTGTTTCAAATCATGATCCCAGGGGTAGGGTGGGGCTACAATGGGGGTTAAAATTTAACATACGAATTTGTAAGGGGAAATCTTTAAAAAAATCTTCTAAAAAATCATTTGGCCAAAAAAGTTGAAATCTATGTGGAATCATCCTCAGGTAGTCTAAATTCAAGTTTGTTCAAATTGTGGTCCCCAGGAGTAGGGTGGGGCCACAGTGGGAAGGGGGTTGTTCAAATTTTTACATAGGAACATATAAGGTTAAATTTGAAAAAATCTTCTCAAATACCATTTGGCTAGTAAAGTTGAATCTTATGTGGAAGCTTCTTCAGGTAGTGTAGATTCAAATTTGTTCAAATCATGATTCCCAGGGGTAGGGTGGGGCCACAATGGGGGGTCAAATTTAGATAGGAACATATTGGGTTAAATTTTTAAAAATCTTCTTCTCAAAAACCATTTTGCCAGAAAAGTTGAAAACTATGTGGAAGCATTCCAGATAGTGTAGATTCAAGTTAGTTCAAATCATGATCCCTGGGGGTAGGATGGGGCCACAATTTGTAGAGGGGGGGTATTTTTATGTAGGAATATATAGGGGAAATCTTTAAAAATATTCTCATGAAACATTTTGCCAGGTAAGTTGAAACGTATGTGGAAGCAGTCTTAGGTAGTGTAGTATCAAGTTTGTTCAAATTAGAACCATTTTAACAAGAGCTTGGACTTTGGGTAGTTGTGACAAACAGCAATGTGACGTAGGCCTGTCTATTTCATCGTTAGCCACTCGGCCATGGCTCTTTGAAATCAACAAGATTTGTCTGGCTTTTGAGCTTAGACTACGCAATCGGTGCACACCAGTGTCATTTTTAACTTGTTTTGACGCAAGAAAAAGATAGTTACGTCCTACCGAAAGTCCAAGGTCTTGTTAAAATGGTTCTATTATCCTTGGAGGTAATGTTGGGCCGCAATGCTACATTTTTTACACAGGAATATAAACCATTAAAATCTTCATTCTTTATTAGGGGCTCAATGTTAAAATATGTGCTAAAAATTTTTAAAAATCTGCAAAGAACAAGGGACATTATTGGCCAAAATATGTTGAGTTTCAAATATGCACAGCACAAAACATTTTAAAAAGCCTTGAATTTATCAAATCCAATGGTATATAACTTATATGTGTGACTTAACATATACATCATGAAATTTATGCTGAAAACTGTTCCGTTTTTAGCAAGACGTCGAATTTTAAACGCGACGCCATGCATATTTATGCGAGAAATTGCAGATTTGCTGTTAATCTGTGTTGTAAAATCATACCGGTATCTGTGCATGAGTTTCGGGCTTGTTAACTGCAGATCACAAGTTTAAATCTGCATGTGGCCTATTTCATTGAACTTTTGTAATTATAAGTGTTTAAATACAAAATTGTATATATTTTCGCCTATATGACTTACATGTGTATACTTCTGATGCATTATGCTACATTGTATCTTTTATAATCAAGTAATTTTCTGTTGATTTGAGAAACTATTCCAAGGTGTAGTGAGTCAGTTAAATACAAGTATCTTACGGCTTCCATTGGTTATTCACCAAAGTACAGGAAGCAAAATAACTTTCTAAAGTGTTCATAACCTTTCTGATCACAATTTTTAATGTTAAATGCATGAACAGTGAACTCGAAGAAGGTAAGGGAAAAAGGGGGAGGGGGGTCCTCGACTGTCAGCAAGTTTGATAAGGAACCTCAATTAAAAATATCATTGAATGAAAAAGAAATGGAAATGGGAATGATTGGACTGGACTTGAAAGATGTTAAAAACAAATTAGATCTGTTCATGTTTCACAATATTGTTTGCACACATATACACTCAGAGAGAGAGAGAGTGTGTGTGTGTGTGTGTGTGTTACGCGTGTAGTTTTCTGTTTTAAAAACGTAGTATACAAATCAACTTTCACACACTCGGTGTGTAAGAATCATATTATACATTAAAAACACTGTAAAATACTTTTTTGTTAAGCATATTTTTATATTCTTCGGACTTGAAAAACTTTATCATGGAAGGAGCACGTGGTGCAGCTCGCCTGCTGATTTGATTGACAGGTGTAGCACGTGGACTCTGACTGAAACTGCTTTGTTGGATTCTATCACAATGTGCACGATAAAAGGGTTATTTATATATGGAAACTGAATTAAAAACAATGTCTCATATTAGTGATTTACAAGTGAAATGTATCCCTTCTCTCTTCTCTCTCTCTCTCTCTCTCTCTCTCTCTCTCTCTCTCTCTCAGTTTCTTCAAACAAATGATGTCTAAACAAAATGTTTAAAGTGTCTGATAAAGATGAAGTCAAAAACTTTAAGACAAGATCACGGAAGGAACTCTATCTAAATGTTTAAAGTGTCTGATAAAGATGGAGTCAAAAACTTTAAGACAAGAATAGATCATGGAAGGAACTTTATCTAAATGTTTAAAGTGTCTTATAAAGATTAAGTCAAAAAATTTAAGACAGTCAAAATCACGGAAGGAACTTTATCTACCGATCCACTGATTCTACGCGCTATAAAAATGAATATACATGTACTACATGCACAGTGTAGGAACGGAAGTGTACGGTTTTGGGTAGCGCTGTTTGTCGAAGCGAATAAACAAATAGAAGACGTAGCTCTGCGAACAGTCGAAGATTTTAATCATGGATGTAAAAAAAAAACCTTCCTTAACAATTCAATACGTCATGGTAATAAACTGGCACAAGTATAAAAAGTTGTATTCCTTTTGCAACATGATTTAATTTTGACAATCAATATTCCAAAATTGAAATGATTATTATGTACGAAATACAATCATTACGACTGAATAGGGGACATGTAGAGGTAGATATATATCTCAAAAGAGTAATCTAACCTGGAGTTTGATGTCATTGCAAATTAAAGTAGGAAAATTTCTCAGAATATCATGAGTTGTCATTATTTGATACTGTATGCGTAGCGTAATTTTAAGCATATATTTAGAATTTTACTGTACGCATAGTTCTATGATTAAGCATTGGTTTTGAATGGTAAGTTAACTCAGTAGAATGACCATTGTATGAATGGACTCATTCAAAATTTCAATGATGAAAAACAAATATTTTTGCTGCGATTATTTTTGTAATTAGTAGTTTTTTAATCGGCCTTGCACATCCTTTTACATAGCTGTCATATGCACATGAGTGTTAAACTGAAGACAACTATATAGGTTTTGGATAAATGAGATTTAAAAGTGGAGTACTAGTACAAGTATTTTGATACATTTATTTATACTGACAAACTTTATACAAATATACTTGCAGTATACGCAATTGATATCAAAACCCTTAATATAAAAATAACTAAATGACATCCCGCGCAAGCGCTGGAAATAACACTTTACAAATTAATGGGCTTGTTTTTTTTGTACATATTTATTTGTGTCCGATTTTTTTCTTAATTGGTTTTTTTAACCTTTTTTATTTTCAAAAACGAATCTTACAAACATAATTTTCGTCAACAGAAATATCTTAGCTCATTGTAATGTTCAAAGCTACGCATACAGATGTTCATCTGAAGATCAGACCTACCCGTACATACTTATAAGAGCTACACGTACAGTAAACAATATCGAGGCATGGTAGAAAAAAACCTTCAAATTCAAAGAATGCATTGCTTCCTTCATATTATTTATATGTAGTTTTTTTGTCTGAAAGATATCATATTGGGGAAATATTTTCACAACAAGAAACAATATTTTTTTGTCAAAGAAACGAGAAATACTTCTCTAGAAATTTTGATTCAATTTCTTATTGAATATTTGCACTGTTTTGATCCAATAAAAATATTTTCCAAAGAGAAATTTTAAGATTTTAAGATTGATATGACAAGTATAAACTTATTCTAGTTTACTACCGTATAAAAATCGAGATACTGTCCATCCAGATATTAGTTATTGGCGTATTTTCCATCTACAATCAAAATACTGTACGCAGCGCTACTTGTTCTCTCGCTTCGACAAACAGCGCTACCCAAAACTGTACACCGTTCCTATACTGTGACATGTACAAGTACATCACAAACATGTAAAACAGTATTATAAAAAAAATAAAATTTAAAATTACACAAAATATAAAACTATATATTATTCTTTTTGAGAAAGTACAATTGTTTTCATCAGCCCTTTAGGTTTGATTTCGTTGAATAGAGTTAGTGAGAAAAGATTACGGAAGACAATATATATATGTTCTACCATTATAATTCTACGCGCTATTTAAATTGATCAAACTACTACGTATAGGATCACATATGTTATAAATTGACTTAAACATGATTTAAGCAAAAAAGAAATTATCAGTGTTTTGATTAAGCCTTTCAATATGTCGGCAATTATTTTCGTTCTTTATTTCAACAGAAATCCACCGGAACAATCGCATAGGTCTAAATGTTGCTTGTCTTGTAATTTGTTGTTGTTGTTGTTGTTGTTGTTGTTTTCTGTTTCTTTTCCTTTAGTTTCTCTTAAGTAAATAAATAAATATTTAAGTAATTGGTTTAAAATAACTAAATAAAAACAAGAAAGTATTATTCTTGAATCCTCCATTTTTCACATATATATATTCCGGTTGTTACACGTTGTTGAGCCGTGTCGCACCGTGTTTCAGTCGTAAGCTGTACTGTATGTATGATTTAAGAATCAGTGGAACAATATTAAGTGCTACCAGAATAATAACTTATCAATTAATACATTCTGCTGATCAGCTTCTCACTCAGCGTCGAAAGCGTTGTTGACGTCAATAACAATAGATAAAAGTGTAATTGACGTCGGTAAAATATCATTTTCTGTATTCAATTTTATTAAAATTCTTATTGTTCACATGTGACAACCAACATCATTTTAATTATATGAATAAATGATAAAATTATGAGCATGCGCGTAAACTATAACAGTGGTTGTCGCATGTGAAAGGGTCTAATTTTAACAAAAACTACTCATAAAACATCATAGAGTAACACATTTGAACAAGTATTCCATGTTTAGCACACAATAATGACGTCATAATGAAAAATGACGTCATTTTAGTGCCTGTAGGATTTAGCTAATATCATACTTAGTACAATGCACAACATCAATAACGCGGACAAAGATGTTGAAAATATCGTAAATTTTGCAGCCAAATAATGCCAATACCGTATCTTGTTCTTGGACAGATATTTTCACATTTGAATATTTACATTCAGTGTATATTTCCCCTTATGTTTGCATTGGAAATCTGCGACGTTCAATTTCCTATGAATACGCATTGCTAATTCATGCGCCATGACCACAAATATAAATGTCACCACGTGTTTAGAGTATATTTATTTTTGTAAGATTAAATGAAACGTTTAACCTTACATAACCAATTTGCTATGTACTTTTGAAAAATAATCATTAAATTATATCTACTCCTTAATTAAAAAGATTTTTCTCTACAAAGTTTATGGCACTATATTTTTAGCCGTGAAAGCGTACTAAATAACATGTTAATATGGCTGTTCCATGTATGTTTCATATCCCTGACTGAGAGCATAAATAATGGCTTTACAGCGACGATACACATATATTTCATACAAAAAAACATCAGTATGAATATAAATATAAGCATTGAATGCTTATTTTTGGATGTCGTCGGTCCTATGACACACCAATGCGGTGCAGACAAATTATCATACCGCGCGCTATTTGGATCAGAGTTATGAAAGTTGGTATTGTTGCTCAGGTGAGTGATGTGGCCCCTGGGCCTCTTGTTTGATCACCTGTGGTCCTTCCATCTGTCCTTTTCCCATCATTTTGTCTGTAAATTTTTTAAATATCTCACCTTTTTTTTTTTAGAACCACTTCATTTCAACTAAACTTGGCACAAACTATTCTTAGGTGAAGGGAAATTCATATTGTAAATTATTTTAAAGAAAAGATTAATTAAAACACTGTGAAAATACAGTTTGGGTGTTTTGAATATGTTCTTACTGCTATAAACTCCAAGAACAGAATGCAGTTTTAGAAATACCAGTACACATGTATTAAGCAATATACATGTAATGCACTTTGGAAAAAAAAATTTAAAAGAAAAACACCTGATATCAATTGTGACAAAAATTATGGTAATTACCTGTACACTTCAGGTATAGAAGAGAGGAGATTTTCACAGAGACCCCATACTCTGGTGCTGACCGTCACAATGGAGAGATTGCAGCATTCCACCTCAACAGGTAGTCATCCAATACATGTAGTATAGGAAAATTATCATGCACAGTGTACAGAGAAGAAGTTCCGTGGTACAAGTTATTTTTTGATGTTTCTTTTGGTACCATTACCCAATAGTTGTTAGATTACCAGCAGTTGTACATGACTTCCTGTCATATAAAATAAGTTTATGTTAAGGAACATTCTTTATGTCACGTAAGATGCAGTAGTGGATGCATGCATGTGATGATAAACCAGTTATATATTTCATTTCCCACAGTTAGGGTATAGATATAACATTTTGTATGAAACTCAAATTATTTGCATGTATGAATGGATGGACAACATTTTTCAACCCTTCTACAAGTGAGGTGTTAATAGTAATAGGATTTTCTTTGCAATTTTTTCACAACAGGATTATGGAATTTAGACGTACTCCCTTAGCTGTAGGAAGAAAAATCAATTTGAACACAGAAATCATTCCAAATGGATCTGAGCAGCTGCTGAAGACATTTTTTGTCAATGGTAAATTTGGACCATTTTTTAGAGTTGCATGCTGATATTGATAGATAATTTGATTTTGCCTTCCTTGTTTATTATGTTTTGGTAGAGAACTACATTAGCATTATTTTCTTTTTATTGCAATGATTGAGTCATTATGATCTGTCCCATACCTTTTACATATATAATATGGAAAGTGGTCTAACTCAGCCAAGTTCTGCATGCATGGGTTCGGGTTAGCCGCAATAATGTAGTTGCATTATAATCCTTTAAACTAAAGAGATAAATGAGAACAAGAGTGGCAGCACCCCACCATAATTGCTTTCCTTAGAATTGTTATTTAATGTCAAATTAAAAGTAATTTCAGTTCAAAACCTGAATAACCTTAGGCAATAATACTTCTAACTTGGAACATAAAATAGTTTTGACAATACTATCCCTAAAGTTTTGACCATGGCCCTATTTTATTTCAAGATCAAAATATTCTTGATAACATATATTATTAGATAATTATACATGAATCATGCATATATTGTGACCAACATCGAAGCTCAGAAATATTTTGTAGGTTCAAACTTTATATACCATTGTATCAGTAGTAAAAAGGCATTTTGTTGTAGGTTCAAACACCTGTTTTTACGGTAAGTGTTACTACTGTAAGGGTGAGGAGACAGGGGTGTGTGGTGAGGAGAATATACTGGAGGGGGCTGTTATACTGTGGCTTCCCAGGGCCTATCCATTGAAGACTCACAGACATCCATGGGCCAGAACCTATGTCACTGGAAAGCTAGCACAGTACGTTCTCCAGTTTATAATTGTACTTTCTTACCACATACAAAATAATCATCTCCTAATAAAGTTCTTCAGGATTTGCTGTCATCTTCATGTCCTTTGATCACCTCAACAATCTTGTTTTATTGGATCTTTGAAGCCCAAGAAAGTTTCCTGTCAATTATTATTTCTCTTTTTGTAGAGTAAATTAGCACGAAAAAACAATGCCAATTCAAAATTATATACATAAGAACTATAAAAGAAAAAAGTCCAATAATAAGCTGATTCGATAATGTCAATGAATGTTGTGATTAAGTCCTTTTCAAAGTTGATAGAGAGTTTATATTGCACCATTTCTAGAGAGAATACCTGCTATAGTTGAAATACTCAGCTAAACTAAGCACAGAAAGACCATGCATCTTGCCCACTTTCAAACTGTTCTAATGAATTTCAGGCACTTTCTTTCACTAACACAGTTTTCTTTGTTTAAGGTGGGAAAAAGATCCGAATTACTGCACTGCTGTTCAAGCCAGCCACATTTACTCTACAGGACCAAGGCTCCTTGATCTTATAGACACTGCCATTTTTGATTTTCTCATTGGAAATGCAGACAGGCATAGATATGAAACCCTTGGAAATCAGTTGGAATCTGTGTTTCTGATGCTAGACAATGGAAAGAGGTAGTCTTGAGCATTCTCCCCCCCCCCCCCCCCCCCCCCCCTTTTTTGGGGGGTAATGCGTGTTTCAAGAAAATATATTAAAATACTTAAAAAATTTAGGTTAAATGCTCTGAAATTCTTTAATTAAGAAATGCTGAAAAGAAGATAGCATAAATTATTTTTTCAAAGTTTTCAATGGATAGTGTAATTCATATCGTTATATTTACCCCATAAATCATATTTCAAAAAAAAAGAAGCTAAATCATTGCTTAACTTTACTTTTTTTTCAGTTTTGGTAACCCTTTTCATGATGAAATATCAATCTTGGCACCTTTATACCAATGCTGTGTGTAAGTAATATACATATAAGTTATTACAAACAACATATTTGCACCATTAGTTCTATAATGCTAGGTATATTCACTCACAAAATTTCAATAACAATTTGAACACACTCTTGTAAAGAATGTTTTTTCGGCTTTTACCCCGAATTAACTTTCGAGAATTTATAGTCACACAGGAGCAATATCTCAAATTCACTGCATGATCTCAGACTAATCAGCCATCAATTATTTCAAACCTTCCACACTTTTATTAAAATTGAGTTAATCACACCAATCTCTTGCAGATTGATTATTTTAGTATTAATCTCTCATAAATCTTTCTTCAGAGTTAGAGATGAGACATACAAAAGACTGCTTCTCCTCAAGAGTGGAGTTCTGAGTAGAGTGTTAAGACAAGTGCTGAAACAGGACCCTATATCACCGATACTGGCCGAGGAACATTACCCTGCCCTTGATAGACGTGTGGCAATTGTACTAGAGAAAATTCAGACTTGTATTGATAAAGTACCAGAAAAAACAGTTTTGGTTAGAGAGAAAGGGTCTTAACAAAGAATTTTAATAGATCTTTTTAATAAATTACAAGGTGGTAGGAATTACAATATGCAAATATATTTGTATAGTATACCAGATATTGTTCAATTCAGGTCAGATGTTTGAAATCATTTATTTGCTAAAACGCGCATCATTAATTTTGTTTAATCCAACCATATGAACTAAGTTTGTGTATATGTTTTACATTTAATTTTCCTTTTTACCTTGGAATGTTCATTTTCTAGTCAGGGTTACCAGTATCATTGATTTTTACCCCATTATTTTTTTTATAGCAATATTAATGTGTATGAGAGAGCATCTTCCATTAAGAAGTTTAGAGCGATAACACATGTACATGTTATTTAATTAAGATTCAATGTATTCATTTAAACAAATTTATTTGGAGTATAAAATGAGTGATAGCCTTAGAGTTGTATTTATGCAAATTACCGGTAAGACTCAAAACATTGTTCTTTTAAACGTTGTTATAGTCATCTATATGCTGCAGACCGTACATGAATCCTTCCAAAGGCATTGATTGAAAGGGAATGTGAAACTACATGTAAACTGGTGTTCTTATTGGATGCCTTCAGAGAGAATCACTTTGGGTATTATTTGTCTTATCAACTTTGTTTTGGCATTATATAAGTATTGTGTATACAATAGATATTAAGTATTGTGTATACAATAGATATTAAGGGTTGATATTTTTTTTATACGGTTTTCCTCTTCAGTTGTACCCGATTAGTAGTAAACTTTTATTAAAAAAAATCAATAATTTCTCTGTATGTGTTATTTCAATTAATTTTATTTTTATCCATGCAAAAATGGTTGTCAATGATTTTAATATTGTATAAAAATTATATTTGAATGTTGGAGTGATTTAAACAATCACAAGCAAAATTCTTGTTCTTTAATACTTACTTATCATTTTATTTTGTTGAAATAAGGGCATAGCAAAGTTTCTTGGGTCCTCTACATCATAAAAAAATCTTCAACAATGTAAATCTTTTGTAAATATAATAATATAAAGGTTGCAAAAGTCTGTACTCATAACTTACAATGCAAAAACTTTATATATACATGTATGAGTTTTGTAAGACAGGTTTTGAATTCAATATTTCATACAACTTTCTAACTGTCATGAGAAGTGAAATATGTACATGTATTCATGTATTGTGAATTTTTAATTGTGAAGTTTGTAAGACCTCAGGACTCTGCTGTAACTGAGTTTTGCTGTACTTTATGTTACAAATTTTTTTTGGTTTTCATAAAGTGCTTGAAAGTTTCACAGGTAACGGGAAATGATAATCGCTATGCTACACAAGTATCTCAGTCCATTTATGTGTGTATAGATGATTATATTTTAATGAAGCCATGTCTTTTTTACACATTTTGTCAGGAATAACATAAAATCAGACATTGATCATTGCTAATTTTCCTGCACCACTTTTTTTTTAAATATAAAAATCAAAACAAGGTGATTGAGTCTGTAAGAGTCATCATTAACTCTGCTGTATGTACACGGATGTCCATTAACTCTGAGGCACATACAGGTTATCAGGCACAATATTTTGATTACACAGACTGGATGAACAGCAGAAGGTGCAGGAGAAATATTCTGCCACATATCTGTTGGGATCATATCCAGAACATTCCTGTCTGTCAGAGGTCTGATCCCACCACTGGCTTTTACACTCCTTTTCTGTTGCACATCTGAAAAGGAACACAATTCAGAGGCTTTGTTAACCAATCTCTGGGGTCAAAAACTTAGATGGGCTTACTTATGATTGAAGTCTCACTTTTCCACGGTATATGCCTTTTGTAATAGTGAGACTTATATAAAAGTAAGCTTCTCCAAGTTCGATTACCTCAGGACCAGCACAGAATCATGAGAATACATATACCCTAAACAAAAAGGATCTTGCTCAAAATTCTGTGTGAGTGAAAGAGAAACAACTTTTGTGTACAGTGCTTTGATTCTAACTGAGTCTTCAGTGTTGTTCTGTTTTTGATGTATGAATGATTTAGAAGTTATTTAGAGTTTTTTTCACATGTGATCAGTAACCTTTTAAAGATTTTATTGGGTTAAAAAATCTGATTCTTACTTTCTATCCAGTGTCCTAGATCCATCTTTGTTATTCACAAGGATATTTAGACAATACTGCTGCTCACTGTTATCACATTTCATTGGTGTAAAATACTCCTCACAGATGTAAATTGGCATACCATTACACAAATTGCAGGAAGCTAATTTGAAAAAAAGGAAGAAAAAATTGGATTATGTTGCAAATATATTTTTTAATGATGGAACATCATTTTAAAAAATATACTTTAAGAAAAAATGGTTAAACACATTTTATCATGAACTACCACTTTTGATCAAACTTCTGTGGGTTTAGAATTCTTTAAACCAAATGCCTCAATTGCATAGAATATAAAACAAAATAAATTTGTTTATAGATTGAATTTTTCCAAAAGCAAACAAGGTTATAATTTACTATGGAAATCACATTTTATTATCACTTTCTGAAACTGAAGTCCATAAATTCATTTTGTTTAAAAATTCTTGCAGGCTTTCTAAATGTGAAATAAATTTATTATTCTATAGCAATTGTAATTAGCCAAAAGGTGTGATATCTTCATATAAATATTTCTTCTATAGATGTTTGATGCCAAAAGATTTTTAAACTTTGTTAACTATTCCTTTGACAAGTTGTTTGATTGTAAGAGGAAAGAAACATGAAATTAAAAATTCCTAGCATCTAAGTATAATAGATATTTGATAAAATCTAAAGGTTTTCAAATTGAAATGAAAGACTTACTGGGTGGTTTTGGAGCAGTTGTTGTAGTTGTTGGTGTAGTAGTGGTCGTTGTTGGTGTAGTAGTAGTGGTTGTTGGTGTGGTAGTAGTAGTTGGTGTAGTGGTAGTGGTTGTAGGCGTAGTAGTTGTGGTTGTTGGCATGGTGGTGGTTGTTGGTGTAGTAGTAGTAGTCAGCGTAGTGGTGGTGGTGGTTGGTGGTGTAGTGGTAGTTGGGATAGTGATATTTGTTGGTGTATCTGTAGTTGGCACAGTGGTTTTTGGCATATTGGTGGTTGGAGTAGTGGTTGTGGTGGTTGGCTTAGTGGTAGTTGTTGGCATAGTGGTTGTTGTTGGTGTTGTTGTTAAAGATGGTGTAGATGTTGTCTGTTTCATAGAAGCTGTTGTTTCTGTTGTCTCTGGTTGTGTTGTTGGTTCCATAGTTGTCATCTCTGTTGTTGGGGTAGATGTTGTGGATTGGGGTGTTGTCGGCTCAGTTGTTGTCGTTGTTGTTCTTGTTGTCATTGGCATTGTAAAGTTTATAGATTTTGTTGTTGTTGTAGCTAAACATGAGTAAAAAAATTCATGAATAAAGTTGTTCACAGATATCCATGACAAAAAATGTTTAACTGGCCTATATGTGATATACTAATGTACTTACGACATTCATAGTTGTCTGGGAGTGATATCAGATGGTGATCTCTATCCACAAATGCCTCTCTGTCCTTGTACACTACAAGAGGAATGAAAATGGTGTTTTGCATTTATGATGATCTTTTTTCATTTAGTTACACACCAACCCTTGATTGGTTTGTTGTTGACCTTTATTTAAAGGCTTAAGCCATACAATAACAAGAGGCTCAAGGGCCTGAATGCTCACCTAAGTATGATACAACCTTTGTATCAATTTAAAAATTGTTTATGAAATCAGGTAAACTGATAGAGGAAAAAATGTTCCTCAAAATAAAAACCAAATATAACAAAGAGTCAAGAAAATAAATGGGTCTCACACAACAGCTGACCTAAGGGTATGAAATTTTGCAATTTAGGTTGAAGTCCCGTTGCTCATCCTAATGAAGCACTTAATTTGCTTGCTAGATGCCCAGTATTAAGCAAGAATATATAAGTATAAATGCAAATTCACTTTATGACCAAAAATACCTTCCTGTTGGACCAAGGCATAGTGAATTTCCCAATTTTGGAAGACGCCACATTGCTCATCCTAACCATGCATCAAGTATGTGTACCTTATAGATGCTCGATAGACGAGAGAAGACTTTTTAATTTTAAAATGCATATCCACAATATGACCATTAGAGATCCACCATGACAATGGGGTAATAAGTAGATTTCACAATTTTGGTAAAGACCTTGCTCACTATAATCATTTAAAACATACTCAGTTTGTCTGCTAAATATCCAGTAGTAGAGATGTTTTTAATTATCTCTTATCCTATAGATTCTACACAATAAATTTACTTTGAAAATGTTGAAATGTTAACAGACGACGGAAAAAACCCATTTAGACTCAAGAGACCTTTTAACTATGAAAATCTCTCAGACTTTTAATCAACTTTCATTGTAGCAACAAAAGATATGATATAAGAAATATATTCTTACGGTTAGGATCGTGTAAATTAAAGGCGTTACACAGATCCCCTTGGCAGCACTCGGCCTTCAGCTGAATCAGATTGTGACTCCGGCGAGAGCGAAGGAGTCGCTTCTTGACAGGAGGGGTGAACTCGACAAGAGTCGGTCTCGTTGTGGAGGGCAATGCAGTGGTGGTGGTGGTGGTAGAGGGCGCTGTCTTTGTGGTGGTTTCATTGGTTTCCAGAATATTGTTTGCATGAACAGCTTTACACAACTAAGTAAATAAAAGCATTTGCTTTTCAATAATTACAGTCTCAACCCCCTCCCTTAAAATAATAAAAAATATCCAAGACATGATACAACTGATCATACCTAATTTTATGTGTATATAATGTCTTAATTTAATGTCTACAATCTTTCGAAATTGTGTAATGAAGGGTAGGTAATTGATCAAGTTTATCACCTCTTTTCGTTCACAGCGCTGTTGGAAGACAGTACTAACAGACTGGTCGGGATTGATCCTAATTTCCTCAATCAATAGGCACATCTAAATTAACCAATTTAGAATTCAAAAATAATATCATTAAAATTCACTGTTTTATAACGATAATTTAATAGAAATGTTACACGTGGAACTCACTTCGTCGTCCTGACAGAATACGGTTTCGGTGCAGGTGGTCGGGTCTAAAGAGTCCTGGCAAGAGTAACATCTCGTAGCATCAGACCCAGTCGATTTAACTATTGGCATAAAAACAAACATCATTTTTAGTAAAGGCCTTTGAAAGCGAAATCCAAAAATAATCATTTTTTGCGTTATAACGCAAAACTTTTGCGAATACATGCAAAACTTTTGCTTTGCATTTTATGATGGGCAACACGAATAAACGCGTATTTTTACGTTATTACACGTTACTTTCTCTTTATAACCAAAGAAACTTTAACGTTGTAGTTATAGTAAATTTTGCACTATAACACGAAATGTTTTAATAACATTATTGGCACAAACACAATTACTGTCATCGGCACAAACCATTAACCGTCATCAAATATATTTTTTTTAAAGTGCAATATTGACAAAAGCAGGGACGTATATAAGTCCCTGACAAAATGAAGCACTTGATAATAAATATTACTAGTAATATTCCTTATTTCTTGAATTAACGAATATATTTGCAGAAGTTTTGCGTTATAAGACGAACGTTACGCTTATTTACGAAATTTTATCATTTTAAAGCGTACGTACATATATACATTTCATATTTTCATAAAAAAATTTCAGATTAACGTAAAAAGTTACACGTTTTAACCAAATAGTTACGCCAAAATTCGCGGATCGTATGCATCAGAACGCAAAAAATTAGCTCAATTGGCGTGTAATTTTATGATACAGCCCTTTGCTCTAACGGCAAATAATCAATCCTGTTTGTGGTCTGCAAAGTCATGTAAATTTTTTTAATACGATATTGAGTAATTTGTACGCCTGTGTTTTTTATGTTTGTTTGGATATGATGTTTCTGGTTATTATGTTAATTCTCCCATAGCGTAATATTAGAATGAACAATTAACAACTTTAAAACAAAAAAATGAAAACCCTCGAAAAAATATTTGTCAGATAAGAGTATGAGTTTAGAATATTTTTTTAATTTGATGAAAATTCTGATATCACAAATATACACGTTTAGTATGCTAAATAGATGAAAAGAAAGGGCTACTTACAATCGCACAGATCCAAGTTACACCGGTCCTTGGTGCAGCATTCTGAGCAGTGGACGGGACGTATCATCTGTCGCTTTGTTCGGACTCTTGCTGTGTGATTACTCCCATTGTAGCTAAACCCACTCTCTTTTTCCTTACACTGCGCAATGTGACAGATCTAAGATAAAAGGAGACCTATTAGTAAAATCCAGCGAAACAAGTGATATACATATAATTAATACGTTAACAGAATGCCACTCAACGTGTTCGAATAGCTTTCTTGTGCATAAACTAAAAGAACTCGAACATTGAGATCCCTCCTGAAAATCACTATAGTTTTTAGTTTTGATAGAGACGATTTGGTAGAGGATACAATGATGCCCAATTTTATTGTAAATAGAATACATTTAAACTGAAATGAATATTCATTTCAACTGGTAAATCTGCATTTACACGTTACCAGTGATATTACACTGGTTAATGTAAATTGGTTTATGAAAATAAGTCCTTGTGATCTACAGCCAGTAATTACTATGGTAACTAACCGCAGTACTTCGACAGCCGGCATTGTACTTGTAGATGTTGATCTCCTTGCCATCGGCGAATGTTATCTCTGAGTATTTGTCCAGAAAGCAGTACTGCAAAAAAGGTGGTTAAAATCAATGAGTCATCTTAGTATGCATCTCTCTCTCTCTCTCTCTCTCTCTCTCTCTCTGAGATAATCCAACAAAACATTGCATAACAGAGAAGCAGAATGACCACCTAGAATGAGGTTTTACACCGTATTTTGAGAAAGGTGTTTGAATTAAAAACTATATTCAGACAATCGGTTTTAATGCTTGTACATGTGAAGTGATTAAACTACAAAATTCATAGTTTGTATTACATATTGTAGGAGAGAGGAAGAATGGGTCATTTATCGTGAATAGTATCATTTTGGTATCCCATAACACTTTGGTCTAAATTAGACAAAACCAGTTTTATGATCTTGTCTCCCATAATTTGTGAGGACAGTTGGTCAACTCTGTCTGTCTGTCCCGGATGGTGTGATAGAATTCATACTCAGTACCTGGCCGGGAGCACAGCTTATCTCCTCTATGCAAGAATCGGCCGTATCCACGTCGTTGCAAAACATGCACTTCAGATACGACCTTGATCTGGTGGAGGTCACATTGGTTGTTGCTGGTGCCAACTCTATCATCCCGAAAAGGGAAATAAATTAGTAAAAAGTGACTGTCCAAATAAGTACTCCCTTAAATACATTGAAAATTGAATAAACAACAGAACACAAAATAGAATTAGCAACGATACGTAAAGGTATATCATATATGACATGTAAAATGTACAAATACATAATTGTATACCATGAAATTGGATTAAATTCATTCTATTTTTATGTGAAATTTAATAATATTTTAACTTCTGTCGCTCTACGTATTCGAATGAAAACATTCTATTTACGAGAAAGTAATTTATTATAAGCTTAATACCAAGTTAGACTTGATTTCTGTCAAATTAGTCCCTCAAGCGATGAAATTATACTCTTGACAGTGTACTAGTATATACTCGTTAGTTGATAATCAAACAACAAATAAATATCATATTCTTCAATAAAGTATTTAGTTCAAATGAAAATATTTACCTCCGAATCCATAAAAGTTTATTACTGGCAAAACAAGGACTAAAAAGAACAAAATAATTAAAAATAATCCAAAAGATAAACAAATATGGTTGTTTCTGAAATATGTAATTACATGCATATGGTTGTTTTTAACCACAATGTTCAGAGACATTTTGATTTACGAACATACCCTGCGAAAAGCTTTTTTTCTTGTACTAGTACTATATAATTCATAGCTATTGCCATCTGATAATTTGAGTGAAATATATCTAAAATATAGTTATATGCAAATTAAATATCCCTACGTTGCTCTATTGGATATTCATGATAACATTGATAATAGACTGTGGCGGAAATGACTACTTGTACTTGTTTTAATCAGCCAACCTGATTATAAGACAATATAATAGTAACACTTTTATTGTACCTGTATAAATAGATATTACGATGAGAGAATCTGTGTTTTATTAAAAAAAAAATACTCACAATATGTAAACAATTTAATATCCATCTCACATTACAGGTCTTAAATGTTCCCCAAATTCTTTAAAATTCTTGGTAGTACGAATAAATGTCCCCCTTGTGATAAGAAAAACGTAACAACCTCACAAGGTCGAAATTTTATTTGACCCGTTCCTGTTAAACACTGGTCTTTTATATGGGCATATAGTGCAATGTACGGTTGTTGTTGATTATATTCTATCAATCAGTTTTTGATGTTCGATGTTACAAAATGTGATTAATTTCAAAACTATTGCAATTGTCTTGACAGGTTTTTAAACCAACAAAGTTGTGTAAGCCTTCAAGCGTCAATCATAGAAACTCGTTCTTAAAAACGGGACTAGATACTCTTGTAAAGACGTGTTGATTCTGTTTACACAATAACTTCATCTTCATTCTTCACAAACAATTCAACCTTTGCGAACCAGTGCCACAGTACTACGGGAAATCTCTACCCTTAGACAGGGCCATTGCATTCTAGAGATGCTGCGATATTAAAGAATGTCACATATCAAACGCCCGGATCTAGTGATTACATATAGAGTTGTGTGTGTCAAAACTTTGTCTGAGCAGTTCCATTTACTGACAAGAAGATCTATTAATGTCAAACGTAATCAGCCTCTTCAGATGTGTAAAGTGGTTATAGTCTCAGGTAAAAAGGAGGACACACTACTAAAGAGGTTTGCCCGCACTAACCAAATCACAAACCCATGATTAAATTATTAGTAAACGAGTTTTCACAATGAGCCAATTTTCTTTCTAAATAATCATTTTAATTATTCTTAAAAATTCATTTCAGTTATGTGAGAGTTCTAGAAGTTTCGACTATTTCTTTTGATACGAGTATCAATTTTTGCTCTCAACTTTCATGGTACGTCACTGCAGAACTCTAACTCTCGGGAAAAATTTGGATTTGTATTGTCCTTCAGTGTCAAATACTTACACAGGCTCTGTTAAGATATCAGAAATATATATATCTACAATTAAAGCATGAATTTATTTGTAACGACTTTTAGTTTTTGCACATCTGATATTGCTCTACGGTCTGTCAACCGAGTTGATTGTTCAGAAGATTAATTAACTTTCCTATATTCGTAAGGTATACCCATCTTCGGAAACCTAATGCCATTTCACTTCATTGACCATGGGCTAGCTTTCTGAATTTTTCTCGTACTTATAATTAGGGTCTTCCGTTTCCAACGGAAGACCCTATTGTTTTTGTTAGGTTTCTTTTTCTCTATTTTTCACTATTATTATTATTATTCTTTTTTTTCTTAACATTTTTCTTAAAAATCAAATATCTCAAATATGCTACAATGGATTTTTATGAAATTTTCACTAATAATACAAAGTATCAAGGTCTTTTATCATGTACATTTTTGTTGATGACGTCACTTCCGGTCAGCCGTTATATTCGTTTTTCTTTTTGTAAAAAGTGATTTGTCCTCCCTTTTTCTTAAAAACGATTAAAGATAGAAAATTGAAAGTTTCAGGAATGATAGATTTTTGAATTCCTAGGGCCGATCAGGTAAAACCTGATCCGTCACTTCCGGTCCGCTCAAACAGCATTTTTGGAAAATTGTGTTTTAAAAATTTTTCAAATTAAATAATTTACAATTTTTTTCCATCAGAATATGTTTTAAACTTATCAAATTTTAATATGAGCAGGTCGTCCGTCACTTCCGGTCGTCACCGGAAGTGATTCCAAAATTTGGATTTTTGGAATTTTAAAGCATAAACGTTTTGTAGACATTTTTGTACTGAATACAAAACTAAAAACCGTTTTAAAATCGGACAACGCATTGCAGAGATATTGAAGTTTAAAAATGGCCTTTTCTGTAAATCTTAATTTTGCAGTGTAGGTCCAAAAATTAGTTTAAAAGGGAGTTAATATAGTAACTCGTACCAAATGTCAACATTTTAATTCAACCCTATCATTAATTCATAATCAAACGGAAGACCCACTCGTTGCTCGCAACGAGATCGTGTCTAGTTCATATTATATTCCGATTGGTTCCCTCACACTTTCATGAAGGAAATCCCTCAAATCATGTTAATGCTTACACATACATCTATCAACAACGGTATCTTTTCATAACAAGCATATGATCGTTGTTTACATACCAGAGTTCCGTTTTCTCATTGGTGAAATGATTATATGCTTAATATTCACGAGAACGAGAAAAATTCAATGAATTGGCCCACGGTCAGTAAGCATAAGCAAGACCGGCCGTGGCGGGTTTCCGACGATGCATGCATGGTCACCTATATTGCTACATTATGTTTCAGGTGGAAGTATCAAGGCTACTCAGCAGTGTAAATGCAATATTGAGGCAACGAACAACTCAGGCGTAAGCGCAAATGAGTCGAGCAATAAAATATTTTTCTGTTAGTTCATTTAGGAATAACGGTAGTGGGTGTGTTGAAAATAAAAAATACTCGCATCAGCAATTTATGCCACTTCAAACGTTTCGTACAGAGCATAGTTGAACAATTTTGAATATGTTATCTAAACACTGTATAAAGGTATTTGAATAAATATTGAGCAACAATAAACAAGAAAGAGGGTACAATTTGAAGGGGTGTTCCAATTATATACACAGAATTTCACAAAAGGATTTTTTGTGAGAAATTTTATCTCACATTATGTCTTTTTGAATCTAGACTGTTTCAATTTAAACTCCCCCACCCTTTTCAGATGATATTCCGGGTTTGAAAAACAAATTTTCATATTTACTAAATATTCAAATTTTTTCACAGATATATGTATATCTGAAATTTCTTCCAGTAGTGTTAAGGCAAATCATATAACAATGCATGCACAAATATGCAGGAAAGCTTGAATAGGAAATTCTTTCATTCATAATGTTTTTTTTAGGGGTCCCATAAAGTGATCATACCTTGATATCCAAAGATTTCACAAACGTAATCGTATATTAAAAAAACTTTTTATTGATGAAAAATGTGGATATAACAATTTGAGAATTCAATATGTAATCAATGTATTATAGTAAAATGATGGCATTTTTAGTCAATGTAATCAGTATGAACAAGTATGAAAAATACTTGTGTATTTATATCTGTGCTTTTTTCTTGCAGTGTATTTACTTTTGTAAAGCTAGGTCCTACTTGAGTCAGAGCTTAATCATTTGGTCCTTATTGCTCAGGTGAGCGATGTGGCCTTTGGGCATCACGTTATTTCTTACCAATATACTGCTTTGGGGATCGTGGCCTCAACATCACTTTGGTATGCTTTTTGATTTTTTTAATTTATATTTTGTATATATTGATATATATTCACTGGCATGTACATGTAATATAATATATATCAGAATGAGATATATTTGATATACGGGAACAATTTTGCTTAAGACGAATGAGATTTTTAAGGGGATTATTGTGCGCAGTGAGTGTTGCTTTACATGAGTTAGTTTGGAACAAGTTATTAGTTAGCTTCTTGCAAAATTTCAGAATACAGTAGGTTTTGTCTTTATTCACCCAGTGTACAAGTTGAATCACTACGTTTTCGCTTTGTTGAAAGTAAAACATAAAATAACCGGCAAAGGAATGCTTCGCAATCTTAAAGTAACTAAGTGCAGGTGCGTATGTACACGCTCAACTTCTAACAACTTACTGGTATCTAGCTGCCGTGTACGAGGAAGACCTGCAGAGGTTAAACAGAAAAGTCAGTACACTCACTGATAGGGATCTGCGACAAAGTATGCGTACATGCATGTAGCGAAATATTCAGCATATTTATCTTTAAATCTCAACAAAAGTATTATAATTATAATATTTATAAACACTATAATCTGTAATATTTAATGTACACAAATCATGTAATGCATTGCTGTTATCATAAGAAAATTAGCAAATTTTAAGTGCAAAAATGTCACCGTAAGAAAAAAACCCCCAAAATTTATCCAATGTTAATTTTCTATATTCCGATCATTGCGCATAATTGATAATATTTGATGTAATATACATTTGCTTGCCATTATTTTTACACCTCTTCTCCCTCCAGAACTATGGTAATAATAAAAATATGTAAAAGTTCTGGATAAGACGTTTCATCATGGCACATGCGTTTCATCATTTACTGGTATGATACATGT
The DNA here is from genome assembly GCA_016163765.1 of Magallana hongkongensis. Lineage (NCBI taxonomy): Eukaryota > Metazoa > Mollusca > Bivalvia > Ostreida > Ostreidae > Magallana > Magallana hongkongensis. Next base: position 51,520,333 of record WFKH01011581.1, on the reverse strand, counting down.
CTCATGATACAGACTTCCCCTTTTATTCTTCTTATTTGTTATTATTATCACAGACCTAGATTTAATCAGATTCAATAAATCTAACAGTCCCACACCCCCTTCTCGGTCCGCGCATGGTTACATATATTCACTGACTTTGTTAAAGATATTGTAATCCGGAATTAATTTTGTCTCTCCATCTCGGTTCTATCCATTACTAATGCATCACCAGAATTTTCTCCACGCACTCAAAACGATGAGTTGTAAACAGAGGACGTGACCAGCGTTAAATAAAACAATGATGTACAGTTATAATCTGTTAGGTCTATGTGTATTTATATGGGAACTGTGACATGTGCTGAAAGGTTTGTAAATTTTTTTTGTCAGAACGGTTTATGATAAAAAAAAAAAAAAGCTGAACATTTTTATCATTTATGACTGCTAAGTAAACATTGTGCACAGCATACGTCACCTATTTATCACCGCATACAGACCTTGATCAATGTCCACACAGGTACATTTTAGGGAATTACATGTTTATATCACGTTACCATGAAGCTTGCTATAAGCTATGTTTTTGATGATTTGTGTGTTTATTTCAGGAATAACCATCTTATTTTTGGGTGTTCATGAAGTTAATAAATCGACAGAACCCACATGGCCTTTTGCATAAATTAACGCTTAAAATTACCACCTGTTGCAATGACTTATTGCTGTTATATTTAAAAATTAATGAACTATATTTTTATTTATTGATTTACACAATTTAATATTTTCTCTTTAATGTTACATGTGATTGAAAACATTGCTGTTTTTACATACCGGGTAATTTTTATCAGATGTGTCCCTTTAGTCATGTTAGTGCCCAAATAATGATTATTGAAAGTATGTGATTCTGTTTACCTCGAAACATTTATAAACAAGACCATTATATTTTCCAATGTGACACAAATTTGCCTATATTTAAGAAATTAACAGCAAGTTAAAAAGTTCACCGGGATATGAACTTGTGGTCACGTGATAAAATCCTGTGAAGCCCAAAGGGCTTCTCAGAAGATTTGATCACGAACCAACCAAGTTCATATCCCGGTGAGCTTTTTAACATTGCTGTTTATTACTTATATCTACCTTTGAAAAAGGCAAATCGTTCAGAATCATTGATATAACGGTGTTTTTACGTTTAAAATAATGCAACCGTCAAACGATAAGCGCATGCGATAATCATTGTGACGTCATAAAAAAGTTCACACAGAATTGAACGTTTCCGTTATTCTGTAGGTTAATATAAGGACGCATATTTGCAAATGTAAATATCTAGAAATGAACACAAGCTCAGTTTGAAGTGGTTTGGCTTATTTCTTGCTTTTTATGCTGTAAAATATTTTTTTTATATTTTTGCAGAATGTAAGCCATACACATTCAGATTTAAAACCCTTGTACTGGTCCCAGAAACGATGTTGCTCTCCATGAACAGAGAATTCCGTCTCTTCTTCAAAAGGAGAAAAAAGAGAATATTACAAATTCTGGTATATAGAACTTTTTAAACAAGGCTTACCCAGTTTTAACTGTAAGAAAAATTAAAAAAATAACCATGTAATGTTGATTTTGAATGTAGAATTTTTAAAATTAATGAAAGAGACTTTTGAAAATAACCTTGCAATTAACTTTGAAAATATACATTGATTTTGAAAACTTGGATTAAAAAAAAGAATATTTTCCTATGTGCATATGTGTGGGCATCACTGCAAGTACGATTTTAGCATATTCAATCTTTTTTTTTCAGTGTTGCGGATTGGACAAGGAGATAATGACTGCCATATACCTGTGTTCTTTCCTTGTCGCCTCTCTGTTTCTGGTGATTTGGCAGCTAAGTCAGGACAAATGTCATACAGAAAAAGTGGTCAAACAGTTGGTTAGTAGCATATTCATACCGGTATTTTGTTTTTTATGCCGTTTGGAATAATCTTGAAATTTATCTTAATTTACCAGTAGATCCTGTTGTAATGAACACATCTATGAATTACAGCAGTACATCTAAAGTTAACTCTAGCATGTTTGTTTAGTCATGCATGTACCATTTTTTTTTAACCTGAGTCACTCAGGTGACCTATTGCTATCTTTTTTTGTCCGTCGTCGTTCGTCGTTCATCGACCATAAACTTTTGAACATTTTTAGCTTCTTCTCTGGAACCACTAAACCAATTTCAACCATATTTGGCATATAGCATCTATGGGTGAAGGGGAGTAAAAATTTTGAAATTAATGGCCCCTGCCCCCCTGCGGCCTGAGGGGTGGGGCTAAAACCATCAAAATTAATGCAATCTTTAAAAAAATCTTCTTTTTTACTCCTGGACATCAAGCAGTCAAACTGCTGGCATGATTGTAATAAACATTGAGCTGTCTACCAAAATTGTGAAATTCATGGCCCCAGGGTCAGAGGTTCGGGCACTTTGGTGGGGCTCTAAAAATTATATAGTGAAAATGCATTAATTCTTCAAAAATCTTCTCCTTTGCTCCTGGGTGTTTAGCCAATGGACTAAGTACATAGTTATGATGAGGAAGAATGCCTCTTCCAAAATTGTGAATTTCATTGCCCCTGGGTCAGGGGTTCTTTTGTTAGGGCGGAGCTCTAATGATTATATTGTGAAAATATATTAATTCTTTGAAAATCTTCTCCTCTGCTCCTGGGTATTAGGCCTATGATCTAAGTTCATAGTTATGATGAGGAAGAATGCCTCTTCCAAAATTGTGAATTTTAATGGCCCCAGGATCAGGGGTTCTAGTGTTAGGGCGGGGCTCTTATGATT
>WFKH01011581.1:51430511-51508125 GCA_016163765.1 Magallana hongkongensis | reverse complement strand
CTGGCCTAATACTTTTTAAAAGATTTTCTCTATATATTCCTATGTAAAAATTCATCCCCCCCATTCTACCCCGGTGAGCATGATTGAAACAAACTTGAATCTTCACTATCTGAGAATGCTTCCACTCCCAATTTGAGCTTTCCTGGCCTAATAGTTTTTGAGAAGAAGATTTTAAAAGATTTTCTTTATATATTCCTATGAAAAAATCCATCCCCCCATTGTGGCCCCACCCTACCCCCGGGGACCATGATTTGAACAAACTTGAATCTACACTACCTGAGGATGCTTCCATACAAGTTACAGCTTTCCTGGCCTAATAGTTTTTGAGAAGAAGATTTTTTAAGATTTTCTCTATATATATTACTATGTAAAAATTCATCCCCCCCATTGGGGCCCCATCCTAACCCCGGGGAGCATGATTGGAACAAACTTGAATCTTCACTATCTGAGAATGCTTCCACTCAATTTGAGCTTTTCTGGCCTAATAGTTTTTGAGAAGAAGATTTTAAAAGATTTTCTTTATATATTCCTATGTAAAAATTCATCCCCCCATTGTGGCCCCAACCTACCCCCGGGGACCATGATTTGAACAAACTTGAATCTACACTACCTGAGGATGCTTCCATACAAGTTACAGCTTTCCTGGCCTAATAGTTTTTGAGAAGAAGATTTTTTAAGATTTTCTCTATATATTCCTATGTAAAAATTCATCCCCCCATTGTGGCCCCACACTACCCCCGGGGACCATGATTTGAACAAACTTGAATCTACACTACCTGAGGATGCTTCCACTCCAATTTGAGCTTTTCTGGCTTAATAGTTTTTGAGAAGAAGATTTTTGAAAAATACCTACAATTTTTTAATAATTCTAAATTATCTCCCCTTTAAAGAGGGCGTGACCCTTCATTTGAACAAACTTGAATCCCCTTCACCCAGTTATGCTTTGTGCCAAGTTTGGTTGAAATCTGCCCAGTGGTTCTGGAGAAGAAGATGAAAATGTGAAAAGTTTACAACGCCGACGCCAACGCCGACAACGCCAACGACGACAGACAACGGACAAATTTTGATCAGAAAAGCTCACTTGAGCTCAGGTGAGCTAAAAATATACTGTGTACATTGCACATAAAATAAAAGTCATAAACTAGATGGTAGAAGTGGAACAAGACTGATGACGGAGTGTTTACTGTCCAATCTACCTAGCCTTCTCGTCCAGTTTCACAGTTTTATCCACGGTAGGGTTCAGAAATTCTTTCCCAGACATGTCCGTCACATTGGTGCAGTCTTTGATTGCCGAGTTTGGTACCTGTTATCAAAGTTTTGATATGAAAATAGTAATATATGGGTCATTCAATCTTTACCTAAGCAAATAATTCTGTACTAATACAATTACATACATATACAATGTATGATTGTATGATTATTAATTGACTCTTTAAAATTACCAGGTATTTAATTAAACTGACACAAGAAGACAAGTGTCGCAGGTTGTCCACTGACAAATAAACTTTTGCTGGTATTTTTAAATTAGGTTAATATATTTCACAAAAACTTTTTAATTGCATGTGTAGAGATTTAATTCTAATCCTTATTTCAAGTTTACCATGTACATTCATATAATGTACTGGTACATAGGTACGTAGACATTTTTTATATCTTCAACTCAAATCCCATTATATCAAATAATTTCAGTTCTATTCTAATGATACCATTTTTTGTGGATCAATTTAAAGTATCAACAGAAAAATAGTTGGTACCTTTTTAAGTGGAGTGTACTGTGGATGATGATGGGGAATGACAGGGTTATTGGCCTTGGTATTGTATGCAACCAAAAAGGCCCACCTCCTTAAATCACTGTTGTTAGGCCCGCTGGTGTGTAACAAATTGCTATGGAAGAACAGTGCATCACCTACAAACCAGTAAAAAGTCACTTAATCACATTAATTATCTCGGAGACTGCAGCAAAATGGTAGTTAAATATACGACAAAGTGTATTTAATTTTGAGTAGTGATTTCATATGTATGTCTTGTTTTTCACTCTTGACACACCTGGTTCCATTTCCACATACTCCATTGGACACACTTTCTCGATCTCTTTCACTCTCTCTACATCTGCTCCTGTCTGTCCGGCAACCATCAAGTGGTCGATCCTGCCACATTTATGGGAACCTCGCAGAATCTTAATTTGGAAATTTTTTCTTAATACATTGATACAAAAATATACAAAACTCTTGATAACCCAAGGGTTTGTATGTCTGTTCTTTCATCTTTGGTGATTAACCATTTCACCATTATTTTGAATAAATATACAGGACGGTCAGACAATCAAAAAATTTGCTTAGAATCTTCATGGTTAATTAATTTGTAGTTAGTTGAGGAAAACAAATAACTTGAAATACCTCTAAATGATTAATTATCATGGGATGATTTAATATTAATTTTTCTCAATTATAGCAATACTTTATTAAATATTTACATGACATTAACAGCAACCCACTCCTTTCAAACACCTGCAGTTGTTTATCAATATTTAATTACTTTTTAACAAGTAAATGCATGCATTCATCACCCTCGAATACTTTGTACCAGCTAGTATGTTCAATTTTGTTTTCAAATATCACAACTTTTGTGTTGTTTGTTTTTCACGTACTGGTATATTATACAGGGTTGAATATCCTAGCTACCTAAATTGTTGATTAACAGGTTGCATGTTTTTGTTTTCCACAGCTTACCTGTAGGCAGCCATTGGCCTTGTTGCACTTGTCTATGGAGATAAAAACAGTTAACATATCTGGGAACAAACAACCATTCTTGTACCAGTATCTAAAGTTAAACAAAGGCCACACCTTAATTATTTGTCTTTTAACAATATATTACAAAATCAAATACAGGTGTTAGTCACAACTGGCTAAATAATTGGTAATCATCAAGAAAGGTTTTGACTGATCAGTTGATAAGACCCAATCAAACAATCAACAACAACAAAATGTATTTAGATGTATTGAACAATTTTAGATAAATGATATTATGACTTTTTTAAAGATAATGATGGGAAACCATCCCTGTAAGAGGAAATTGCAAGAATTTTGGGCTCCATTTATATATTTTTTTCAAGGTATCAAGTCACCCGTAATCTTGATGCCATAGGTGACTTCCTCCTGTTTTGGCTTCCTTCATCATTAGCTTGGTATGATAGTGGTACACTTCCCCTCCTAGTAACTGGAAAATATTTAAATAAAATAACAGATATAACCAACCACAATTTTGTCAAAAAGTAATTTTGTTTTCCATATTTTTTCATTTCGGTCAAAAAATAAAATTAGTCATGTAAAAAGAAAACTCTTTTACAGATTCATAAGGCTATACCTTTTCACTGGTCTCAGCTACTTTCTCACACCTAGCCACCATGCCAGTGACATCACTTCCTGGATGACTCCATAATGCCATCCTGCATTCCCTTCCTGTTCCATCAGAAATCTGTGGACAAAAAATTCTAAGCCACATCTGACATGTCATCACTTTTTATGTGCAAATCATCTACTACTTCTACCTTCTATCAAATATTATGACTAACTTATAGTGATAAGTATGTGTATAAATCAGAAAGTTTCTTTTTCATGTACACATACTTACTCCATATGAGTGTTTAGTGATTTCTTTGTTTTCCTCAAGTACTTCTTTCACTTTCTTTAATTCTGATTTATCCAGCAGCTTTCTACAAAAATCAGTAAATATTTATAGACTTAAGATATTTTTTTTTCTGTACAGTAATATGTGAAGTGAACTTGTTGGCACAATTATTTCAGATATATCAACATGTGAAGTGAACTTGTTGGCACAATAACTTCAGATATATCAACTGTGTATAATAAAATTAATACCTGATCATAATGTAGCCATAGTTTTCAAAATCTTCCTTCATTTTATCTGTAACTTTGAACTTCCCATCCTCATAAACATACTCTAGGTAAAGAAGAAAGCAAAAGGACCATGATCAAATTACATGTTAATGTATATCTCACCATCTATCAACTTAAGGTGGTATGGGACACTTCCATATTGTGACGTACTTCCGATCGAAATAAACATTAAAATCAAGTATAATTTTATAAATGTTTTCTTTTCCAAAATTATTACCTTGCAACGTAGCGCAATGGGTTAGAACGTTAACATACGGATCTGTAAGTCGTTAGTTCGAATCACGCTGGGGCTTTTATAGTTTTTACCTTTCCAAAAATTTTTAAAACATATTTTTTGGTCAAATATTGTAAAATTTGAAAATTCTAAACCGGTGAGAGTATTTTAATTATAATGTTTGGTTTTTTTTATCCACGTTCATATCGATAGGTGTCCCATACTACCTTAAAGTTATATATACATACATGTATAAATAGATGCATAAATACGTGGACGCTTTTTCTACCAATAACATTTACTATCAATTTTCATACTTCAAAGAACACTTGATTTTGTGGATCAACTTAACAACAAAATTCATGTATATATTAAAAAATATTAATCAAACTAACTACATGTATACCGATTACTGTAATAAAAAAATTATAAAATAATAAGCAAAGTTTATAAATAAAGATGTTTTAAAAAAAAAAAGTGTGACATGGAGAAAAGCTAGCCTATTAACGATCATAGACATGTGGGTCATTGGATATTTAGACAACAGACAATACATATGTAATTACAAACCTGCTGATGCCATGTTGGTTGTGTTCAGCTGTTATGCTAAAATTCAAATTAAAAAAAATGTTGGTGTTAATATGATACATCAAATTTTAAACATCAAATTTTAAATAATTAAATCATTCATATTACATTTCTGAAGTTAAAAAATTAACAAGAAAACGGGTCTGGGGTTGGGATGTACATGAAATGATTTCTTTAACTTAATTATACCATTTGGGTAAGATTTTAGATCATTTAACTTTAACTAAATGGAAAATTCTTTCATTTATTTTGATATACATATTTAATACATGACAATTTTCTGCCTGCAGTTGCCGACATTCGTCAGTATTCCCAGTGAACACGTAAGTTGTGTTTTACGCACATATTAATTTTGTGTGAACGTGCAGTATTCCAACTTGTCCTCACTGAGTCTGGTCCACAATATCCACAGTGTTAATCATAACCTAGATGTGTAATCGATATCGTTCTAAACGGCTAAATCTATTTCATACTTCCCCCTTTGGACCCCCTCCCCCTTTGAACCTCCTCCCCCTTTTCCATCTCCCGGCAAAATCCAATGCCTAACTGTTTTTTAAATGTATGTTAAATCTTGATCAAAACATTAAAATCATCAAATTATACAAATTTTAATGTAAACGTGTGCCTTACCTGTCATATAGCAACAACAGAATAACGTTACACCGACCAGATTTAATTGTCTGTTTACGATTATATTCACTCTGTTGAACGGCAAACCCTGTGTCATGGATTGTTCGTGCAAATTATGACCTTCACTAAATGTATAATGTACAAGGGTTATTGAATACAGTGTAGAAAGTGGTTTCACATGAAAATTACTCACATTGTTTTCTTCAAAGCTTCACTACCACTTTCTGCATCTTTTATATATCTCCAAGTTGTTTTTGTACTTCTCGAACAACGATCAAAATGATGCAAACGCATTGAAATTTAAAATTTATGAAAAGCAATTTCGCTATTATACAGGTAAATTTATTTCATGGGATGAGCTATACTTTTAATATGTTTTACGGTGCTACTGTTGTGGCGAGCGCAGCAAGAATTACACATACCTTGCATCATATTGTCGTCTTAGTGTTAATAAGTTATCAACGAGCGTTAAATAATTTTTTGAGAGAGAGAGAAAAAAGAGAGAGAGAGATTATTACATAATATTTCTAAGTTTAAATAAATTCTTACAAAATACATAGACTTGCTTTCCTAAAACCGTTCTTTACTTTTGGAGAGAATTGATCCGTCTGTAAAATATAATTTTTGTTTAATTTGGTCAAAAGTGTTAACGATAAATACAGTATTATTTTTGTTCCTTTTTTTTTCCCCCTGTTCACAATTTTTTTTTTTTTTAAAATTCGTTTATTTTTGCATTCTAATTACATACATTATCCGTGCCCCCAGTCCCTGTTTGTAGGTGTGTAATTTCCCATTTTCTAATTTAATGGTTTGACTATTTATAATGCAATATCTGCATAATTTTTTTAACTGTTTATTTTTTCTCTTTATTTTTTTTTATTTAGTTCAAAATGTCCTATTTTTTTTATTTCCTCCCTACTCATACTTACTTTACATGCATGCAAAATTAGCTTAAAATTGGATCGATATGACAGTAAAGTGTGGCTCTTGCTAGTATATATATAATCTCTCTATCAAAAAAAAAAATTAAAAACAAATCATATGTCAATGAGGCAGGTATCGCAGTCTATACTGAAATAGCTAGTGCAAGCGTTACATATGTTTGATCCACCTCTAAATTTATCGCGGGAAATATAGCGCGAGATCACTGTGACGTCATACGTTAAATTCCATAATCATTTGTTTACGTATCTCAACTCAATACGATGGAATGGAAGCATGTAAAAAATATCTTGGGTCTCACCAAAGCTTGTGTGGTACTCAAAAAATGTCTTCAAACCTCAATAAATTACGAGTTAAATGTCAGCCATTTTTGGCATAGCACCACGGGTGAAAATATTAGAGAGCATTATGGGACCGAGACAAAAAATTTTGTTTGATGAATCTGTAGGTTTAGCTCGTTCTTTTTCCCGCGCACACTGGTTCTTAGAGCTCGCTACGCGAGCGGCGCTTCGCGCCGCTCGCTGCGCTCGCTATTACACATCCAAATCACTCGATGCGCTATAGACCATACCATTTACATCTTCACAGACAGTAAGGACAGCTTCCATAGCTACACCAAACTAGAGCTACAGAACGCCCGAGAGAATAAACCCCTAGAGGATGAGAGGCTCAACAGGATGGACCAAATAGAAACAGACCGGAATCAAACAACGACTATGAAGAGGGCAGATCAAGCAACAGTGGGTAAAAAGTTGCAAAAAACAGAATGCCAGTGTGGCATGACCTGCGAAAATGCTAGAGGTCTGAAAGTACACAAATTTAAGTCTGGGTGTGGTTGAGGGGTGGACACAGACAGCGCAGGAAAACTGCCACTGAGACACAAAAACATCTAAGCATAGAGGTATTGCTAGGAACTTTTTTTTCAGCTAAATCCTCGCTCGACAAAGTCTCTGACTTGGTGGACAACCGTTGACCCCAGGGAATTAGCACGCCCAAAGATGGAGAAGATAGCGTTGCCTAGGATGGAGGATGACACAGCATGGAACACCATTGACTAGGAAGTTAGCATGATCCCAGAAACAAGTTAAGACAGAAAGGAGGATTAAGACACCATTCAACCTTATTTATTCCATTGTTAAAGAAAGATTTGGCATAGATGAAGCAAGAACAGCAAGCCTCAATCATAAAGGCAGCATTTATAATAGAGGTCATGAAACAAATTCCGAGAAGAACTGATACAACTCAATATGCAGTTCAAGAGGGCTTCGGATAAGGTGAGGATGAGGATATCAGTATTGACTGAAGACGTAAGGTCAGAGCTTGCAAGACTAAGGCCAGCAGAGAGAACAAGAAGGATGAAGAGGTGGAAGATTAGAGATGGAGCACACTTTGTAAAAGAACCATTCAAGTTCACACAGGAGCTGCTACGAATGGATCGACCAGGCAATTTGTAATGCCCCAAGGAAGAAGTCGAACAGTATCTTAAGGAAACCCATTTTTGATGTGGATGAGATTAATGACAATAGCTGGAAAAAAAACCCAAGAGGACCAAAGATGTATTCAGGAACGTACCAGTCATCAATAAGAGGCTTCATGCATGATCCAAACATTGACTACAACTACACACATACAAGCTAGATTGGTCATAGCTTCTCTATCTACCCTTATCTGCATTGATAAGTTCTGAAGATTCCTGCAACATAATTGGATCAAAGAAGCAACTGATACAGCTTCAGACAAACATCTTTTGAAACAGCAATCTGGTTTCTTATAGATAGGACAGAGCAAGCAACATATCTTCCACTTTAAAAATCAGTGAGTTCAAAGAATTGACAACATGTGAAGAAATTCAAATTATTTATATCATTATCAATACCATATGCTGCATATGTTCCCCAAAACACAGAGGGCCACAGTGAGGACAACACACAAATCGACACCTTTCTGAAATCAACCTTACATAACACGGTCCAACATCTTTTGCAACCAAAAGCCATGACTCCTGATAAATAAATCAAGAAATAGGTGAGGAGGAAATTATAGAGGTGATGGTGGTAGATGGGGCATACTAATACCTAATGCAAACCACAGAGCAACATCATTAGCGAGTCCTTCGGAAAACATAAAAGAAGAAAGCCAAAACTCCTGTAGGATAACACCTGAATTAAATGTAGGATAACACCTGAAGTCAATGAATTTCATTGCACAAGGTCGAGCAAAGACGCAGGAGAATCTTGTAGGTGGTCTTCATCCCAGAATAAGCAGTGTATATACCAGTTATTAAAACTGAACAGAAATATGAGGAAGTTGGATGTAACATAACTATATGCTGATTTATTTATGATTAATGTTCGGTAGCTTTGGTTTTTAATACCACTCGCAATAATGCTGTGAGGCAGGGAAGTGATTCTTTGTCACTTTTATAGGCTACGAATAATTCATGATGTGCCTTTGAATAATCGATGATGTGTTATTTTCCACGGTGGCACATAGCCCTGAAAGCCTTTGAATTTCACTTTGGTCTTTGAAAACAAATAATGTGATAAATAGTCTTTGATACAAAAGATTTGTCTTTGAAAAGTACTTAAATTCCAAATATTTCCCTCTACCTATTCATATATAAAAAGTTGAAAAAATTGCGATATGTTTTATGCATGAATATTTTATTTTAACATCCATGGATTGACGTTTAGTGAAGTTCTCATTATACACTTAGATTTGGAACGAATGTATAAACAATCAGTAAAAAGGTCTTAAACAGTCTTTGAAATAATCAAATTGGAAGAAGAAAAGTCTGTATTACCTCATACTTATTATTATAGATTCATGTCATAATCCTTTATTAAATAATTGTTTAAGTTGCACTTTGAATTATTTTATCCAGCCCATTGTAGAAATCCAATAACAGTACTTTTTACTTTTTACATTATTTTTACATCTCTTTATTTTCGATTTATAGTTCTCTTCAATAAAAACAACGAATTCTGACGTCACAATATGACTTCTTTTGCCTTGAATATCCGATAATGGTTTTCGGACATGAATAATTCCCAAGACAACATGGAAGATTGAGATATCATTGACCTTTTCACTTACCACGTACAATATAGTTAACATAGTGACATTCAAACCCTTTGTATTAGCAGGACATTTGAGTTAAATTGTGATTAATGTATCATCGATTTTATTTTTGAAATCTTTTAATAGAAGAAAATATCCAGGATAAAACAAGTGTTAGCATCAGTTCTTTTAAATCCTAAACATTTTAAGAATGGTGTTTGTCGTTGCATGATGGATGAAATTGCTGCACAAAACGCCATTAAGGTACGAACAAACTAAATATTCCATCTACAAACAAGTGGATTGAATTTTACTGTCCTAAATCAAACAAATGTAGCCTATAAAAATGCACACTAATGCTTCAATTCACCCGAAAGTAATATCACGATTTTAAGTCAAGTCAGGATGTTAGTCAACTAATTACTCGGTACTTTGAAACATGATATGGATCAATAGTACAAGTATGAAAAAATAACATTTGTCAAAATAGTGATAGGGTTACACGTGTTTAAACTTCATAGTATAACTAAGATCAGGATGCCTTTCCCGTCAAAGAGTATCATGGCGGTTATTTTGTAAAGATAAAAGTATACCATTCATTTTTAATTTTGACGCGTGTAGATTTGGGATTTTGAAATTTCCAAAATTGTTATTATATACACGTGAACCTTACTTTTGTGAAATCAGTTTTGGTGAATTGGTATAGAAATCCGTAAAAAAAACCCAACAAATTAAAAACCCCACATTAATACACTGTATCTTTGTGTCAAAGTATCCAACAACTTTTCCAGTTCCTCCATTTTTTGATACATCATTTATCTTTCTAAATTAGTGAGTAAAGAATTACTGAATGCATTAATTAATATCAATTCTATGTAAGAATCATTTTTTAAATAAAGGGGTTTGGCCACGCATAGTCACCAATTTTCTTTATATTTTATGCTGAAGGTGTAAAAAGCAAGAAAAGAAACCCACTAAAATATGGTTGATTGCGGTAACCGTTGCCAGGTAACAGAGGTAATCAAAGTTTATCAAACAGGAATTTTGATTCTTACATATAATTGATATTAAATCAATCCAACTTAATATCAAGGAAAAAGATAATGGACAACCAAGCCATTTTCCAATCTGTTTTTGTTTGTTACATATTTTTATAGAGTTATATTTGTTTACATACATCATAGTTTCATTTTTTTTTGCACACGTGAATCAATAAATATATCAACTGATATACCGGTATTCTATGTACAGAAGAACTTATTTTGCATCTAGATTGACAGTTTTATCCTCGGCTGGATTCAAGAATTCCTTCCCTGACATATCTGTTACATTGGTACAATCTCTGATGGCTGAATTTGGAACCTGTTTCCATAGAAATATATAAACATATGTATGACTATAATCGGATTAACAAATAGGGGAGGGGGGGGGTCTCCAAAAGATCTTGATGAATTACAGGCAAAGTATATTGACATATTTAAATTAAAGGTTTTGCAATGATTTGATCTTTGTAACCATCATTTAAACAATACTTGTATCAATTTTTAATCCATTATTATCCTAAATGAAAAACGTTAACGTTACCCTAATAAAATATGTTCGTGTCTGAATGCAGTGTATTACCTTTTTCAGGGGAGTGTACTGGGGACAATGATGCGGTATGACAGGGTTATTAGACTTGGTATTGTACGCCATAAGGAAGGCCCACCTCCTTAAATCACTGTTGTTAGGCCCGCTGGTGTGTAACAAATTGCTAAGGAAGAACAATGCATCACCTACAAACCAATGTGTATTAAAAATCGCTCTAGATCTAATATATAAGATAGATTTAGATTGCAGCCTAAGGCCAGTAAAACCCGTCAATAAAGACTGCAAGTATTAGCTTCATGCAGTAAATTCACTCTTCTGTCTTGTCTCTTAGTCTTAACATACCTGGTTCCATTTCCACATACTCCATTGGACACACTTTCTCGATCTCTTTAACTCTCTCTATGTCTGCTCCAGTCTGTCCGGCAACCATCAAGTGGTCGATCCTGCCACATTTATGGGAACCTCGCAGAATCTGAATTTGAAAATTTGTGTTTAAATATTTAGTACTAATTTTAAAAAGTCCCTGTATCTTATTGCACATCATCTAAACCACTTCTAACAATTTGATTCAACGCGTTGGGTATTCGGATCAGCAATCTTTATATACATGAAATAGTGTTTCTTGTTACCAGTACCACTGAACCAATTTTAAACCATGTTAGCTTAGTTAACATTTTTTCGACATAAAATATGACCAAATAATTTTCGGTTATCTAAGAGTTATCTAACATTGCTGATGATAATAATAAATTGGTATTTCAGTTTGACAATAGCTACTGATGGGTATTTGACAACAGCAAAATTCTAAAAATTCTAGATGTCATTCAATTTAATGCTATACTTAAACAACGCCTTTTTAAAGATAAAGCAATATTATCTGATATCATTTGTTGTGTTTATTGCCATTAACGATCCAGGTTTGTGTTGATCAACATACAGCTTGTTTTTATACAGGATTGAATGTTCTTGTGTCGGTATTTTGGTGACGAACTGGTTGCATGTTTTTTTGTTTTTAATAATCTACCTGTAGACAGCCATTTCCTTTGCAGCACTTGTCTATGGAGATAAACACAGTTAACATGTTTGGAAATAAACAGCCATTCTTGTACCAATATCTGAAAACAGAAATATACACACCAATAGTCATTTTTTACTGTCATAAACTAGGCAAGTGAAAGCCATCTCACAAAATTAGTTTGGTTTTTTTTTTTCAAGCATGTAGTTTTTGTCAAAGAACGGACAAAACTTACAATGATGCCATGTTATGAAAACTCACCAAACATATTCAACTAGGTTTTAATGACGAAATTCAATGAATTAGGTGAACATTGAAATTCACAAAGCGCAAAATACCATACCCATAATCCTGATGCCAAAGGAACTGTCCTCCTGTTTTGGCTTCCTTCATCATTAATTTAGTGTGATAATGGTATACTTCATCTCCAAGTAGCTGTTAAAGATAAAGATGTGTGAGGTTGTTACTCAGTTTACATATTTTGTTTGGCTTAGTTGGCAATAAAATATTTTCAATGTCCGACTACCGTTTCACTGGTGTCAACTACTTTCTCGGACCTAGCCACCATGCCTGTGACATCACTTCCTGGATGACGCCATAATGCCATCCTGCATTCCCTTCCAGTTCCATCAGGAATCTGCAAACCACAAAAAATCTTTGAGAACAACGTCATACGATGTTATATTCACGGAATTAGCATTAAGATCAATAGTCAATTACATGTATGTATGCATACTTATATGTATTCTTGAAGTGTTATTCCGAATGGAACTTACCCCATATGAGTGTTTGGTGATTTCTTGGTTATGTTCAAGAACTTCTTTTACTTTCTGTAATTCTGCATCATCCAAGAAATTCCTGCAAAATATATGTGATGTGTTTTCAAGTTTCTTATTATCAGTCTGAAGTAGAGGACTTGAAATGCATGAACGGCATAATTGCCTGTGTAATCATTCTTAATGGTTTAAAAATGAAAATGTGATCGCAAATCTTTGGTTCAGCAAATAATATAATGTAACCTGATTTTGATGTAGCCATAATTTTCAAAATCTTTTTTCATTTCATCTGTGACCTTGAATTTTCCATCCTGATCCTGATAGACGTACTCTAGATATAGAGGAAAAAGGCACGATATAGGCTACCGTGTTTCTAAGCAAACTGGCAAATTCAACCAACAAGTCTCTGATCTTAAGTAAGAAATGATTATACCAATAAGAAATATTGCTCGAACATAATTTGTATTTCAACTGGAAATATGCATAATTGCATACATAACAGCGTAACAGGGAAAGATATGTTTAAATGACTAGTGAAATTCACACTTGGTACAAAGGGGTAACAATGATAGCTATCTATGATACATATTAACATAGGCTGTTGATAAAATGCAAGTTTAAATCAATTAAATAAAAAATACCTCCTGCTATCATCATTTCTTCTTTTGTGGCTTAGAATTAAAACGTAGGGTGGTTAAAGCTTCAGACGTGCACTGCAAATTCTCATATCCTAATTTCATAGATAAATACATGTACCTGTAGTAAAGTCAACAGCGAACAATACAACATATTCTTAAATTATATGAATAAACTTGTTACCCTATTTAGAAAATGTCATTCAACACTT
Organism: Magallana hongkongensis; assembly: GCA_016163765.1. Classification (NCBI taxonomy): domain Eukaryota; kingdom Metazoa; phylum Mollusca; class Bivalvia; order Ostreida; family Ostreidae; genus Magallana; species Magallana hongkongensis. Next base: position 51,494,546 of record WFKH01011581.1, on the reverse strand, counting down.
ATTATATTTTGTATAATTATGTTAGTAACCTGTAACAACAAAGCATCAACAAAATTACCTCCTCCGATAGAAGATGGTGTGCATGTATTTGGTATGTACATATTGACGACCTTTCAAATGTACTTAGAGATACTGTATACACAAACAGCAAACAACAAATGTTAGATGATAACGATAACATGTGATATGAATGTCAATATTTATCTTTGAAGAACATTTAGCTGTGGTAACTTGTCTTATAGGAAGAAATTTCTGCTCTTCAATGTCAAAAAATTTTACGAGGCCAATAGGCTTCCTTAATATCAGTTTTTGTTTTCAAATGGGTCAAACGTCAAGGCATGAAGATGTATGTATAAACACATTATGATTTTAGAAGATTCTAACTAGACAGTAACGATGACAAATAGATTTGAAATTAAGATAAAGACCAAGACATATAAAACAGGAAACACACTATGAAGGAAGCAAGTGTCAAAATGTAATAAAATACAAGACTTTACCGGTTGTTTGGGAAATTGGAAGGTTTTTATCTATCATGGGGTGAAATCAGCAAAACAAAGTTTTACAAGTATTGGGGGAAATCAAATTTGATATGGTACTATATTTTTAGAGGACAGTAAAATATACCTAAGAGAAATTTTTAAAATGTGTTTCAAAACTGAACTTAAAACTCAGAACCTAAATGGAAAAGGTTGGGTTTTTTTTAGATGTGTAAAGGTGTTTCGCAAATCCTGTGATGAAATGTTTACGATAAATCCAAAGTGACTTAAATATGTGAGAAGAAAATGAAATGATGTTTTAATGTGACGGAATTATATTAAATAAGGACCTTTCTACACTGCACACAAGAGATTCCAACCGCCATGGTAATATCAATTGTGATTACTCGACCATTTCCGCTCGAAAAGTTATTTTTCGATAATTTTGCGAAGAAAAATTGCCTATAGTATAAATACGACTGGATTTTTAGCAGTTAGAGTGATCTGCCCTTTGGTCATATTCATTCTACAGTGTATGATATCAACTGCAACAATTCAAATATTTCATAAATCATATCGGACTAAATTAAAGTACGTGTCTACTTTTTTGCACGCATTCTTCCACTGTAAGCTATTTAGGAATCTTATATCTTTTCACCAGTACTTTGTTGTATTTGAATATTTTTTTTCATGAAAATATGCCGAAAATACGGTGAAAATAACGAGATAACCTTTTGTTCAACTTGATTAACATCCTTATGAAATGAAAACAAAAATTATTTTAGCTCAGTATTTGACATATTCACTGTCAAACATGTTATATCAATATCAGATTATTTTTTTCAATGGTAATATAGGGACTCGTTCAAAGATTTTCTATCGCATGAATTAACCATGCATCGATGGTGATCTGCAATATTTGTAATTTTAAACGGAAACATCATTTATACTTAATTGATATGTTAGTCACTGAATTTCTACGTGGGTGAAAATTATTACATCATCCCAGTCATCTGATTGTGTTTTTCTTAATACTCGTGGGTTCTTTCAAGGTCCTCCCATACTGTCATATTTTATAACCAATTATCTAAAGTAATAACAACTTTAAAGTAACTTTCAAATGTAATAATCCAATGTTAATAATTATTCACTGTGAAATCAATGCATAAAAAGCAAATATGTAACATTCATAATTCAATTGATAATTTTGTCAACACAATTTCGTGTTTTGCTAATTAGAAGATTGGTAAATTAATCCCCAAACACCCACTTCTGCCAGAATTTCTTTTTATTTTTCATGGGAAAAACCCACAAATTAATACATTTCTCTCACACTGTTTGCTGGGCTAGAGAGAGTCAAGCATGTAATACTCCCAAGAAAGAAAGTAAAAATTTGATTAAACAAGACACCTCTCAAACATTATGTACTAAGGCAAATTAACTTCTTGATAAAAACACCGAAAGTACATGTCAATATATGATTATTTTTTAAAACAAAGCAAAATTGTTTGTACATAGTATTTACTTCTCGTTTAAAAAACCTATAAATTATTTTATCTCTCATTTTTACAGCAAATTTCACAATAGCTTTTAAATCGATGAATTTGCATTGTATTTCGCAACCCGCAGCTTCATGAAACTCCAAACCTTTTGCCGTGTATCGCTATACGAGATCTATAGACCCAGAGATCCAATCAATATCCTGTCGCCGTATATAGGTACCTACAAGCCACGAGTCATCACAGGTAATTTTCGCAATTCAACTAAAGACCAGATAAATATGGCACGTCCAGGATGTTACTGCGGTCGGTTCTGATGGTGGATTGACAGAAAAACAGGACATTTTTCCTGTATTGTAAAAGAATAGGAACTTTGCTCAAGAGATGTAAGTATTCTAGGAGTTCTTATACCTTTTTTATGAGAATTCTGATTCTTTTTTCCTTGCGTGAGTGCTAAAGTTGAATTTATTGGGTATAAATGTCTACCTGCCATACTTGTTCCAAAGAGATTGATTTAACAGCTATTGACATTAATTCTTTGTTATGGGCCAAGGGCAGCTAGCCCAAGAGAGACATTCAAGAAAACACAACGTTCATTGCCGTCTTTCAATGTTTAACAGACTTCCTTCTTCCCGTGAATTGTGTCTAACACAGTGTATAACTTGACAACAAACACAGTGTATAACTTGACAACAAACACTGAACCAACAAAGGAATTGTTTTCCTAAAAAAAAAAAATCGTTCTATCAACATTGCTATATCCGTCATCTGCGAAATAAAAGAACTATAAAATAATTTGAATGTAACCGAAAATGTCCTTTCATTTTAATTGAATGAATTTAAATTTATCCCGTTAGAGTATTAATTAACTTATTAACAAGTTATTGTCATAAATTATCTGATTCGGAAAAAAATGTCAGCAAATTCAAATCAATTATTTATGCAGAAAGTAGCAACTGCAAAAACAGATATCGGACCCCCAACCCAGGTAAAATCAATAAAACTTTAACTACAGATTAATTTTCGTATTAGCACAATGTAAAATATACAATGACTAAACGATAAATTCATCTTCTGTTGTTTTCAAGAGCAAAAAGGTGGTTTAAATTTGAGATGTAATATTATTCAACCGTAGCAGCATTGACCTATAAACAGATTAAGTATTGTTCTGTGAAAACGTGATCCAATAATGTTTAAGTTAAGTACAAAAATGTCATCTTAGAATGCTGAATCATTTTCAGTTATCAAAACAATTAACAATTTACGGGTTAACAGTACCGTACAAATACCTCTCTGACGTATCTAACAAATTATGTTTGAATAGTATTTATGTGTTTTCGATATAAATTAACTGAATACTAATAACAACAACGCACTTTAAAATTAAACCCTGTTTATTGACTTTACCCTACGTCATCACAGTGGTTGTTTGTTCACGAATGATTTCAAAATGTTTCAAGTCGTTCTTTATGTTGCGGAAAAGTTGCGAACCAAAGTAATCGTAAAAAGGTATGCAGCGTTCCATCATCAAGCACTTGGAATTGGAACTGGAATTCGCTGGTCTTAGAAAATATCTAAGGAAAAAGGAATCATTCTTTGGGTATTATGGGGTGATCATTACGGTCGGGATTTGATCAAATCCAATAAAGCCCGAAGAGCTTTATAATAGAATTTATCACGCCCCGACCGTAATGATCGCCTTATAATACCCAAAGAATGATTCCTTATTATTATATCATATAATTTTCAGCAACTGTTCAATTAAATGTTACATTAATGACATTTTACGCTATTTCTATTTCGTATAATTATGCAAATCCCATTTGCGCCCCCAACACTACGTCATTTGCGTCATTGATGAAACGTATTGAACTATACAAATTTGATTCGTAGTGTTATCACAGACAAAAACACTGGGCTCGATGGTCTTGGCCATTTTTAGACTGTATTTATTTCATTTAGAAGAAGAGCTCTATATAAAAATATAGGAAAATACCCAAATTTAAAAGGTAAAACATATTGATTTTTCTTTACTAAATAAAAGTTTATAGCTAAACAAATCATATCTTAAAGTTTCAGGTAGATCTGATGGGTAATTTGTTGACCATCCAGCCTCCTTAAAGAGACCTAGACACGGTTTTAGATCAAAATTTTATTTTGCATTTTTTAAGCATAAAATGGTTTACTTGTGCATTTTGAACGATTGACCAAAATTTGAATGTTAGAAGTCAAGTTGCAAGCAAGAGGCAAGACTTCATTGTTACGTAAACAATTGTTTACAAGTAATAGAAATTACCATTTCTTTGACAAAATGACTCGTGGCAAACAAAATAATTGAAAAGAAATCTAGATTTTATTCAAACTTATACCAATATTACACATATGTAAACAATAACAAGACTCGAGCTTTGTTTACAAAACAAAGAATTTCTGTATCTTGCTTTTAACTCAATATTTGACTTTCAAATTTTGACAAAGCATTAAAAATACCTATTATTAACCATTCTAGACATTAAAATGGAAAAATAAAATTTGAAAAATTTTGAGCTTAAATCGTGTCCAGGTCCTTTTAAATATCAAATAATAGTTTGAGACAGGTGTCACAACAATTACTCGTTCGCTCATAAGCCTTGAGCTCTTACTCGTATAAGGGCCTTAACCGGGAATGTTGCCTACTACTACCTAAAATGTTTTATTATTATGCCCTATAACCGCCAGTTGCGTTAATAGTTTGATAAATGCAGTTGCTTCGATTAATATGATTTTACATTATGTAATGTTATATAATATAACAATGTAATACAATATAATATACTGAATAACTTCAATTTAATTGCCTGCAGAACTAACGTATTTTTTACGACATGTTCACTATAAACGTTGTTGGACAGTTATAAGAACAAACAAATTACGCAAGATTAAACTGAATATTGATTTTAAAATTTTGATCTGTAAACTTTTGAAACATTTTATTGGATTCAAATTTTCATATTTTATTTAAGCATAAACCAAAGACCCAAATTTATTGTAACTAAGACTTTTTAATGATTAAAATTTCGTTTTCATTGGTATATTTTTTTGGTGTATATTAGACTTATTTACACCTCAGTCAGCTGAAAGGTAACTGAACGTAACTAAAAGGTGACCGGATGGCATGCCATTTAGTCACCTCTCCAGACCTTACAGTCAGCATTCAGTCCACTGAATGACACAGCTTCATCCTGTGATCATTGCTGATGAAAGAAGTATTATCTGGCACAGTGACTTATCTAACTTCCCTAGTGGTCTGAAGGTCTTAAAAAACATAGAGAAAATAGAATTACTGGCTGAATGTAGATTACGTGTGGAAAATGAAAAGTGAAGTGTTCCATTACCTGTGATGATACATCCGCAATCCAGATTATCATATGTGCTTCTATTGATAGCTAAATATGTTTATGTTTGTAAATATTAACATTAAAAAATACATGTTGATAATTAATATTATGTAGGAAAACAAATTAAAAAATAAAAAAGAATTTTTTGGGAAAGCTCTTTTGGTTAGCTCAATGTCTAACTTTCTACTCTAATTTTAACCCCTAAGAAATCTGGATGGGAAAATTAGATTTTTAATCTTTAAATAATTGATTTAGAAGAACAAAATTCATAATAGAAAAAAATATGTAGGGTAGAAATAATTTGACTCTCGTTAATCGTTTGCTATTTTAACATTCATTTTTATCGAGATTCCATTAGGCATGTCCGGAAAATGGCCGAACAAGTGGTACCGTTTGATCAATAATAAGGCAATCAAAGAGGACATTGACTACAACATGATAATGTGCATGTATCTACAGTAAGAGCTATCTCCATTTCTGGCCCACAATAAGCTGAGATACCCGTATGTTGTTCTACTTGCTGTTCTACAGAAGAATATGTACAAATTAAACTATCTACTAGGTCTATTTTCATGATTCTTGTTGAAATAGTTTGATGGTTCATTTTTAATGCCTCAATCGAACAATTTTTAACAACTTCCACTACCGCTAAACTAATTGACATTTGACCTTGGTTAAGAACCAAAGGTTATCGAATTAAAAAAATCTTTGTAGTGAAATGGGCATGCAACCCTCTTAACTTTCCAAATAGGATCGCCATAAGAAAGATTTAAGTGCAATTTAGTGGTGAATTTGTCCTGATAAACTATATACATGTAGTAAATGAATCATGAGATAATCTAAAGATCAATTATCACACACGAATCATATAACTATAGATGTAAATGAAAAGAACAAGGTACAAGAAATCAGTGGTCAATAGAGCCATATTTAGTACATGTACATTTGTATGTTTGTACATTCATACATGTGTTTAAACAACATGCACGTGGTTAAACGACAAAGAGTATTCTTTTTGTTCAAGGACGCCATCCTCCATACCAGACTTGTGCATGTTCTAATTATTTCCCCTCTTTTGTACAAAATATCAATAATGAATGCGGCATTCTATTTGGAGTTGAGGAGAACCCTCGGTAAACTACTAACTGCATGTTGAAAGACCAGGATGCTGCTTGGCAAATGTTGATCTTGCTCCCGTAAGCGTTTAATTTCCGCAGATAAAACTGTTTATTATAAAGTGACAAATATTGACTTGAGTATATTTTCTGTCTAAACGATAATGAATATGGATCAAAGGCTTTACTTGGTGCGTAAGTAGCTGCTAATTGGTCAATACACAAGTCAATCGGTCGATGTTTGCTCTATAAATAGTATTTTTTGTTTGCTGCAAAATAAATGATGATGATGATGTCAGTGTTATCATGTATTATGATCTTTAGATTTAAACAAAAAAAAGGACGAAAGTTGTCTGAAGTTTAGTTTGAAAAACGACATTTGTCATGTTGTTTAACGCGGTACATGAACATTGATAATCTACCAAAGAATCTGCTACCTACAAGTAACTAATATTTTAACTAAACTTTCTCACTTGTTTGAAGGCTAATACAAAATATGTATCGGGAGAGAATGATCAAACTAAATAATGTAGATAACTTTTCATGGAAAATTTTGCTTTAAAGACATTAAGACAGGTCATTGAGCGAAGTTGTAAGCACACCCACTCGAAAAAAAGAAACAAAAACAAAAGATAAAAATACAGGCTACAGCAAAATAAAAGAAACAGTTTGTCATTGCGTGACATTTCTACAAAGATAACGATATTGAGATTATATTGATTATCAATCAGGCGCCATTAATCATGTCACCATGCCACACCAACATGCATTACCCCGCGAAATAATTACAAAGAGCCGTGAAATAATTGCAAAAAGCGTAATTTCCGTCCATAATTAAGCAATAATGCTAAAATATGTAATGGAGTGACTTCAGATGACCGTGAGGATAATTATTTTAAGGTTGCCATAACAGTGACTTTTTCGATGGAAATTTCCTTTCAGAGGTTATATAATATAATACATTTGCAATGCTTCGAAGTCATTAGAAGCATCGCCTTTGAGCAATTCATACATCTTTTTCTGTATCTTTTTTCCAGATAATCAAAAGGATGGAAGATTCGTGGAAGAGCGACGTTGCTCTGAAGATTCACGACGCCCTGGAAGAAATGTACCGTGAATCACGTCATACTGACGTCAACGTCACAGTGGAAGACCGGACTTTCCGATGTCATCGAGCGGTTCTCGCGGCCGTGTCGCCTTACTTCGACGCCATGTTTTTATCAGGGATGAAAGAAAGCATCGACGGGGTCGTAAACTTACAAGGAATATCAAAAGAAAACTTCGAAAGTATCATCAAGTTTATCTACACAGGATCAAAAGTTGTTACTAAAGCAAACGCCGAGGAACTACTGAAAGCAAGTGCCCTTTTTCAGATCAAACAGCTACATGCAAAATGCGAACAGTTTCTTTTGGACAAAATAAACAACGAAAACTGTATTGGTGCTTGGAAGTTAGCAAAGACACACGAATGTCCAAATCTGTCGGAAAAGGCATGGGATATTATCATGTATAATTTTCAGGATATTTGTCGATCGGAGGATTTCCAGTGTCTAGATAAAGATGATCTGATAGAAATCATTACCCATGATGATCTCCACGTCAGCAGTGAGGAACTTGTCTGTGATTCTGTATTCCGGTGGTATGCGACTGATCCAGAGGAAAGAAAGCAAGACACGATACATCTGTTCGAGTATCTGCGACTCCCATTACTTGGCTCGGAGTACCTTCTACACGAAGTTGAACCTCTCGATATTGTCAACGAAAACTCTCGGTGTCGGGAAATCGTGAAAGAAGCTATACAATATCAACTGCTGCCTTCCAGACGATGGGACTTCAACTCCCCTCGCGTGGCTTTTCGAAAGTATGCCTCTTTAGAAGACGTTCTTATCGTTATTGGGGGATACAATTCAGTAGGGGAAAAAGTGGTTGATATGTTAGCGTACAGCTTTATTCAAGCTAAATGGTTCTTTCTCACTCCCATGCCTGTGCAACTTGGACGAGAGTTTGCAACCGTTGTTTACGGAAACGATATATTTGTATCAGGTGGATCTCAGAAACTCGACTGCCTTCTTCGATACCGTGCAGAAAACAATGATTGGTACAGATGTACGTCTCCAGTTCAGGGCAGACGACGACATGTAATGGTGGCCGTCTGCGAAAGCATATTTGTTCTTGGAGGATATGACGACACAATCAAAGATGAAAATAAGCGCACTCTATCGTCTGTTGAAGAGTACCTCATTAACGCGCGAACTTGGAGAAAAGCTGGTGATATCGTGCATGCTGTACGATCCATGTCGGCCGCTGTATCAAAGGAAAAAATATACGTGTTTGGTGGTATCTTAGCAGATGACAAAGAGTCGGATGCCATTCAGTGCTTCGATACGCGTCTGTCAACAAGTTTAGTCGTGTCTTACCTTCCATCCCCGTGTAAGTTATCAAAAACCGTGGTCTGTGATAAACACGTTTATATCGTATGTACTGACGGCTCTCTTTTGGAAATGTCCGAAAAGGGAGATGTCAGCTGTGTCCACACTATGAAGTACTTTAATCGAAGGCGTTTTGGCGCACTTCACAGGAAAGGGGGTATATTACTAGTTGGCGGGGAGAGCGGCAATGCTATCAGTCAGAAAATCGTATTCCTGAACCCCGACAAAAAATGGACGGAGTATACCTATAGTACTACTATGCCCGCAAGAGCCAACTTTGGAAGCCTAATTATCATTCTGCAGAAGAAATATTTGACTAGGACATTTAAATCGGATTGAATCAAAAGCGACTCAAACTTTTCTTTGTGGTTTATTAAGTGTGCTTGAAACTGATAAAGATTGAAAGCTTGAATGTATTTTTGACGTATTTTGATTATCAATTAAAATCAAATTTTTTATGCATATTTGATGATTATTTTTGTTTAAAGTTTCAATTCATTAGATATATCAACAGGTTAATAGATATAAATGTACATGTTCCTTTTCTTTTAATGCTTAATGGAAAAAAGTTAACCAAATCTTTGAATAATCTGGAGGGATCTGGCAATGAATTTCATAAAACGCATCCTTAACCCTAATCTCACTCTGGTACCCTTTTGGTCTTCACTGACATGCGACAAAACAAAAGAAAATTACATCAACTAGGTTAATAAGAATGTAGGCCACCGTAATTCGTTTTAAAGATTAAGAAATCCCATGAAAAAGACCTTTCATTATTAAGTTTAATCTTAAATTCACATACAATAACGTTATGACCTGTTGTCCCCGATTAATTTTTGGCACTGCATGCTTTTACTATTTAATGCTGTACCTGGCAGTACTAAAGAAGAAAACTCATTAATTAAAATTATAAGGTGTTATAGTAATAAGTAGAGCACAACACCTTGGAGGATTAAAGTGCCCCATGAAACCATTTGATATCAAGGAGTGTGTTTAGGATTGACTCGATGTGAATCGGCTGCGATGACTGTTTGAAACACCTACTGAAATCCTACCCTTGACAAGAGCACAGAGAAAAAATATAGAAGTCAAACTCTGGAGTCAAGATACTTACATGCTGAGGTAAAAAAAAAAGAAAGAAAAATTTTGTCGTTGAATTCAGTTGACACTTTCAGTGTTTCAAGTAAGTTATTAGTGATTTATTCCTTCTTTCCAGGCAAAGTCGAAATGTCGCTTCTTTTTATTAAAACCCAGGATCTAACATGGCAGGACAGAGCGCTAAACATCGAGGTCATGTTGGAACCAAAGAAAACTCAGCTTCTATTCAAGAAAAATAAATCGCTCTCTATGCGCTGCGAAAAGGATCGAGTACGCTACGAAAAGCAAAAGAGAGCCTCAGTAAGGAACTACAAGACAGAAAAGAGGTATATGGATGAAAGGAACCAGGAGCTATACCTTATAAAAACGCAGAGATTCCTCCAAAGCATACCTCCTGACATGAAACAGCAGGTTTTAAGCCGACGTTCGTTTTCCATTAGTTTGACTAAACTAGCCAAAGACATCAACGAGGGAGAAGACAACGCCCGAGCCTCGGCTCCACCAAACATGGTCGGTTGTATGTCCCGGGATGAAGGAACGATATTGCCTGCAATCACCGTACAAACCCCGGAGCCACCAGCAACACCGGACCTGCCGGTACCCAAGGTCAAATCTTCCACGGGCGTTCGTCTTCGCAGGGATTCTTTCGATTGGTCGGAGAGTAATTCTGATTCTCGAGCATCTAGCCGGATAAACACACCGATTCCTAGTTACTTGCCTTCCGTGCAGCAACTTTTGCCAAGTGGCATTATGAAAGCCAGGAAAAAGTCGGCAAACGCACTGTTTTCTGACAAAACTGTTAAGTTTGCTGAAGAGAAAGTTGTAGAGGATAGGCCTTTAAAAGATCAGTATCAGGAAGAAAAATTAAGAATTGAAAACCTGAAGCCAAAAGTTCAGAGGAAAGTAAATTCGTTCTTGTTAGAACAGAGTAGATTCAACAAAAGGGGTCCCATTTCAAAAACAGAGTTATCCTTGAAAAGTGTTGAAGAAACGAACGATATATGCGGTATTACTAAACGTCGACTGGTCAGTGCTTTCGACGAATACTGTGAGCTGTCTAGCCAGGACAATTATCAGAAACTTGTAAAATACGCGACCAAGTATAAGGTAGCCTCTCACATGTCGTCAAAAATTGTCCCCTCGGTGGATACTGTGAAAGCTTCCCGGTCTTTTTTATCCATCCAGAATCCGCTGGGGTTGCAGACACAGAACAAGGGACTTGTGCAAATCTCATGAGATAGCAGCATGTTCATTTTGTAGCAATCGGTGTACTTTTGTTATTTTAAAAAAGAACAAAAACAGCCACGGAAAATTTGAGCAGCAAGCAGGCGATGATAATGTGTAAAATGATATTTTAATTAACAAATTAACACCGTTATAAATGAATCACTAGAGAATGTGTATTGGGGATTGGTGGTACAATATCTCTTTAAGTTCAAACGAGAAACTCGAAGTAACTATATGAATATTTAATTGTTAGTATCATATGCAACTATAAAAATATGTTATCAGATCTGTTGAAATATCATCGTGTCGAAATTGATGCCAGCAAATAGTTCTCAAGGCTGACGAGTTTTATTGTTCACCTTGGCTACCATGAAATGTTTTTAAAAATATCTAAACGCTATCAAATTGTGAAAATAAAAACCCCTAATTTTTGATTTCAAATGCTTCGTATGTAACATAATCTTAATAATTTAAAATTCTCTTTCATAGGTTCGTTACTCTTGATTTTAATTAGATTTACTATCATGAATTGGTGGATTATTACGCAGTTCAAAATCCATGGGTCTGAACTTCGTGTTGATTCCTAGAACAGCTTGGATGTTTCTCATGCAGGATACCAACATAATTGTTATACTTTGACAAATCATACTTGACTTTTTCATCGAAATGAGGAATGGTAATTTCGATATGGAGATTTTACAATGCAGATAAGGCTAAATTTTATTTACAGTTACTTTTAGATGAGTCCTAAAAGTAACCGAAGAACACTTCATTAGTTTCTGTAGCAATAAATTATAGATCTACCTTCACTGCATGAAACCGGTTGCTTTTTGTATACATGTACTATTAAAGTTTATTTCTAAGTGTATTGTTTCCTTCTCATTACAATCACCACAACAAAGCTACCAGTATCAAGACATGCATGCACCATGAGATTAATCCCACATGGTGTGTAATCCATTGTGTTCCGGATTATAAGAAGAATTTTAATTTCTGTCACGTGTGGAGATTATGATTCGTTATACCATTTAGGATTGGATGAAGAGTATTCCTTAGGTAAATAATGCGAAGGATGGGATCGAACATTTTCAGGTGCTAATAAAAAATGAGATATCCAAGCATAAAAATTTGTTTTATTTGTCAATATCATATAGTGCACAAAAACCCAACCAAGAATTAAATAAATATTATATAGATCCCTAGAAATAGTTTCAAAGGATCTTTTCTGCACAGCTTTGGGCTTTAATTTTGTTGTAAAATTTATAGAGTTTGTTTACGATTTGTATCCAATGATGACAACAGGCACGCAAAATATCCTCTTGTGTTGTTTTTGTGTTGGGGGTTTTTGTTTTTTTGGTTTTTTTTTTGTTTTTGTTTTTTTTTTTACATTTGAATGTTAGTTTTAATTATTTTGATAACGATCAGTGCACGCCACAGTGCACAGTTTCATGAATACTTTATCTAATAGGTTTGAACATCGCTTGGTTTGGAGGGAGAATTGGATTGTCCTGCCATCAAGCATAAGCAGCTATTTTTGTGTGGCAAGAGTGATCTGCCCTTGGTGTAAAATATAAATATAATCTACAGTGTATGGCATAATTTGTAATAACTATAGGAATTTAAAACATTTTATCAAAATAGTATAAATTATTTGAATACTTTGCATGTATTGAATAAGTAAGATAGATTTCTATCCATCGTCACATTGTTTATGAATATTGTCCTGAGTAAAAATGGCGCGTGTTCAATCTTTTAAATGACCTAAATAAACTCAACACGTTAACAACATGATTGCGTTAAACGAAATTTTTTTTTTTCTTTTTTTTTTTTTTTGAAAAGAAATTTTAAAGTCTTTGTTTGTTCCATAATATTTTCGTACCTTGACTTTCGATACAATATTTTATACAAATCAAATCGCAACAAATGTTATAATCATGTACAATTAAAATGACGTGCAGCTATTTGATTTTTAAAAACAAATATTTTCAGTCGGATCTTTAGCAGATAATTACTGAAATTATCAATCACAAACTGAAATGAAAAACTGAAGACATATTTAAATTAAAACATTTGTAGGTATAATCATATTTTTGTGTATCATTCTTAATTACACTTCCCCAAACAAAGGTAATTGAATCATAATTAATCCACCAAGCGATCAATCCGCTTATTGAATAATCCTTCGTATATAGGATTATAACAGGATTTTTAATTTTTGTCAAGTGTAAGGATTCCATATAAGTGAACATAAGACGAAGACTATTGCAAAAAAAATCAGCAGGGTGTGCTTGACATTTTCTGCGAGTCATTCATTCATTAATCCCACAAATAACATTATGCTGTCAATAATGGAGTAATAGTAATTCTTTTCATAGATTGATTAACAAGACTACATCATAGTTTAAAATACATGTACACAATATTAAACACAATGACAAGAAAATTAATACAACGTCAGATCGTACGCTTTTTATAGACATGCTTCTCAATAGTTAAAAAAACTTCTAAGTGCTCGCCCCTAAAAAATAGAATAATTTGAAAATCACAATATAAAAATGATATGAAATTTTCACATTTCGTAAACTATGTGTCTTTTTAACAATAGCACAGATAAAATAAGACAATACCGATTTTAAAAAAAAATAACCCGTGACGAAACTTCAAATGTTTTATGTTTAATGGCTACTTTTTGTACTTATTTACTTATATTGGTCTTTAATAACAATCGCAAACGTAAAACAATTTAAGAGTTATTGTTGAAAGAGCCAGAGTCGTAAAGATGCCGGTGTCTGGATTGTTCTTATACGACGGTATGTACTCAGTTTAAATTTCCAGTTCATTTCGTCCTCAACATTGTTCTAAATATTTGGTAAGCTATATAAAAAGATATTTAAGGTAAGTTTCCTCTACTATATATGATAGTGGCATGTCTTTTCCATCGACTACCAAGAACGATCCATAAGATCTAGGCAAAATTCAACCACATTTGGAGTGATATCTAGTAAAGCAACCGGTCAAGATCGCTACATCGTTCTCAACCACTTAAGAGATGGGTAAAAATTAGCCATCTCAACAGCAAGACAAACAAACGTTTTCCATGGCAAAATGTGTTAATTTATCTTACTATTTTGTTTTTGTTTTTTTTTTTAAATTACGTCTCCAAAATAATAACGATACTTACATGTAAATATCAAAATCAGTTGTACGGGCTTTCTGAGCTATGATCTGCAAAACTCGTTCATCAACACAAAAAGTGAGTATTTTAACTTTCGACAAACTACTAAAAAGGTAAAATGGTGTTAAGCACTAGTTTTTAGACAACTGTATAAAACAAGGGATCTCCGATAGTATCACTGCATTGAGATGATGGTAGAGAAGCGTTTCCACGCTTGTGTACACTATGGGCGGCGGAAAGGGTTAAAAAGACGTTAATGCAAAACGAACAACTTATTTTTAAAAACATGCTAAAATACGAAACAGACCAGCTTAAAACAAAATCAACAGCCTCTGTTGCAAAATCAACAGACACTGATGCAAAACAAACGATCACCGATGCAAAACCAACAGTCATGCACTGAATTAACGCTAGATGGCGTGCAAAGAAGTATCAGGAGAAATCGTACCCTGGAGAAAATGTAACCCGGAGAAAACGTATCCATAAATTAGGGTGCCATTTTTCCGAGAGAAAACGTACCTTGGAGAAATCGTAACAAGAATTGAAATAGTTATAAAAACTGTTTTAATGTAAAAAAAATAACTTAATTACTAAACATTTGTACATTTTTGCTAGTATCATTGTTTACATAATCACGTACATTTAATAATTACACAATACAAGCACGTAGCATCGTTTTTGAAAGTGGAAGGGGGGGGGGCTACAGACTCATCCTAAAAACCTTGACAAGCCAAAACAAAACCCCCAAAACATCGCAAATATTGAAAACCCTAATCCGTTGGGGGGGGGGGGGGGGGGGGGGGGCAGGAGTATGCGTTTACCTACAACTTCAATTTCACTGTTAATAGACTCCTTCACGATAACTGCGGTACTGCTCTCTTGCAGGGCAAATTGATATACTTTGCCGAAAGTTTAGTAGGTAGATAATTAAATGACGTAAATGAAACAATTGACGTTACGTCATATTTCACCAAATTATGTCATTTTGCCCTGCAAAAGAGCAGTACCCCAGTTACCGTGAAGGGGCTAATTTCATTATTTTCTCTTTCAGTTTTTACATGCTCCGGAAAAAGTGGGGACCAACTCCTTGATAATTCGGTTTTTTAATGTAATTTTAAGAAAAAAATGTTTGCTACGAGAAAAAGTGGGAGGGGACAGGCCTCCCTGGCCCCCCTGATGCCACGTGCCTGCAATAATTGAGTATACACACGTAAAAGCGTCGATTGAGCAGTTAAACCAGTCGGCAATTAATCAATCGATACAGTATATCTGAAATTGTTAAAAAAATCTAATAGTTTTGATTTCATTATAATTGGAGAATTAAAAGATGTATATAATGATGAGAATAGTGTGATAGTTTGTGTATATTTGATTATGTGTATTCATTTATTTATCCATATATGTTATGTGTATCTGTATATCTTTTATGTCTACATGTATATGTATCCATATATGTTAGGCGCGCCCGGGTCTATCGGCCGGGATTAAGTATTATTATATAATATGTGCATTTGTTTAATCAGCAGCAATTGGCAATATCTATTGTTATCGATTAGACGTATACGGGGGTTGGGGCTTAAATTTCTATCTACAATAATGGTAATTATCACATTCTTGGATTTTATATGATATTGTTTCATATCTTTTACGTTTGTTTTGGATGACTGTTATTTACACAAAATATAATCTAACTCTTTAAACCCTGAAATTCTTGTTATTCTTTTTATCCTTCCGAACTCGGATTATCTACGGGACTTACCCCTAGACAGTCCCGTTACATAAGAAGACGACAGAGCGGTTTTTGGGGGGTTTTTTTGTTTGTTTTTTTTTTTGGTACCAGTATTCTAATGTCTCGAGAATTTACCATAACTAGTTCAAACTTTTGTATATGACAGCATATAGGAAAATAATTCCGTTGCAAATATAATTTCAGAATCAATTTCTTAAAGTGACTTAAAATTGGACACGATTTGAGCCCCAAAAAAATAAAATATTATTTTTCCAATATTTATGTCTAGAATGGTAAATTGATGCTTTATATGCTTGACCAAACTTTGAAAGTCAAGTTACAAACGAAATACAGAGCTTAAAAGTCTTTGTTATGTAGATAAATTGAAGTCCGCCCCCACCCCCTCTCCTGGAAAAATGAAATTTCTTAAATTTACATAGTGAAATTACCGAATAAATGGCTCCCCCCCCCCACTACCACCACCTCACCCATTGCAAAAAAAAATACACCTCGCCCCCCCCCCCCCCTTTCTCCCTGGATCCCTGGAAAAGATTCTGGATCCGCGCATGAAAACGTTTTCTGTAATTCAAGGGAACGTTCTCTCCAGGTTACGTTTTCTCCAGGGTACGATTTCTCTTGATACCTCTTTGCACGCCATCTAGCGTTAATTCAGTGCATGACTGTTGGTTTTGCATCGATGGTCGTTTGTTTTGCATCGGTGTTTGTTGATTTTGCAAAAGAGGCTGTTGATTTTGTTTTAAGCTGGTCTGTTTCGTATTTTAGTATGTTTTTGAAAATAAGTTGTTCGTTTTGCATTAACGTCTGTTTTACCCTTTCCGCCGCCCATAGTACACAGATTTACATTTTTACGGGTACAACACACAATTGATGACAACGTGAAAAATTAGTTAATTACAAGTATGTAATTTTTGGTCCCTAGATGAGGCAGAAAACTATTGTCACTTTACACCAAATTGCACCAAATACTCAAATTTAGGTCAATCTTATTTGCTAGCAAAGGACATAATCCCCTCTTCCAAATGTCAGTTATCAAAGTTAGATTGTATAATTTTCTATAAGAAAACATTTTGATGAACAAAAACTTCATGCTTAACATATGTACAAGTGTATTATCATTTATTTTGTTTCCAGTGACACGTAACTCCAACGGACCTGCTTGAAAATTCAATTTCTATATAATAATTGAAATCAGTTGTATGATAATATCTAAGTCTATATGACTGCGTCCATGAGAAAAGAGTGCTTATGGCAATTTTTGCACATTTTGAGATTTTTAAAGAATTGAATAAAACACATCTTAAAGTTGTCAAATCTGAAATTTTATGGCTATAAACCAGTTCTAAGTTGAGGTTTTCTCCGTTTTTAGTGAAGCGATTTCAACAGGAAAAAAATGACCTCGTGTTATGCACATGCAACGTCAAAACAATTTTAATGTAAAAGTGACCGTGACTTTGAACCGTAATAAATGTAAACTACAGCACTCTGTAATTTTATTTATTTATGGACTTCTTTGTAGGTCGATATGTGGTTATAAGGACCCAAATAAAGTGATATTGAACGAAGCGATATAGATTGAGATTGCGAGGTCGATATCACTTTTCTGTGTCTTCGGTCGATGTCACTTGACATGGGTCCTTATAGCCACATATTTATTGAACAATGATGTCCATAATAGTTATATAATTACCCGATTAGACAGTCATATTTAAATTAACTAGTAAATGTAGCTAAACTCAGACAACCAGATTTCCTAAGCTCTTTGTGTAATCACCCAAGGCAGACGATCAAAGATCGGTCAAGACTCTGTCCAAGGACAGGATATGTCAAGTGATTTTATACAACCAATGAGAATTACAAAATTAAGTGTTTTCTATAAGTTAGTTACGCACTAAGGTGTCTTTTAAAATAGTATGTACAATACAGAGCCCTGGTAACTTGATAAATGCTATAACAATAGCTTACTCATACGGTAATGCATAGAGTACATAAATAAATTATAGAATATTTATTAATTTAAAAATACGTATATGATTAAATGCCAGTTTCACTTATATAGCTGATAAATGGTCCTCGAGTATCTTTATATGGTACAATAAAAAGTACAAAGTCTTCTATGATTGTTGTAATATTATAACTTGATAGAAAGAGGTGATATAAGGAAGCAAACATTTAAACTGTGTCTAATTTGGTATACATAATAAAATATACTGGTACAGTACCAGTATCGGTAAGGTCTTGATTACTGGTGTATTATTTAAGGAATAAGAAATCATTCTTTGAGTATTATGAGGTGATAATTTTGGTCGGGGCGTGGTCAAATCCAACGAAGCCCGAAGGGCTTTTTGATAGATTTGACCACGCTCCGACCGAAATTATCACCTCATAATATTCAAAGAATGATTTCTTATTACTTATATTTATATTATTTCTAATTTCTACACTTTAAAACAACATTTTAAAACCACTATTTTTTCATGTAGCACATGCTATGTATTACTACGCGGCGCAGCCAATAACGTTTTTCGGTTATGCTATAAGACACGCCCATTCTGTAACGCTCATCTTTTATGAAATTATTGGGCTATAGGCTTCAAAATTGATTCGTAATGTTATCACAGACAAAGACAGTTGAAATGTAAATATTCATTGTTGTCATGATACATTTTGGCAGGGTTTTAGCGATCATTAATAATGATTACATTTTGTGTTATAATTTTTTTTTACTTAAAATGTTATAAACATGAATCGGGGGATGTATTCTTATTTCTTGGAATCTAAAGCACATACATTTACAATATTAAAATTTCAGAATGAAATTGTTAGAGCCATGATTGTCGTCATTCTTTTACGGTTCCTGTTCATTCTTTTCCGGTTCGTCTTGGTTGATGTAATTATGTCAAATGTTATTACAGTTCAAGTCATGATGACAGAATAAGTCTGTGTTATCCATCCAACTGAATGATAACTGAAATGTCGGACAATGTTAGGAGTTACTAATTAGCACTGACAGCTACGTTGAATTGCACGCACAAATTGGCTGTAAACATCTGTATAAAATATCAATTTAAAAATGTACCAGTTCGTGAAAATTAATCAAAATAAACCACACTTGAAGAAGGATGATGATTTCAACGACAGAAGTCGTTTAAAATATTTATATCATAATGTACCATTGCGTTTTCATCAATCAAAACCGATCTCAAATTATGTTTTCTTTATAAAATAAAAATTTCATAATGCACCGGCGTACCATTCCATATAAATCAAAAAGATGCAGAGAATTGCAATGAATTTTTTCTAAATTTTTACCTTTGTACTTTTCCGTGAAAATCATCAAAGTTGTTGCAGGAGATTGCAATTAAAAAATCTCTGAATTTTAAGTAAAACACAATGTTTTTCTGTATAAAATATTCATTTTATAATGTACCATTCCGTGTAAATCAATCTAAATTGGTGCAGGGAGTTGCAATAAAAGAATTCTCTGAATTTTAAGTAAAACAAAAATGTGTTTTCTGTATAAAATATCATTTCATAATGTACCATTCTATATTAATCAATCAAAATTGATGCAGGGAATTGCAATGAAAAAAATCTCTAAACTTTAAGTGAAGCAAAAATGTGTTTAAATGTGTTTTCTTTATAAAATAATAATTTTAATCAACTGTGTACCAGTCCGTGTAAATCAATCAAAATAAATCACAAATGATGCAGATGACTGTAATGAAAAAATTCTCGGAATTTTAAATAAAAAAGTAATCTTTCCTTATATCGGAAGACTGCATGCGATTTAGATTAAAAAGATTTCCATAAGTTGACCATTTTACATGTTTTCTTTAGATTTTGTGATTCCCTACATAATAATGAAAGCTTGATGTCAGAGCAATTTAAAAGCAGTGGTGACTGCTGCATTTTAATACAACATAGACTTTACAGTTTGAACAAAGTCAAATTCAATAAAGTCAAGTTTATACGTACAAAATACCACTGGCAACTAATCAATGAGTATTTGCTAAGGAAAGTAAATATATGATTGAAAATCTTGAAATTGTACCAATTACGATACATTTTTATACGATTGAAATATTTCAATTACATCCATTTTTATATCTAAGATTTCTAAAACTTCTTCCTCTTTACCAAAATGAATGTGTACATGACATAATGCAGCATAACATAATCATAGAAGGTCTTTCAACTTCGAGCTCATTGCTAGGCCTAGAGGTTAATATGTTCTCACTGAATATGGGCAAAATAATCAGAGTTTCCATAGCAGGGGTTAGACTAAGATAAAAAAAAAATAGCAATCGACGGAAATTTGCCCACCCAAAACTAAATATAGTACCGTGTAGTTAGGTATAATGATACTTTCTAGTCAGTATATTTTGGTGTGGTTCAAAACTTCAGGAATTTACACTATATGGATTTTCTGGCTACTGAACCTATTGAATTTATATATATAAACCTTCAAACTAATGAACCGACGAACTTTTGAACTTTCAGATAACTGGACTATCAAGATAATAAACCTTCATACTATAGCTACGTACATGTATACTGGACAGTGACCGCTTCGATGACCATAAGTACACAAAAATATTGAAGCTCAGGTTTATTACACCGTGTATACAAACTGCCAAAAAAAGCGGATTTGTTGTACTTAACTTCAGAATGAAAGCAAATTTTAAACATTGTATCACTAAATATACGGCGTTTTAATCAACACTTAGATTGTATCCAAGATTCTCTTTTATTTTCATAAAGAGGGAAATATGAGTGAAGACTGTGCTTTTGAGCTTGTTCAACCAGATATTTTTCAAGTCCCTTTTATTGTTCAGTAATCCATCAAATAATGATTTAAAAAATAAGTGAATGTATAGTGTGCGCAACGTTCATTTAATTTAAGTTTATGCATTGTACATTGTTGAAAACAATAACATCAACAGTCATTGCTCAAGAATGATAATATTTGTTATGTCCAGAATTTCCTTTTTTGATATCAAGCAATATCCAATAATCTGAATAATTTAGTCTTTGCTGTTCATGAATATGATGTAACAGAAAGAAACACGTATACACGTACACCAAAACTAATAACAAAATATTTCCACAACAATTATTAAAAATAAAGCTAATATTTGAACTAGCATATAAATCTAACATAAATGAGAGAAAAAACAATATATCTTAAAGAGTTAACCCAAAATAAAGTGTTGAATTAATAAAAACCTGGTAAAAAAAATACTACTCGTTATGAAAATAACGTGCTTTCCACTTTTCGGACGAGGTCATGAAATAACATCAAATTTTGTACGTTATTTCTCTGTTTTGTAAAAAACGCCATAAGACCCTTTTCTCATGGGTGCAATCAATTATGAGTAATCAATTTCTTGCATACTTACATGCAAGTTTTTATGAAAAACTATTCAGGTTGTCTCTCTTTCTTCATAGCTGAAAAATTGAAAGGCTCCAACAAAACATTGCAATCAGTTCAATACTGTAATGGGCAAATTAATGATACTAAAAGTTTACCATTTCAAATTTAAAAAATGCATTCACACTATCTAGCAGCAATATCATATGCTAATTCACATTATCTAGTCACAATATCATATACTAATTCACATTATCTAGTCACAATATCATATACTAATTCAATTATCTAGTCACAATATCATTTATTATACATGTACTTTCATGTTAAATACTGAAATCTGATTGGTTTAGACGCACTCTTACCCTCAGCGTTAGCAACACGCTTGGCAACGGGCCGATAGAACGAATTGTTACATGCGCGTAAATTATGCGCGTACGGTTCGCCGTTAAATTCACGTCATTTCTATATAAAAGCAGTAAAATTTTCTCTAAAATTAAGACATTCAGTATTATAAAATAAATAGTGCCTGTTTGGGAGGGTAACCGTTGAAATTGACACCCCTCGAAAACCATTGTCAACCTCCGCGAAGCTTCGCGGAGGTTGACAATGGTTTTCGAGGGGTGTCAATTTCAACGGTTACCCTCCCAAACAGGCACTATTTATATAATACCAATCCACAAAATCTAGTAGCAATATCATACATACCAATCTCCAATATTTACTAGCAACATCATATATATCAATACACACTATCTTGTACAAATATCATATTCCAATCTACAATATCTTGGAGCAATATCATGTACTGATCCACACCATCTAGTAGCAATATCATATACCAATCTACACTATCTAAGTAATTCGTTTACAATGTTTGAGAGTATCTTAGAGAATAAGACTGAACAACGTTTTAGGTTCCACCGTATTACAGAACGCTGCACATAATTAGTTGAATATTTTGAAGAAAAAACCCTATTGTCGAATATTCCAGCCATGCTACTTGATATTTAACGTTTTTCCCAAGGTCTACAATAATTCAGAAACCTTTTATCAGACTCATTATATTCCACCCTGTATACTTGTTTAAAAACTTATTACATTGCTGCTAAAGATGTTTGATTCCATTGTTACAAATTCACAGCATTTACTTGATATGTATTTAATAAATCTCTTTAAAACTTATACATCGACTAGACCTCTTGCTTGCAATAAGAGGTTTAAAATTTCTACTATTGATTCATGAATGCAATTGATGGCATTCGTGTAGTAATAATTTTAAACCCTGGGCTTAGTTATTTTAACTCTCGTCGAACACTACACCCCTTGTACGGCTTGTTGTGATAAGGCCTTTTAACATAAGGACGATTCGCTGATGGCAGTACTTCGATTTCTTTCTGAGATGGGATAAAGTAATTGTTTAAAAATTAGTATTGGAAATCGGATTACGCGGCTAAACAGTCATTGAAATTTACACGGTTACCTGGGACATTTATCTAATGATTTTTACCTGGATATTCGTGATTTAAAAAGACATTGGGATTTCTTTTTTAATAAAGTCAACATGGACAAATCAATGACAACCTGTGAGGATGTTTGAATGAGACCTGGCTATTTGAATTGACATAGCAACAGTAAAAAATGTAAGTATAGCCTTGCTAAATACATGTACCCTACTGACGAATTCGAATAAGATTTTTTTTAATATAAATTTTGTTTCTGTAATAATAAGTTGACAATTATCACAGACAATGACCTCTAGATCTGTCTTTTTATCGATTTTGATTATTTTGACTGTTAGCCTTTTGATAATAATCGGTGCACAGTTGCACAGAATACCTAATCCTCTAGGACTGAACATCGTCAGGTTAAGACAGAGAATTGAATAATCATGTCATTCAACATGAACAGCGATATTAGTTCTAAGTGTTCGTGAGTAAATTATGTAATGTAAAACCCAAACTTTTTGACAACTATAATCAAGTTAACTTTATTCCCTCTACAATTTTATGGCACATATGGAAAATACCTTATAATTATACACCGGCATTGGAAAATAAGAAAAATATATTCATGAATGATTATATGCAATAAGCTAGTATGCCAGGGGTATTATGATGGAAACAGGAAGAGACGGGAATACATGGAGGACAGACAACAATAATATATATATATATTATACATAAACTTACAAAGTGCCTTTTAGATATGCTTTTATATGTATGTATGCTTTTTGACGATATGAGTTTACAGAACTTGATAAAATTGGAAGCTGTACAATATTTTTAACAAATAAATAATCTTGATAATTACTTGCACTGAAGATTTAAATGAAATCCACCCGCAAAATGTCGTTAGTTGTCAACAGTACAAACTTTTTTATTGAATGGGATA
Source organism: Magallana hongkongensis (assembly GCA_016163765.1). Lineage (NCBI taxonomy): Eukaryota > Metazoa > Mollusca > Bivalvia > Ostreida > Ostreidae > Magallana > Magallana hongkongensis. The sequence continues at coordinate 51,470,632 of WFKH01011581.1, read as the reverse complement.
GTGCTCGTGTACCATCGTTACTGTTTGCGAGGCAATCTGTTGAATTTAGGTACTAGTTTTGAGTGGATTTTTAATCATTCGTCATTTTTAACAATTGGTGCTGAAACCTTAGATTAGCGGCAGCTGAAATTAAATTTTACATTTAGAATATATGTACTTATTTAGACCATTATATCTTCTTGTGTGTCTTTTCTGTCTTTTCGTGCCCAACAAGTTTTTTTGGGATATGGACAGTACTCTATCTTTGAGTATAAAGGAATTAAGTGAAGAAACAGGGCCTGATTTGTTACTAATCTTGAAAAGACAGATCTCAGCACGAATTTAAAACTTAAACAAACTGAGTATATATATTCCTCAATTTCAATTGATATTTCAAATGAATAGGATGTAAAGAAAGGCTCGTGTATCCTTATTAGAGATTCATTAAAACTCAAGATCAAATGACTTATACTTTACCAACAATGCCATCGCTGGAATTATATTATCTAGAGACAATTCGGTTTGACATTTTTAGTTGCCGACGCCAATGAATTTTAAGGGGATATATGCCACCTTCTGAGTTTGAACATACGATTATCGACAATATACGCGTCAATATTGTGATTCCCAAATCAAAGAAGATTCGGTGTATATAGATATTTAAAGTCGTGGACATTAAGAAGGTTCAAACCAATGCTAGATCTGTTCAAACAATTGACCGCTAGTAAACACCCCAGGTGCTGCAGTCAATGTTTATTCTAGACTAAGCAATGACATGATAGATTTGTGTACAGAACGGAAATATTTGGTTTCAACCACGTACAACAAGCATGCTGTAATCACTGATCACATATCTTGAGAGTCTCCGTATTAGTAATGGCATGCTACTTTATGGAAATTGATTTCTCTTGAGCATTCATCGTTGGGATTTTTTTTCTTTTTTTCTTTTCAAAAATCTTACTGAAGGCACGAACATTCCTTATCGATACCTGATGTTTAACAATATATTAGTTTATCATTGTAAATCCTATTCTGGATTTTTGTTTTTGTTTTGTTTTTTGCTTCAATGTCTGATTTTCATAAAAAGTGTCATCATTTAATATGTAAGACACAAAACAGTTAAATACTCATTATAACACAAAGGATAATCCTCTCGATTCACTGAATTTTACTTATAAAAAGTTAAATCAAATTAATTACAATCACCCCCACGTCATTGTAGTCACAATCTTTATACACAAAAATTTACTTAAAAGCAAAGAAAGAAAAAAAAATATGAAAAATTCGAGTAAAATTTGTATTAATATGTGAATAAATCTATATTTAGAGTTTTTTTAATCTGACTACCCTCTGTGCATTAAGTTTGGTGTAATTCTTAAGATTACTCATATCTCAACTTTTGACCTTTCAAATTAACAAATTATTCATGTGTAATTTCCAAAACGGATTAATTACTTACATCGAATTAATCCTATACTTTGAAGTTTAAAAGTTTGTGCACTATTGCAGTAATATACAGAACAATAAAAAAACGTCAAGTGGGGAAAATTTGTGGATATCGTAATCCTCACCAAAAAGTTGATTCGAACGTGTGCTAAACTAAGTCATAACTTTAAACACTGTTAAACAACTCAAGCATTGCTTCCTTGACTACAAAACACCTATTTTAACGTCGTAAACGCATACAATGTTTTCAAAATACAATGCGTTTTATCCCCCTCTCAACACACCAATTCTACTAGTACTACTAATATGATTTAATGATTTCGGTGTTTAAGCCATAGTTGTAGACTGATCGAAGACAAAAAATTGAATATGAAGAGAGAGCAACTGCATTCACATTTACATGTATCTTTTGTATCTGGTCAAGGAATCAAGTATTTTGCATAAGACTTAAAACAAGGTCCCAGTTGCGTTCTTAGCAGACTTTGATACTATGTAAAGTTTTCAATGTTAAAAAAAACCCCAGATAGTATCTTTAATCACTGATGTGAAGTTCACCAATTATAAGGAGCAACAAAATCAAAATAAACAAGTAATACATTTTTTAAACTATAGTTAATTATAATGTTCATCGTTATTAGAGTATACAAAGTTATTGTACATGTACTATGTGTTTAAGTTTAATCATTTTAAAATCAAACGGAGCAGAATCATGCCAACTGAGGAAAAGAATAGTCAAAAACAAAACTGTAGCTTTTCTTAATACTTGATAATTGGTGCATGTTTAATGTTGTAGATTCAAGATGGCGCTGATGATGTTAAAAACCCACGACTTGACGTGGCAAGATCACACGATCAACGTCGAAATGATGCTTGCGCCGCTCCATGCGCAGTTGTTGGCCAGTAAACACAAAGCCCTGTCGACGCGGTGCAACACTATCAAACTAATCTACGACAAAGAACGGGACACCATGGTGAAAAACATCAATATTGAAAAGAGACTGATGGACAGAAAGAGAAGTGTATTCCTGAAAAGAAAATCAGAAATTGCTTTCAAACGTCTGTCGTCTGCAAAAAGTGATCCTACCAATCAGCGATGTCTCTCTATCCCTAGCGTTCACCCAAAACGCGGGAATTCAGCGCCACCTGTTCTAAGTGACGCAAAACAAAACGACAAAGTTTTTCTAACGGAAGTTCGAGATGTCGATAAAGTTAACAGCAGCGAACCTGATGGTGGACGGAATGGGTCCGTAACTGAGATCTCTCATCCACTTTCCTTTTCGCGCAACAGTTTCAAATCTTCCATCACGCTGCCCTACTTCACGGGAAGCCAGTCATCCAGTCGAAACGAGTCTCCGCTGCACACGACTACATTTACGTCACAAATGCGCGGGAAATCTGTCAGGTTCGAGGAAAACGAGGATGAAGAACGAAGTGGCGAAATTTTGTTCGAGAAAATCAATTACGCCAGACTTCAACAAAAAGTGAGAAACTTTGTTCACGAGCAAGATGACTTTAACAATCGTCCTGCTGGTTACAAGTTGAATTTTAGAACCCGGCAGAGATTTAATTTTAACTCATTTGGGTCTAATTTTAGAACGCAACAGCAACAGCCACTGGTCGCAAAGAAAAGTTCCAAACTGTCGCTGGACAAAAATGAACTGGAGAGAGCTTTCGATAAGTTTTGTGAAAATAAAACCAAAGACAACTTGCACGCAATGATGAAGATGGCTACTAAACAGAAAGCGAGCATACGTATTGCGAGGGACCAGTCCATCGTGCCAGCTATAGCTGTGATGAAGAGTGCACACAAGTTTCGCGCTGTACTCGGTAAAAACAGGGCCACAGAGGATAAGCCGCCAGCAGAGAGCGACAGTTGCGGAAATGGATGAACGAGAAAAAATTTCGTTTACAAAATTCTGAGCCATATTGGCTTTTCAACTGATTTGATTAGTTGTTATTGATAAATGGATATGATGTTCTGCATAAATTGAACTACTGAATTTAATAAAGAAAATTAATAAAATACCATGATATAATATCTTATTTCTCAAAATTATTATATTTTTAGATTCATTTTTTTATAGTTTAAAATACTACACACTTTATGATGGCAATTTGTCAGTGCTACATCTTATAAACTGTAAGTTAAAATTTTGCTACTTTAACAAACGCGATAATGTGTCGTCGCCAATGGCAACAAAAAAAAAATGAATGTACGATAGGCACTGAGTGTAACTGTGACGGTTCAGTAAAAGTGGCGGATAGAACTTTACCGTAAATTTCCAATAGGATATGGGTCGGATGTCTATTTGTTTATTATCCCATGTCGATTATCCCACTTTGATTAATCAATGTGCAGCGCAATTTGTACACAGTTGGTATAGATACCTTTTGATGGCAAGCCTAGCTGGGATGTTTGAGTTGTACACGAAATATAAGCCGCCCTGCGACAGATGTCCAGCACATGGTCGATTATTTGAAAAAGGGTTATTATGCATTGTATGACTTAACTGAATACTGCAAACTAGTACGTTTGGGCTTCTGCCAATTTTTTTGCTTCTTCTGAAAACTGCAGCTTTTTTAGTTGTTCGTAAAAGAAAAGTTCGTGAAAAATGAAATGTGTTATCGTATGTAAGCATCTACAATTGGAATGAATTTTAGAAGGATCAACAATGATTTGACGAACCTTAGGTTGTGTTGGGTTCTTTTCTCCCTGATGCACTATGCTGCCTCAGAAACAAGAGGTAAGGCCGATAAAAATTGCTTAGGTTTCAGTCGGTCAAATAATCTTATATTTTCGATTTAATGATCACTTTACTACTCACTTTAAGTAAAAGCTGCTATAAACATTGCACCCCCAGGGCTTCATTTTCCCACCATCTGTGATCACTACAAAGAACGAGACGTGACCTCCGAGGTTTCCTATGTGGTCACTTGGAAGGGGGAGCGGACCCCGTCAGCGTCCTGTAGGCTGGGATTTACGGGGCCTTTGGCAGACTCCATCTACACGCGGTCAGTGTGCTTTGACACCATCTACTTTCATGTCAAAGACTGTGCTGTTCGATTGGAGTTCTCCGAAGAGTCAGGCACCAAAGCAACGGTTTGTATATCCTGTTATTATGGCAATCAGGTGATATATTTATACGAAAATCGTCTGCCATACTCCATTTTTTTATTGATTACAATTTCATCCACAAGTACTTCAGGCTTATAAATATGAATAGAAACAATTTTATATACCAAAATCGTTAACTTTTACTTAAACTCATTATATTTAAAACTGAATTTTTAAGGGTCCTCCACACCCTCTCGAAAAGTGTGTTATACAAGTCATATTTTTTTATATTCCTTAAAGATATGAAATTCAAGTATGCATTTGACTTGAAAATGACGGGAAAAAATGTTCAATTTCGGGGAAAAATCTACTTTTAAAAATGTATTGCTTTTCATAAAAACGAAAGTCCCTGCTATACTCGAACTAGTGACCTGTGGGTTAGTAGACCGAAGTTATACCCACTGCGCTAAAGAGAAAGACACTCATTTTTGGTGACATGAACAGTTTCACAATGAGTTGAAATCGCCATGTTGTGACATACTGTCATGAAAAGTAAAAGTCAAAGTCACGGGGTGTCGAGGACCCTTAAAACTGAACATTTCTGATACAATTCACGTGTTTTGGTTTTTTGTTTTTTAATAGAACTACTCGTGCACCCATAAACCTAAAGTATGGTGTGCAGAGAAAGATCAGACAGCATACATGAACTTGTTTGGAGCAAATCTTCATCCGAACAACTCTTCATCATTCAAAATCCTGGTCACTGCCGAGAAAACGAGCACACGTAAGAATAAACAGTAATCACTAGTAGTTAATTCTCTTGTGTATGCCCACACGTCATTTTGATGTATAAGTAACAGACTGGGGGACTTACTGGTCTTATTTATAGGTTAATTAAAGTTTAAAACACTACTCTGCATGAAATAACGAGTGCTTAATTATCTAATACTGACTTAATAGTCTCAGAGAAATAGTTCTACTGGCTAAACTTTGTTTGACTAAGAAACTTGACTGTTTCCATCATAATGGTACCATCCCTAAGACTAACCCGCGTGATATGGATGTTGTGATGACATTTCTAGTCGGTCATTTCTTTACCACTAAATTGCAGGGTTGTGGCTGTTAGAAGGAGAATAAAATGTCCCATGCTTTGCATTTTCGAATCTCAGTGCGATCATTACCCTATTCACGGTCTACGACCGTTAAATGAGCTGTGTTTCAAATATGTCTATTTAGTAACAGTTGATTTCAGATATGCTTATACTAGTACATGTATTCGTAAAGAGGGTCATGCACTGAAAATTAAAATTGACGAACATTGAGATATTTTAATCGAGGACATTTGAAATATTAGCTCGGATTTTTTGACACACTTTTTCTTGGTAGTGGAGAGCTAGGACATTCTAGTAGATTTATACAACTGTTTTCATTTTTCATTAATCCATTTAAAATAAACTCTTTATTGTCGAACCAATAAAGAGTTTATTTTAAATGGATTAATAAATATCATTTATAAATTGATTTGAAGATTACAGTGATTCGAAAATACAGTGTCCTTTTGCGAATAACCTTAAACATATGAAAAGATAATAATCTGTTAACTTCTCAATTTAATAAGTAATTTTAAAGTCACTTAGAAGGAGTAAATGTTATCTGATTTAAATGCCGTTTTTCTCCCTGCAATGGAATTAACCTTTCTCTTCTAACGTCTTAATACCGGTGTCCAAAAAAACCCGGTTATAATTGCATTTTTATTGAATTAACACGAATACCCACCAGGAGTCTAATTTAATGCAAGTGCATTCATTAACGACGCATGTCTTGCGCAGTATAATATCCTTGTTTGACAAGTAAACATGGTGTAAAGTTGCTTTTTGTCGTTTTAAACTGTTCATTAAAAAGTTTAAAAAGTACGTTTTCTGGTGAATAAGCGCTGTTATTTGACACTCGCATTACCAAACCAAATGCTAAGGCGCGAATAATTAACGTAGAGCCTTTGCAATATTTAATTTATCTTTCGGTTTTGCAGTTGATGAATATTAATACTGATGCCCTAAGTACTGTTTTATTATATGAGGTCCCTAGCTTGCACGTATAATGTAATAAAACTTTGGCAATATTCCCCTAGTTGGTAGGGATAATTATCTTTTGATGGGCTTTGCATGTCTAACGCTGTGAGGCTGGGCTGGTCCTTGTGCCTATTGATCACGTTTTGCTACATGTTTTTCATAATAAGGTTTTTGATTAATTCTGACCAGGATGTAGCCCATTCACGAATGATAATTTGTGATTCGCATTAAGCTCGTGATTTGCTTTTCTTAAAACTTATTGGTTACAGTTTAATGTAATTCGTTATGTATTTTGCTTGTTGTGATTCGTTAAGTACCAGTCCTGTTTAGAACCATTTTAACAAGACCTTGGACTTTCTGAAGGGCGTAGCTATCTATTTCTTGCGTCAAAACAAGTTTAAAATGACGCGGTTTCAAGCGAAATATGCACCGGTTGCGTAGTCTTAGCTCAAAAGCCAGACAAATCTTGTTGATTTCAAAGAGCCATGGCCGAGTGGCCAGCAATGAAATAGACAGGCCTACGTCACATTGCTGTTTGACACAACTACCCAAAGTCCAAGCTCCTGTTAAAATGGTTCTATTTAGTCAAGAAACTCCAAAACAAAATGTTTGCATTTATCTATTTTGGAAGCGTGAATTAAGTTGGTGAGGGACACATTGAGATATCAATATGGATGGATTCAAAAGTACATCATGCTAGTATTCAAATCATTATCGTTTTATAATTTACAAATTTTACATTTGACAATAAATGCATTTTAAAAACTCTGGAAAAGGTTAAATATATATTGCCCTGGCAGGTTTCGAACTCATGACTTTTATATCAGTAGATTTTGTTTTATTCTATTGCGCTACGCTGACAGAAACAATATAAACTACTTAATTTTATTGTTTATTTTGAAATAAAGTACGCCACAGTTTGGAGGTGCCGCATACCTCCTAAGAAGTGTTACTAATCAACTGTCTGTTTTAAAAGTATGACATCTTATTTTCTTTGGGAGCAAAGGGGAACATATGACCAATTAATTATTAGGGTACGGTTACACATTAGACATCCCTAAACGTGGTTCATTTAACTTGCACATTTTGTCAGTGAATTCAATATACATGACTGTACATATTGGTGTAATAGACTTTAATGCTTAATACCGTTCTTTTATATTGTGTAATAAAATATTCAAAAGAGACTTAAATGATTTCTCTTTCCTTACAGTATTGTATTTGAAGATCGGTATCATAGTGGGAATGGTCTGTCTGTGTGTTACTGGCATCTTGGTTGCTGTATGCTGTTACAAGAAAAAACAGAAAGTGGTCAAGGACGCGGAATTAGAGTACACTCGACTGGCAGAATGAGGCTGTCTTAATTCACCTTCGAAATTTGTTAAAAATATAATTGTATGAATGACCTTTGCATCATCTGGATCCAAGAATCTCATTAAAATACATGTGCAAAATAATAATATACAAAAGGCTGAATGCTGTTTGGTTTAATTTTCAGGTGAATTACCATATCAATTTTTTGTGCTATAAATTTAACGCCTCCCACCTGCAAGTTTTATTTAAAAAAAAAAGAGAGATTTGAGATTCCAAGGCTACGTGTTATTTAAATATATATTAGCCAATCATATATGATGTTGATTACTCGTACTTTTCCGATTCATTGTTTAACTACATAATGTATATAAGTCTAATCATGAATGCAAGTTGTGGTTGTAAAAGGATACAAACAATTACGTTTATAAAGGAAAACGGTAGTAATTGAGTTATCATACTGACTTGCTATCGCTTAAAAAGGGAAACTAAATGTACGATTAATTCATCACAAATTTTATTGTTATGATTATAAAAATAGTATACAATTAAAACTAATAAAATATATGTATTTATACATACAGCTGTAGACTAACTCGGTGTTTATGATTTTAGACTGATATTTTTTCTGACAATTAAAAGTTGTTTTTCTCGACAACTTTTGTATTGTGTTCTCGTTAATAAAAATACTTGCACATCAATGCAATCGTTTATTTTCATCTAGTTGCGAAGGATGTGACTACTGATATTTTAAGTTGCGTATTATTTTTAAAAATATGGGCTTTGCAGTAATTGAAACATTTTTAGAGAAGATAAACGGCACCAGGTTTATTCAATGTTTTATTCATTTTTATTTTTTGCATAGATCTTGCAGCAAGTAATTAGTACATGTCTAAGATGAAATTGTATCTCTTAAACTTTCTCATAACTCGGACATTTATGTTAATTTAACATGGAAAGATGGTAAATCATCCAATCATGTCAATATGTGGACTTCATTGCCATAATTAAAGCCACTTAATCAATTATATGTTAAATATCAACATAGGCGGGACCATCTTCAAGACAGTGGAATACCAGAAACCAGTATTTAACCGTTGAACGTGGCTTCACCGTACAGAGGATAACCTACACAAAGAGACATCACACCCAAGCACTTACGCTGAAAGAGAGAAACGTCAAAAGTCAATAATTTATTTAACATTTGTCACAAATCGATCTTAGAATACACAATAAATGTCATCTCTTCTGCAATATGCTGCTCATTTGTTCATCGATTGGAAAGACAACCCTGACCTTTAAAACGACGTAGAGTTTTTTACTTAAATGTCTGTTTTTATATGATATGCAAACAGCTGGGCTTAAACCACGGTTCTCACAATGCCATAGTTTGATCATCGTTAAGAATAATAAACATATTTTAATAGGCTGGTTTTAAAAATTTGTAATAAGACTACGGTCAGTGGTCATTAGGGTCAATTCTGATATTTATATGTTCCACCGACCTTACATCGACAGGATCAAATACCAATTGGACGTTGTTCACAAATGCTGCAGATCTGTAGCTCTACGGGAAAATTCTAATAAATGTATAATTATATTTCAATCCGAATATTCTGGTAGAGCTACAGTTTTGTAGCTAGGTTTGCAAAAGCTGAACTAGCCGTAATCTCGGTTGAGATATACATGTTTAGACTGACGCCTTTGGTTGTCGAGCTTAAAGTTGGAATATATGCTTCCATTCAATCGAAATTTGTCAATTATATCTATATAAGCGCGTTTACTTGTTTTCGAATTCTTGCTTAATTATGCATCACTGTACGTTGTATTTCACTATACATTACACTTCTCTGCATTTGTTACATTTTCATCCTTACATAGTGATAACCTTACAATGAAGGATTGCTCCAAGATTTGGTGAAAGCGTCAGTCCAAATATCAAGCCAATCCGAATCTGAGCCGAAATTAATGTGCTATGCTGAAGATGAAGAACAGAATCATATGTATTTCTTAAAATCCTACATAACTAACTTCTACACTTTGTTGAGATTTATTGCAGTGATGGGCTGTGGGCTGCATTTTATTTATTGTACAATGTATTTTAGCTACTCTTTTCGTTCTTAGGGCGTTGTTACAACTACTATTCGAGAATTTGAAAACTGCTCAAGATCATAAAAAAGTAAGGGACATTTATCGTGCCAAAAGCGACACAGTTCATTCCGTCAGACCAGAAAGGTTAAGCAAGATTAATACCTTTAGCGGAACTTCGTACCTCGACTTTGACACGAGGAAAATCCATCCTTCAGAACTATTGCTATAACATTTATTTATAAAAAACAACATGTTGCTTCTTCTGTTTAGTAGCATATTATATATAAAGATATCAATCACCGGCTACAAAATAAGACATTGAGGTAATGGTGGTATTTATCAATACTGTATAGCAGGTGTCACATACATTGAATGTACCACATTCTGCAATCGAATTGTGAACGTGTTCGCTCCCTTATCATAGAGTTATGTTGTGTGTTATTTAACAAATATAAATCTTTTATTTAGTTTTCATTAAATATGACTTTAATTGAACTCAAATTAATCTGTATTTTTATGAAATTGAAAGCTACTAAGAAAGTACATTGCCTGATAATGAGATTTTTAATATTAATTGTACTTATCGCCTGATTTAATGACCGTCCGTCAGCCAGGACTTCAAATGACATGGAGATATCTCAACAGAATGAACAGTCATTTAATCCGATTTGTCATTAATTTAATTATGTTTCTTGTCAAAATTAATAATTATAAATGATTTGGCAGTGTCCTACAGTGATCCTCTGTATATTTTATGTATCATCTTATTTGAGAAATTACAAATTTCCCCCCATTTCTACCTTGTCGCTAGTCATTCATTATAGAGGTAATTAATTGCCCTTCACACATATAGGTTTTTTAATATTCAGCTGGACAGAACACATCAGTATATAAGAAGTAAAAATCATTGTCAATAGTTTACTCATACTGAAGAATTTGCTAACAAGGAGAGTTCCAACTTATTCCTAGATTCAAAAGGTATTACTGTAAGAAAGAAGTTGTCAAGATGAAAGATAGATCGGAGAAGCACCAATGCTATATATGAATTAATTATTGATTTATATGATATTTGATATTATTTATATGATATTTGATATTAATACAATTATCAATTGCAAATTTTTCAATTAATTCTTTGGGGGTAATTATCAAATGGATTGTTTTCAGATTATTTTGAGATGATTTTGAATACCGTTTTCATAATCTGCAGCGTACTTGGAACAGTGTCAGGTAACAAAGTTTAATTAAGAACAAACTTTTAATTTTGAGTATACACCAATTGAAACATAAAGTTTAGTAAACTTTATCAAAAAATTACATAGTGAATGGTATAAATGAATCTTTACATTTATTTCCAGGACGCAATTTTAGAATTATGCAGAGAGAAACCAAACAGGATAAGTGTATCAACGCATTCCAATATATCTCTACGTCTCCATTATGTAAAAGTGATTCCGACTGTGACATTTCGTCGATTTGTTGTGAAGTTACATCACTGGACAATTCCATCTGTGTACCACTTAACCCTTCGGACCTCGTTGTTTTTGGATATAGTAGGAGGACTTCCGAAGTGAACCCGGCTCTTTCCCTCCCCATCCCCCGCCCTATTCCTCTACCCCCTCTGCTGGCCTCTTTTACATCAGTATCCCCGCCAAATTACACCTTTGTACCTAATGTACAGTACAAGTGATATAATATGAATGTCCAAACGATATTCAATTATCAATGGTGAAAAAAAATATTTCACTCTCAGACTGACTCACGCGGAGACTGTCATCGTGAGACGTGAAGGATACAAGGCTTTGATGTATGAGGGTTTTTGACGTCTTCGGAATTGTAAGAATGCCATACTACAGATAAACCGTATAAGGATGTGATTGCTATAAGTATGCAGTTAGTAAGGAGACGGGGATTTATGATTTAGTCATCTGATAAAAAGTCTGTCCCGTACTTTGACTGCAACGATTTCACGTAACCATTGCGTTATTTACGAAGAAGGTTATGTATTTTGTGCAATTTATTCTTATTTGCTGAATAGATAAATATTTTTGACACAAAGCATAAAAAATAATTATTTAAGTAATAAATTTTTGAGTTATTTTTGGTTTTATTCTGTTTTACGTTGGGAGTTTTTAATGTCAGGAAGGAAAAATGACAGGATTCGAACTCATTTTTCATTTTTGCTTTGTATTGTTCAATTTCTGGCAGACAAAGAGATTTGTCACCGGCTAGAATCTGCGAACATTAACAATTGGTATGAAATGCTTTACACATCGGACAACAAGACATTATCCGGTTACAACGTCACTAAATAATTAAAGTTATTTATTTCTCTTTAATTGTTAAGCGATCCGAGCAACAAAATGTAGAACGGTATCATGTACATGTAGTCTTATGCTTTAAATAGATTTTAAAAACACGGGAATTTAATTGACGAGAAATGTGGAGTATAAATCTATTTTATTATTTGCTAATTGCACAACATGTGCTTAGAACACTTAGATTGTTTCAAACTTGTAAAGGAAATAATTTTTCATTTGAAAAAGACACAAGATATTATAAGCAGATATACCATACCATAAACCATTTTAATTTGAAAGATGCAATGTTTCAGATAGTCTTTTTTGACCGAATGCCACAGATCCTTTGCAATTATGCAAATGTGGCGCACTAACAATTTGTTAATAAGAAAATTAATGCAAATATGTTTGGTGGGGCAAACTTGCACTTGTAATTTCGGCAAGCTTTATGCTTGTGCAAATTACCAAAAACAACAACAACCAAAACTATAATTAAAAAAAAATGAATTAATTATAAATGTAACTTATCTACAAAGTAAATATAACAGAAGGAAAAAAAAAACGATACCAAAAACGATCAACTTTCAACGTGTCCTTATCATGTATTATGATTTCTTTTATTAAACTGATAGATTCACTAAATTATGTATGCATTGAGTTTAATCATTTAAGTATTGGTTTTCGAGTAGCTGTTTTAAACAATAGTTCGGGGTCCCCATGAGGTCTCCTTTTGACCTCTTGCACTAAACAATTGCTTAAAATTTAAACATTAACGCTCAGAATTTTCCGTCCTGATCATTACTTTGACAACTTCTTCGTACGAGCACGTAGTTATTTTTGCCTTTGAATTGTCAGTGGCAATCTGTTGCAAGCAAAAAAATTCGTGTACGCTCCGTCAATTACCATATATGACCGTTGGGTCACAGAATTATAGATCTGTGAAATTGAACATGAAGGGGATGTGTTTGTAACCTGACTGTGGTTTTGCGGTTTTAAAATTAGCGAAAGAAAGAGAGCGCTACTAGAGTGAGAGAGCGTTCATTAGCGATGAGAAACCCTGTTTTCAATGACGTGTGACATTAAAATGAATTCATTAAACTGCAAACATCCAGTTGTTTTTTATAAAGCCCAAGAACTCATTTTGAAATTAATCCACTGGACTGTACTTCCTGTTGTCAGACATAGATATATACACGGCTTCAGCGACTCGTCTTAGACAGTCAAACCGCAGACACCAGAAGTCTTACAGTTACTCTTGTTTCATCTTATATCGAAAATGATGTGGATGTCTTGTGTGTTGTTGATGCTCATAGGCATTGCAAAAGGTAAGGAAGCTACCACTTGTAGATCAATATTCAAAGATATGCAATTTTAAGAATGAAAGTTTGCAAAATAATATGGCTCCTTTGTTTGGTGAAAAAGGCTATGAAATAATATATGCAAACAAATTGCTCTGTATTAAAAATTCCTTTAAAAGTAATTAATAATTTACAAATACATGTAGTAAGAATTAAAAAAAAAGCTTATAGTTACATTTGAATAATTTTTCTATAAAACTATATGCAGATTTGTCTTCTTTTTCTTCTTTATTTAATTTTTTTTTGGATAAACTATACAATTTGTTGATTGGTTATAACGAAAAGCATCGGTTTTGCTGCAGGCCAAAAAAAATTCTTTGACCGTTTGGCTCTGATCCTGTAGCCCTTGTCGTAATGTTAAGACGGCTGGATGGTCGTGGCCATTTTTAGACCATATAGATCTCCTAAAAAGAAGAGCTCTGTATAAAGATATAGAAACATTCAAACTTTAAAGTTAACTTTTATGGATTTTTTTCTTTACTAAATAATAGTCATTATCTTAACAAATCATTCTTAAAAATTTGAGATGGATCTGATGGTTAAATTGGTTGACCAACCAGCCTCCTTAACGAACTTTGCCTTGAGATAACTTTCCAGCACGTTTCATTTTGTGTTTATTTTCATTTTTTTAATCTCGATTCTTCAATTTTCTTTATTAAATTTCTCTTTGATTAAATTATATTTAAGAAAATTATTTATTATTAAATTTCTTAGTTTTTAAGAACTCGTACTTTAGTGGTTTATCAATCGTAAGACACAAAACCACATACTCAAAAAGTCGACCAATAAACGGAGGCTGGTAAATCTTAAAATTCTCACAAACGGTCATTATGATAATATCTTATATATTATTTTCCCATCATTGAAACCTTTAACATAACCACAACTATTTACGTTTCAAAGTTTAACTTGTAAATAGTTTAATTACTCATGATGAAACACTAGTCCTTCATCAAAGGACACCGACAACGAAGACATAGATCACAAAGCCTTAACCCGGTAAACTGATGGCCAATCAAAGAGGCTGTTTGATTTATTACGTGTTTACTTTGTAAACAAAAGTTCGTCAACTAGTTCTCAAACTTTAATCGAGTGACAAAGATGGATTTTGTTGTTGTGGATGACTTCATTTTTGAAATTCTTGAGATTAGACTCAAGTAACAAGTACTGCCATATTGCTTTGAGTTGTTCATAATTTGTAGGAGCACAAAAGCAGGTTTTTTCCCCAAACTTTAACCAGTATTTGCTTACTATTCATAAAATGAAATCAAAATTATTAATTACAAATGAAATCGTTTAAAATACAACGAATATTGATGGAAAATTAGCTAACTTTTATTTCCTTTTGCTTGCAGGAAGAAGCATCACGGAGACGAGAGAACCAGCAAGCTGTTATACGACTTACGTAATATCCACGGCACACCATGAATGCATCCGCGAAAGTGACTGCGATACTTACATGACTTGCTGCCAGAACTCAGGGGCAGACTACTCGGTCTGTGTTCCTCAAAAAGATCAGGTGCTTCCTAAAGAGAAATCCCATCAGTCCCTTAGTAGCGGGCAGAAAATGCACCATAAAGACATTGGCCACGTTTTTCATTTGCCACAACCCTCCCCTATTCCTATTCCAATTCTTGAGAAGGCAACTCATGAAAGCAAGTCATGAGAAAATTGAACTATCCACTCATGAAAGCAAATCATGAGAAAATTGATATTATCTGAATATCGCACGCTACCTCTTAAAGCAGAAATTCCTTTGGGTGAAAGAACTGCGTTGTATTAAGCATTGTACGGGTATGTCTGTTTGCAAGGTACATAAAATGTATGGAAAGGAGAATCCATATCTATTGTTAAGCTGTTTTGAGCTTGTTTTCATGTGGAGAATGAAAGGTTTTTTTGGCAGAGTTTTTGGCAGAAATGGACAAGCAGAGGAAACAGAGCGATGGTCTGAGCATGTTGGCCATTACATATCTGTATGCAAGACAGAACTGGATCCAGATGATAAATGCAACCACTTGTGTAATTTGCAATTTTGCTTAAATTAATGTCAAGTGCCTTAGAGAAGATGAGGTATATCAAATGACAGTGTATTGTCTTCATTACAACTGAGGGGAGTGAAATATGTACGTGCATCTGGTATTTTTTGTTGATTTATACAAGATGTATGTTGGTAATAAAAACGTAACATGTCATTTGTGTTTGTATAATTTATTTATGAAACAAGTTTTAAAAAAACCTTTACTGTTTTACCCAGCATGGAATTAAATGGTAAAGATTATGAGTAAAACTAAGAATCAATATATTTTGAAAATCCACCTTTGATATTCAAAAATACACATTAACAATTATATAAAAAATAAAGCATCGTATATACTTAATAAAATTATTTCTTAAAACATGCTACTTGAAAATTCGATTTTACAAAATATTTTATTCTGATGAAAAAAAAAAGAAGGAAGACAGTCACTGCTTTCTCGTCAATTTGTTGACATTTTGACTCCCTATTCAATGAATCGATATCAATCAGACTGAAAGACGAATTGTAAAACAACTGATTCTCGACATCGAATTTAAATGAGACATTGTTAATATTAAATTATATGCAAAAACTACATTCGATTCACAACATATGTCAGTTTAACCATTTACTACATCTATCTTTCCATTAAAATTTATGATTTATGATCGATTTAGTTGTCAGAGCTTCCATCAATGCTTACTCTCGCATTGAAACAAAATTATTTACTCTTGTATTGATACAAAATTATTGTTTTCATATTTTCCTTATTTTCCAGGCGATTTACACTGTCTGATTGCAAGGATATAGTTCTATAAATTCTCTCAATTTATTTGGGTTGGGGGGGGGGGGTATACAGAGGGAAAGGAGTTTGATCTCCATAGTTTTCCAAACAATAACTCGGGCTACACAGTTTGCTGATGGATCGAATAAAAAAGGTCACGGGACAACATCATCACTCATTCGATGACAAAGATCAACTGTTATTTGTACTTGAAAATACACTATACCTACACGACAATTTTATATATGGTTAGTGGGCCTAGAGAATACATTGCTCCTCTGACAAAGCCTTGATCACTTATTACTTTTCTACCAATGTGTATGTACTACATATGGACAAAATGATAGATTTCCCTTTGAAGTGTGTAAAGAATGGTTCAGAAGTTATCCAAATATATTTGTACTCTATGAGAGTTCTAGTATAAATATTCCTGTTGGGGCAGGGATGAGGATGATAGGTTGGCTGGAAGATGGTGTAAGCTATATATTTACATATCTAGCTTTTCATAGCTGAATTTAATTGTAGACTAATTTTTAATTGAAAACGCCTTAATTAATAACTCACATAATCTAAAAGTATAATGCTAGTACCCCCCCCCCCCCCCCCCCATTCAACAATGACAAATAAACATTTAATACAAAGCAAAACAAAACAAATTATCCGGTAAATATCTATATAATGATTATTCAATGTTTACCTCAAAATCTTCTGTCTCGTAGATCCATTTAATTATAAAGATGATAAACATACTAAATGAACATAATATATACGATAGATGTCAGATTTGATTTCCTTATTATGCTTGGCTACCAAGTCAGCGACAAGTACATAACTCTTAATTAAATGAATAATCCATCAACGAATTAAAAAAGCACCTAAATTATTGTCCATTTCTGGACATCTTTCTTATAAAAGTAATATGCATATATTATAATATTAATTCTTTTCCATATCATGGGTAGTTTTGTTTGAATGAAGTTTTAATCAAGTATTTCTGATGAAAAATTTTAATTAAACAAATTTGGCTTTATGTTCGGAATGGGTTTTTCTTGTTTTAATATGTTCGTTACGCTTTGACAAATTCACATGACGATTATTTGACTGGAATAAAAAAAAGAAGACATAAATTTTATAAATTAATTGTACACTGAATTTGTCTTTAAGCAGACTAATAAGTTCTTGGATTTTTAAAACTATTTCAGTATATTTGTGCATAATTCACAGAACAAAATTTTTCCTTTTTTTTTGGTATAGCCCATTCATAAAGAAAAGAGACACAAATTATACAAATACCTAGAGATCTTCAGATTGAAATGTAAACGTGTTATAAGAATTCATACGGCTAATCATGTACTTTCTCGTGAATATGCCAAGGTTTACGTGTATTTTTGGCTGAAAGTAGCAAAATGGATATCTTGTACATGTATTTAAAAAGTTTTTATGTTTATACAAGTATATAGAATATTATTTATATAGATTTTATGTTTTATTGAAATAAACATATTTTTCCTTGACTATAAATCGTTTACAATCTCTTTCCTTACTGATATGTTCTCTTGAATCTAGATGCATTTTCATCCTTTTGCGATAGTGTGTTGTTGGTTCTTTTTTTATATAGTTAAGTTATAGTTATCTGACAAAAATGTAAAAAAAAAAAAACCAGTTGTTCTTTAATACTATGGTTTTAATCTGAATTGATTATGATTTAAATATACCGGTACGTTGGATGATGTTGAACAGTGTATTATCATTTAATTTTGCATCGTCAATGTCAAATAGTTCAAATTGTGATGGTAAAGAACAGCCAGGGCTAAAGAGAAATGAGATTTCGTACCACCAGAATACATTGCAGAATACTTACGACTGGCCATTTTTAAAATTGAAAAGTAATGAACGCAAAATCATGTCGTTGTTGTCTGAGCTACATGTACCTTAAGCTTCTGATTCTTTATTATGTCTGAAAACAGCTGTACACTTTGTTTATGTAACTCATCAGTAGTTCCCCATTTGCATTTTTCTTCCCTGTATTTAACAAAATCCGCAGTGAGCCCGTTCATTTGAAGAAAAAACCCCCTTGGTGACGCATTTCTGATAAGGCTCTCATTTTAGCTTATAAAAACATTCGAAGAAAGACAACTCTTGTCGTGTTCATGAAAAAAATATGAAATTGGTTTGTGTACGAATAAAACTTCAAAACATCCAAATATTGAAAATATATTTTGAATGGCATTAATTGATACTATAGTTTTCAATTAATTATTTAATACGCATGATTTAGTTTTACATAATCATTATCTTTTCCAAAAGTTCCTCCAAATAAAAACCTTAAAAATAAAATGAAATGAAACCGTTATTTCCTTCCTGAAAAGGTAAAGCCACATTTTAAATAGAAATAATCGAACATCTACTGAGAAAGGTCGGATAATTTTATTGTTTTTGTTTTAATAAGGGTCACAAATATCTAAACTTCCTTAAAGAACAAAGGAAAGTTAATGCGGAAACACGGCCTCCTCTGATCGCACGCAAGTAAAGCCAGGACAAAGCCACGAACCGAAAGTGTCAATCGAGTCTAGTTTGTAAATCCCGAGAATAGAAAAACCAGGGCCTTCTACTAAAGAGGATTCCCATCCAATTATGTAAAATAAGAGGAAGAAAAAAGATGATAAAAAGAACCTGATATTTTGTTCTATTTACATGTCAATTTATGTTTTACGGTAAAATTAAACCCAATTATTTCTCTAATGACTACTGTAACATCTTTTAACAAGAGTACATGCTAGTATGCTTTCTCTAGGTTACTAAGTAAATTCACTGAACATTGGTTTTTTTTTTTTAGAACAAAATAAGGAGCCTACAATTGCTGGAAAATAAGTTGCATGATTCACAAAGTCGTTATGTTTAGTTCACTTGTGTATCAACCAAAAATTACTATAGGACCGAAAAACTTTTTTGTAAAAGCCCTTAATCTAATCGAGTCTAAATATTCTGTTTATTGTCAACTTAAGTTTATCATCAACGTGTTTCCCCGTCACAAATCAGATTATTGCCACCATCTTGCACTCAAATAATGTTTTCTTGCAAACAAAATAAGCGCTCTACTGAAAGAACGATCTCTAATTATCCTACCGCATTTTCTTGTAGATCAACATCATCTTAAAGTTGAATTTATTGATATGCTCTACATGTCTAAACAATATAGAAAAATCAATGAATTGTAATTTTTTTTTTGAAAACCATTTTACAACAAATAAAAGTTACGGGCAATTTTATCATGTTGTAGAGACGTCCTTTTCTCATTGTAATCGGGTGTTAAAATGTCAGCCCTTTTGCAGTATTACTTGAGAGTTCAATATAAATTTAAAAAATCGAAACCGTCGATTTTCTAGATGCAACTCCAAACATATTCATAACAAAGTTTCACCTTTCGAAAAGATAAGTAACCAAGCATTACACATTCCTCAGACACTAAGTTTTGGGGTCCAAAAAAGAAATGGTGTATTATATAGATGTGTACTGTAGAAAATTTATTTATTTCAACCCAGATGTGCATATGTTCGGATGTCTTGAATATTCAAGGAATAATCTCTACAAAATAATCAAACAATACTTTATAACAAATCCTGTAAAAAGAAAAAGGGTGCTTAATATTTTACATACATTTTTAAATTTATGGCAAGGCATTTTACTTGTTGAGCTTCTTTTTAAAATTATTTTTATGTCATATTCTACAAAGTTTGAAGAAGAATTTAAAACATGTTAACCACAATCACCATTGTACTTCCAAAGTTTTCTGGGTTATTGGGTATGTTAATCTTGATATGGTATACAAAGTATCAATGTGTACAAAGAGTCAGCAGTAGAATATACAAACCTGTCTACATGTCCTAATTATATTCTCATATAATTTAGTGAATGTGTAGTGTTTTGAGGTACATTTCTTCTATAACAATACTTTCTCTCTCACGAAACTTAGATCAATTAAAGAATGCACCGTTGCGAGGCGTACCGCAATTTTTGTCTTAGAAAATTTTTTTAAAAAATCAAAAAAAACCCAACAAAAAACCAAAGCATGGAAACTAGAAAAACGAGAAAAAGTTTTTAAAAAACCATAAAAGGGTAGCAGAGAGAGATATGATTGACATTTGATGTATGTCGTGGGGTTATTCCTATGAGAGAGCTACAGGCAGATCAGAATGAAGACCAAGAGGACCTTGGTTCGATTCTCCACATGGGTGGGTAAATTAAATAGAATAAGAAGAGCAAACGGTAATAACGACTTTTTTTTAAAACGTGATAATGTGTATAAATAACCATTAACCGTTAATATGACAATACACGTACCCATGAAAAAACAATGTATCTCCTAAGACAGCAGCTACTTGACCTTATAACATTGTTTTTACGTAGATGATTTTCTGTATTATAATATATATAATAACAGTAAGCTTTTATTATAGATGCGGAATTTGTCTACCTAAAACAAATATTTTTAAGGTCAATTGTTTGTGTCAAAGACTGTATAATTATACACGTTTAGTCATACCACTTTAAAGACAAAAGAGGGTAAGTTATTACCAATGCATGTTTGATATGATTTAGGAATCTATAAATGTCCAATATTTCTTATATGGTTGAGAATACAACATGCCGTTTGGACGTTCTACCTTTTTATCTTTATATAAGAACTCTATCATTTGTATCAGTGCATCTGTTTGGTTGTATAGTAAGTTGACTATCAACTCATTAAAACAAGAGAGGGATGAATGGTTCGTAGACCAATTACAAACGAATTCTTTATGGATGCGTAATTTAGCAAACAATAACAACTACCGGATTTCCCGCGGACACGCGCATTGAGGTTGGATTCGCTCTACCTTCGTCAATGGTCATGAAATGGCATCGAATTTCTTATTGCGCAAGTTACTAGTTTTTGTGTTATTAGAATAGTTTGTTCTGCAATACTTTGTAAAAAGTGTTATTTCAAAAAACTCGATTTTTCTAAATTTACGCATTTTTTTTTTTTTTTTACAGCTAAACGATTCGTGTTTTTGATTTAAACAATATTTAATTTATATTAAATCGGACTAGGCAGAAGGCCCAGCCTGTTTTAGTCTTCTCCCTACATCAAGGCCAGAGTGAACATTTTGAATATATATTAAACTCAGAGTATAGAAGGAATACAAATGAAAAAAAAGAGAGAAAAAAATATTCTGACAACGGTTTGAAAAAAAAAGAGATTACATAATTTGTTTTCATAAATATTTAGACAAAATGTTTTGTTTCTGCAATAAAAGTATGTACTGCTTTAAATATTTGAACATTGATATAAAGTCCATGATTAGGACAACCATATAACATTAATTTACAAAAAGTTGATGATCAATACTACCTATAATGTTTTTTATGGCTTACGTGTCGTAGAATTTGGTGGACTGTAAATTACACCGACTAGGATTTCTTAAATATTATATTTAATAAAACTTCAACCACGAGGATCTCAATATGTTTGTAGTTAAGATCATTTCTTACTAAAAAATGAATATTTTTTTATATATATAATGATATATTCCCTTCAAATTTATATCTGTCTGCGGATAGAAGTATGATAACCAGTAATTACAAGATCATGTTCGTGTTTTTATCGCGTGTATAACTTTAATTATGGCTGAATCATCTATACAGTCTATTCAATGTGTTTTGTTCCAATGAGACTGTCTTCCATAACCGATTTAAGTAACATCAGTCGTTCCCCACTTGCATTTTTCTTTCATGCAAGATTTTTGGCATTTAACAAAATCTAAAATGCATCCATTCGTTTAAAGAAAAAAAACCCATTGGTGATACATCCTTTTAAGCAGTAAAATAACTTCGTCCATTATTAACATTCAAAGAAAGACAAATCTTGTCATGTTCCGGGGAAAAAAATATGACATTGGTTTGTGTACGTTATAAAATTTCAAAACATTCAAATATTATTAATATATCTTAAATGGCATGAACTGACACAGTTTAAAATTGGTTATTTTAAACGCATAATTCAGTCTTACATAATCATATTTTCTCCAAATGTTCTTTCAAATCAAAACCTTGAAAAATAAAATGGAATGAAACAGTTTTTCTCTTTCCTTACAAGGTAAGCCACATTGTTAATAAAAATGAAGATCTGAGAAGTTTTTTTTGGTCATAAATCTCTAAACTTCCTTAAAGAACAGAGGAAAGTTAATGCGGAAACAAGGCCTCCTCTGATCGCACGCAGAGAAAGCCAGGACAAAGCCACGAACCGGATATGTCATCTGTCTCTAGTTTGTAAATCCCGAGATTAGAAAAACCAAGGACTTAGAGGACTCCCATACGATTATGTAAAATAAGAGGAAGAGAAAAGATGATAAAAGAAATTGAATTCTGTTCTTTTTACACGTCAATTTATGTTTTATGGTAAAATCAAACCCAATTACTTCATCTAATGACTACATCTTTTAACATAAGTACATGCTAGTATGTTTTATCAAGGTTACTAAGTATATTCACATGAATAACATTTGTTTTAAGAACAAATTAAAATCGCTGCAAATGCTGGAAAATATGTTGCATGATTCACTGTCGTTATATTTTGATAGTTTACTTATTTATCAACCAAGAATTACTATAGTACCCCAAAAAATTGAATTTAAAATTTTTGGGTGACAGTTTTTGCGAATTTTTTGTTGTTGTAAAAGTGTATCATGAACGTGTTTTCCCGATACAAATCAGATTATTGCCATCATCAAATAATGTTTTCTCGCAAACAGAAGAAGCGCCCTACTGAAAGAACGATCTCTAATTATCCTAGTACCGCATTTTCTTGTAGATCAACATCAATTTAAAGTTGAATTTTTCACATGCTTTACATGTCTAAACAAAAAAAAATATAAGCTTAAATTAAGGTATTGTATTTTTTTAAAAACCATTTTACAATGAAAGTGTTATCATGTTGTAGAGACGTCCTTTTCTCATTGTAATCGTGTGATCAAATGTCAGCCTTTTTGCAGTATTACCTGAGAGTTCAATATGAATTTAAAAAATCGCAACCGTCGATTTTATACATGCGAATTCAAACATATTCATAACAAAGTTTCACCTTTCGAAAAGATAAGTAACCAAACCTTCCACATCCCCAAGAAACTAAATTTTGGGGACCCAAAAAGAAATAGTGTGTTATATCGATATGTACTGTAGAACGTTATTTCAATCCAGATGTGCATATGGTCGGATGTCTTGAGTATTCAAGGAATAATCCAACAAACATTATAGCAAATCCTGTAAATAGATTTCTTAATTACTAGTATTTCTTAATTTTTTACATACATTTTTACATTTATGGCAAGGCGTTTTACTTGTTGTGCTTCTTTTAAAAATTATTTTTGTTATATTCTACAATGTTTGAAGAAGAATTTGAAAAACATTATAACTACAATCACTTCTTTACTTTCAAAAATTTCTGGCTCATTGGATTTGTAAATCGTGATATGGTATACAAAGTATTAATTTGTACAAAGAGTCATTGATAGAATATACATACCTGTCTAAGTATCTAATTATATTCTCATAATTTAGTGAATGTGTTGTGTTTTGAGGTACATTTTTTCTATAACAATACCGGTACTTTCTTGCTGATGAAACTAAGATCAATAAAAGAATGCACCACGACGAGGGGTATCGCAATCTTTATCTTACAAAAATAAAAATATTGGAATGACCTCTTTATTTATCGCTACCTAGAGCTTACACTTTGCTTTCTACATGCTATTTTACCATGACAGAATACCATAGCATGGTAACCAGAAAAGAATATCCAAAGAAAATATTAAAGGACAGAAGAGTAAGAAGTGATAGAAATTGGATTAAGAGCATAGGGAATCTATCGAGGGAGCAACAGACTGGTCAGAAGGTAGATGGAGACTGAAGACTTGTCCCTGTTTCAATTTTCCACATGGGCTGGTAAAGTTAACAGAAAAATAAAAGTTCTAAACATATGTAACTTCTTCTCTAATTTGTTAATGTGTATTATATCAAGAACCAAAAACCGTTAAAGAGACATGGTGACGCACAAACCCATGATTTAGCAAATATCGAATTTTTACACGATTTCCACATATTTTATATATCATATGAAAAGATGAACTTTTGAAAAATTACGGTGTTCAAAAGTAAATAAATCAAATTAAAAAGAGAAAAATAGAATTAAGCGTTGGGCCAACACGAAAATATTGAGTTTTTCTTCCGCTTCATAGCCACGCAAGCGCAGGGGAATGTAAATACTGCAGCGTGGCATACATCATGAGCCAGAAGCCTCTCATTGAAACACGATGTCTTCAAGAACTATATATTTATTAAGATGCATTCTCTATTGATGCATATTTCTTACCACAGACATCGAATAGCTTCAAATTCAAATTCTTTTTTCTGTGTGTCAATCCCACTGTAACTATTTTTAGACAGAAATCGCAATCACGTGACACTAAACCAATGTCCAACACAACTCGGTTTGTTTACATGTGCAATTTCCGGATGAGTTTTAATGACTTGTAAATTGATAAGCGATGACTTATGATGCTTGAAACCTTCCGTATGATGAAATTTCGAATAACTCTTCTTATTTCCGTTGTAATAATCAAAAAGTAAAACATCTATTTTGAGTCACCGTGCCACTTTAATTTGACAATACATGTAAAAAAAAGAACAATGTATCGATGACCTTAAAACATTTTTATATGTAGATGATTTTCCGTACTATTAAAGGATAAATTATTGCTATAGAATATGAAATTATCTACCTGTATGAAAAGAGGGTAACCTGCATAAAAAGAAATATTTTAATGCCAAGTACCGTTATCTATGACTGTACACTTTTTAACACACCACATTAAAAATAAACAGTTATTTTGTTGCCAATGCATGTTTGTAGTAATTAAGAATCAATAAATATTCAATTTCGTATGTCGTGGAGATTAAAATATACCGTTGGGACGTTTGTTGCAACAGACTTTGAAAAATTACGCATTTAAATTTTTGTTCTAAAGTGCATTAAATTTGGTTCATATATAAAAAAATGTTGATGTACACTCATAACGCACTTTGAAAAAAATGTCAAAGTGCGTTGACATAATGCTATTTAAATTTTTTTCAATGTGTCTAATTTTTTCAAAGTGCGTTACTAAAGACGTTATACTTTTTCATCTTTATTTACAAAATCTGTCATTTGTTTCAGTGCATCTATTGGGTACTATAGTAAGTTAATTAATTATTCAACTCATAATAACAAAATATGAAAGAATGGTTCACAGACCAATAACAAAACGAGTTCTACATTGGTGTATTTTTTTTTCCGTGGCAATAAAATCTCATGAGTGATATAAAACTACTAAACATACATTTATGAATAATCAGGCTTCGTGTAACATCTGTATATCAGTAAAAACTTTGGATTGATCAATATTGAAATTCGGTATACAAAGAATTCTGCGCATTCAGCAGAAATCCGGTCGCACAAGAAAGTAAAAAAATCCATTAGATGACTTAGTATATTCTATTAACAAAATATAGCTAAGAATACCTGATATTGTATTTTTGATTTGCTGAAAAGGCAGTGAAATACAGCTACAAATGCTAAAAAGAAATTACGTTTTTCTGTTCGTTTTTTCTTTTACCGGTAGTTTGATGTCTCTGGCTCATCTCTCCGCAAAATTATAAAGGAAAAACTTCTTGAAGTGAAGATACTTTTAGTTGCCATCATCAATGAACATAGTTGAATTTGATCTTAATCATGCAAGTATTCATAATCTTGTCTTTTGTTCATTCATTCAATTATTCTATTGACATATTACATTTGCCATAGAAAACAACTTCAAGAATAGATCCGAAATCCTAGTGTTTAACTTTATTTCAAAATGATATAGTGGTACTACTACACTTAAATAAGTATAGGACAATTTGTCAATAAAAGATCATTGCGTGAAAACATTTAAAATACAAAATAAAAATTCTCCAAAGTTTTGGGTAAAATTTCGACGCATACGGTGTATTTTTCCCCCACATAATCTAAGTGAGCAAGATAGCCGGGGCCAATTGCAAGGTAAATAAATTATGCAATAATTTGAAACAGTAATTAATTAGGGTATAAGAATTTATGAAAGTATAATAAAACATCATGTTCCCTCAAAGTAAGTAAATAATGCCATTTTCAATATGTTTTATCATCGTTAAACCCGGTATTCATTTTTAAACGTGCATTTTTTTCTATTGTGAGAAGACGATTAGAATAAAAAATGCCACCTCAGTTTTGCCACCTTCTAAAATCTAATGAGTAGCTCTATTTTTTTCAAAGAAAGAAACAACAGAAACTGTTAGGACTTATGGATTCTTATCACCTAAAAGCAATGAAATATGTGTGGGGGTTTTTTTCAACATAATTAAATTATCGTCATAGCTATTTTTAAACGTGCAAGTTTTAATACTGAGTGGGCGATTAGAAGCAAATAAAGACAAGTTCCACCCCAGTTAATTTTAAACATTTTTGAAAAATGTTATGAGAAGCTCAATCTATTTTGTTTTCAAATAATATTTCCACGAGCAATGAAATATATTGTTTTCATTGTTACATCTACATTAATTTTGTATTTTTTAAACGTGGATAATTTATTACTATGATGACAATTAGAAGCAAGAAAAGATAAAGGCCGCCCTAATTTTTTTTTAACTACTATTAAAAAATATTATGGGAAGCCCAAATCTATTTTATTTCAAAAAGGAAAACCGAAAATTTGTTAGAATTCTTGTAAAAATTTGTATTGACGCGATTATATTATACTATACTCGCAGAGCAACCTATTGCAGGTTCTTACGCATACCATAAACCAACTGATGTACAGTTTTAGAAGATTTTGTAACAAAGTACATGTTTAAAATTGTGAAATATAAAAATGTTATATTTAAAGATTTTGAAACAAAGTAGATTTTTATAATTGTGAAATATAAAAGCTATTTTTTTTTAAGAAAAAATTTTGAGTTTTGCTGATCATTTTCAAACTTACATATTATTGAAAAACACTTTTAATGAATATTTATTACTGTTCATGTTGCATTCATTCTTTGCAAACACAGTTCCTTGATAGAAAGATAAAAAGTTTACTTCCCAAACAAACAAGTAACTTCATTAAAAAAAAAAAAAGTAAACGATGAAATTTGGAAAAAAACCCAACTCACTTCAGATCTTGTGTGGTTATGTGTGAATCAAATTTTTCAACCAAGAGAGGAATATTCTGTATAATGGCATTCCATAAGGATAGGTAATTCCAGGTCATTTGAGTACAATATTCCTTTGAATTCTTCAAATCGCAAACTTATGATATCAATAGCAAAACAAATGCTGATAAATATATTGAATTTCGCTTGTTCAGCATGCAATTGTGATAAAACAGACAAGTCTTGTGCGTGTTTGATTTATGCTATATATGTTTGTTTCATCACTTTCCTAGACGGTCGTTTTTCTTTTCGTTCCTTTCCCCCAGTTTAATTAAATGTAATTTGAAGTTTTGCGATCAATATATGTATAATATGAAATGAAACTTTTTACAAGAAAATTGACCATTGGTGACATTTGAAGCAAATATATATAAATGTGTATAGTTTGTAACAAGTGGTTCTCATCCGAGGACAGGTTGGACAGGGAAAGAAATACCTTCCGACGTTGTAGATAAAATTATATATAATATGTATGTTTGATATCAATTATGAATCTTGCAAATTTTCTATAGCTGTTTATTCAATACGAGTGAATCTTTTTACAGTAAGTTTTCAAACAAAACAGAGAGTATTTTGTACTCTACGGTCATCTTTGTAATTCATGAAAATATTTGTTATATTGTTGTGATTCCCTTTTACATTTCTAGAAAAGTTTATTATAGATGCTTATTGACAATCCGTCATAGAAGATGTTACCTTCACAGGCCATATCGCTGATACATGGTGGAAATAATAACAAATGTGAATTGTATCGGTTTTTGACATTTTTACTACATGAATGCCGCTCATTCATTTCCTGCTTTCAAAGGAGATCTTGGTAGTTTGGCTTTTCCACATTTATTACAGATAAGTGATTCGAAGAACATAGGTGAAAGATATTTGTTTAAACAATGGTTTTAAAGTTACACGATACGATACATTTATACAGTATAAATCACGGTGACCAAAATCGATTTCCTCTCGAAAACTGTGAAATCGACGATATCGAATATCTTCGCTGTCTCCATAACCATGCATGACTTGCATCACCAAAGACAGGATATTTTCTCAATGCAATCCATAACAAATAGATTTAGGGAAGGGTGTGACAAGCTTACGGCCCTTATAACCGGACCAACCAAACCTATAGGTAATACGAATATTACGAAGAGGGTATGGGTGGTAGGTTTCTTGTATGAAAGTATATTTACCCTGTGACACTAGTGATTTACTATCTATAGCATTTACAGTTTTCGCGGGGTTTTTTTCGTTATTTTTTAATTGCTATGTTGGCAATGGCGATTGATACACTGATGCCTGTACATTATACGTTTTGGTGGCTTGATTACAATAATCGGAAACAATCCATGGTCCAAAGTGCACGTCGAGCGTATGTTCTTATCTGGCCAAGTACTAACATGGTCCATTAGTCAGTAGTAGACAAGTATTAGTATATACATTCATGAATTAGATCAAGCAGGAAAAAGCATATGGCAGTAAGTGGATTGGCATTTTAACACACGACACGATATGCTCTGGTTGTCGGTGAAAAATATATTTCTTAGCTTGAGTCAGATATGTGTGCAATGTTTTGTGTGTGTTGAACTTCTTAAAATAAAGACATACGGTCGTTGAAAACTAATGTCTACTTAAATATAAAAAATTGACTTTAAATGATATAATATTGAATAGTTTACACCTAAATGAAAAAACCCCCAGAGAATTTGTATGAAATATGATGAACAGACGAGTCGGAAAATTACCAATCAGGCGATTAGCATAAAGACTTTTAAAGTATGTGAATCAAGTGTACGTGTGAACATCTCTATTGATTGTGCGCATGTACATGATCAGTCTAATACAACATGGCTGACAAAATCGACAATTCACAATATGGACAGGAAAATCAGAGCCATATGCGGCGGTAGTACTGTACTTCAGGTGACTGTACCACGTGACCTACACACAAAAAAAGATAAACACGGATCTTGAGCCCACAGACGTTCATTAAGTGTTGGAGCAGGAAGCGGTGCGCTCGTACATGTAGAAACACAGAATCACACACTCGACATAGACCGCGGTCCCTACAATGATCTGGCTTGTCTATAGCTATAGACAAGACTATACCCAAATAACACAGAAGCGATAGATAGAACATACATATCGATCTTTGATATTCCGTGCTGAACACACCGGACCTTTTTACTCTTTAGCACTGAAACAATGAAATCTAAACCTTTGTTACTCATAATAGAGTAACAGTATTGAAAGCACATAATTATAAACATGTGAAAATATATGTAAGACAAAGCAAAAATATGCCTATTTGCCCTCTGAAATTCGTAACTATAAATCGTGTGTCTTGTATCTTGGTTGGATTCCTGCCAGAATTTTAGAGACGCACGGGTAATTTAAAGAATTTAACATATTATGACTTAGGATGTGAAAACACATTCCAATATCAACCTAGATTTTTCATATGTATGAAAAGATACAAATGCATGATACGGTACTTAGTGTGTTACAATTATGGGATCTTTTAATTTACCAAATTACAGCTATTTATGCTGCTCTGTATATATACGATGTACCGTCATAATTTAACTTATTTTTACACATACGTACATTAAGAAGTGTTTGCATATTATCTACTATGTATTAACTTTTAAAGTATAACCTTATTTAAAATATCTCTCTTTTTCACAACAGAAGTCGGAACTTGCTCGCGTGCAAATGGTTAAATTTTTCAGATTGGTTTCAGTCTTGTATAGAATTCAATTATAACATTTCATCTTATTTATGAATGAATGCACGAAGCACCACCATTTGTTTAAAGATATTGTTACAATCATAATAATCGTGTAGCACCCTTACTGATAACTTACTTAATATAATATTTGCATTTCAGTAATAAGCATTGACTGAGTAAATAATGACAAATGAGTTAAAAAGATTTAAGTGTAAATATAATCAAGATGACTTTCCTACATTTTTGGCATTAATAATTTTTTCAAATTGAATACAACTACATAATTATATTACCTGGAAAAAAAGCTTCATGTATGTCAAAAAGAACATATATATCTTCCGAAATCAGGTCGCTTAGATTTGAAAATAGATTTCATGGTTTACTTCTATTCTACGTTTTAAGACGCACACTAAAAATTTTCCAAAGATATACTATAGATAGATATACTATTCATTTTGTTGACCCAATTTAAAGGAAAAATATACATGTATGCAGTAGTTTATTTTTGGAAAAATGAATTTGGTCATATTTTAGATAGAAACAGTCCGATTTCAATTTTCTTAGACCTGATCTGTTAAACTGAATATTCTACCCAAATATCTGATACTACGACAAAGAAGCAAACAATAATTAAATAAATGTACATATGAAAATACTGAGGTATAATTATTAAACACTGTTTACCTTAAAATTGCTATATATATAATTTGTTTTTATATCAGTTAAAGTCACCAAGAATTTGAGAAAAACAATTAATGATCTTAGAAAATGAACGAATGGTTTCATGATAGAATTTAATAGCTAAATGTGTAAACAAGTAACGACTGTTACAAAATAGTGTTCTATTGTCGGCTGGGGAGTTCCTCTTCATCGCCTCATGTTCACCATGGTCGGTTTTGCTTTGCCACTATGGACCATTTGGTAATAAAACGCGGGAAATCGGTGTCCTAAAGATTAGGGGAATGACGCATGCGCAGACAATACCACAACTTCATGGCGGCGTCAAGAAAAGACTAGAGGGTAGGACATAGCAATGGGCTTTTCATTGTTTCTGTTTATCATAGCGATTGCAGTAGAAATATCAACAAACAGTGTTGATCTCTGATATTCAATAAGGATGATACAATGTCTATTTTTTGTCTCAGGTGGTTTTTTAAGCTGTATGCTTGAGTTTTATCGAAGGTTTTCATCGTTGTTTTGTCCGCAAAGGAAGTGAAACTTCGATGGCTGAACACGTTTTGTCGAAGAAATATGCACGTGTAGACAGTTAGCAAATTTAACAAACAACGAGCATGTATATCAGCTATTTAGAAGTAATTTCATCTATAATTTACGATTTTGTTTTTGTTTTTTCTTGCACGTTGTTGCAGAATTCGTGCTTCTAACAATTGGTACAGTGTTGTTCGAAAATTATCGCACGTTATCAGTATTGATTGTCACACCGCGGAATTGTTTGTAGACGAATCCCTTAGCACATCGAACATTGCACTCAATACACACGTCACATGAAAACTTATTTGACCAGAGATTTCTTTGTTTTGTTTTGTTTGTATTTGTACATCTTTTTATTTTCATTATAGATCGATGTTTTTTGTTACAGGAAAGAAAGAAAAGTAAGAAACTTGCTATAAGGAAAACAAGTTATATATAGATAAATAAGAAAATTTGACTTCATTATTTTATATTTTTATACATTTTGAAAGAACAGATGATTGTCATACAAGTGAATATATATATATATATATATAATCATTTTCTAATTGAGATTATCCAAATCCCTGAAGACATTTTACATGAACTGAATAAAAAGTAATGATGGATTAAAAAAATTATTATATGCAACAATGCATATTTTCTTAGCACTCTCTTCAAAAGCTATAGTAGTTGCTTATTTTGGCAGTGTTCATGTAAATTAATCTTTAGCTATCTCATTGTTCAAGCATTAACTTTGAAGGAAGAGGACATTGTCGTAAGAGATCCTAAATCTCACACCAATAGATAATAATGACTATTAATTTCAGTGTTAAAATAGGAATTTGATATATGTATATTTAAGATAATTATGTTTGTTCTATTTGCATATAGTAAAGTTTAAGGTTAAAGGATGTGTTACGTAAATCACAATTAAACTGAGTGTGGTCTACAATAAAGGCCAAGTAGCTGCCTTACTAATTTATCTACATCTTGTTCATTTGAATGGAATATGGTGTTTGACACAACTGCACATTGGGGGCAAAAACGAACAGCAAACATACACATTTTGTGTACA
The DNA here is from genome assembly GCA_016163765.1 of Magallana hongkongensis. NCBI lineage: Eukaryota > Metazoa > Mollusca > Bivalvia > Ostreida > Ostreidae > Magallana > Magallana hongkongensis. Next base: position 51,437,945 of record WFKH01011581.1, on the reverse strand, counting down.
TTTCAAAATCTGGTTATTGACTCAATTTTTTTCTTTCTTGCTATTTGGTATTTTTCATGTGATTCAATAGACTTCCCTATATCTACAGTCTTCTCCATTGTCTCAATCGGTTGTCTTCATTGTTGTTGATAATCCAATTAAAAACAGATGCATATGACTAAATTTAGGCAGAGTTATTCAAAGCATTTGTCCGAGACAGAAATACATGTAAATAGTTTGGTCACAGGATAAATTTGTTAAGCAATTATGTTTAATTGTGTTATTTGCATGATAGTTATATCTTTACATATGTATTGAAATAATGTAAAGTATTTTCAAAGTTTTGATTATGAATGTATATACCATATAAACCTTTAAAATCAAAGAGAATATTTTTGTATTATATACTTGATTATTGCTGGCACTAAGTATAAATACGGTAAATATAGGTCTACTCATATATGTACTATTATTTAGATATTTGCTTTTAACTTATATTTAATGTGAAGATTTAACAACTTGATCATATTATTGAATGCGGGCCTAAGATTTTAAAATTTGAACATAATCTAAATCATTAGAAAATTGTGGTGGACCAATTTTTGTAGATTTATGATTATCTCTCACCCATTATTCAACATCTGCAACGAATTGTGAAACAGTCTTTTATTTGTTTAAAAATTTACGTACATGTAATTTGACAAAAACACAACCAAACGACCCTTTAAAAAATTGACATTCTACGAAAATTGATTCGACAGTATGTAACACTAAATGCGTCTATTTAAAATAATCTTTCATTGGGTAGAACTAGTGCACTACTGATTAGTATTGAAAATTCTATTAAGTATGTTTATAATGATATTCGAGCATTCCTGTACAAGAAGTCTTATAAACCCTTGTTTGTCATGAATCAAAAGCATACTTGATCTGTTGTAGATGATCTAATGTATTGAATGAACAAGAATTTTTTTTAAATATTTAGGGGTATAAGACTATAGTTGAATATCCCAGAGGTCAGTTTATACAGAATTGGCAAAGTGAAATTCATGTTTATTGAAAGGTCAGATTTACGGTATCATCAAAACATATTGTGTCAAAAATATGTAATATCTAAATATACTTCTTTAAAAACTTGGAATTTTTTCTTTATCATATCTAGTAGAACAAAATTAACAAACCATTGTCTCACAGTAGAGAATGGGAGATGGCGAGGAACCCAAAAATAAGAGAGAATTCAATGGAATTCAATCTATGACATATCATCTGACTGTATATGGTTATAAATTTATTGTCTATTTTGCTTTAGTTTGATAAGTATACAATTCCTACACGGTTACACACTACAGGAGTTTGGATGAAGCTTAGTATTGAAACATATATACATAAAATATTTGCTGCAGTACTGGAATTGAACAAGAGAGGTTATCTGCAAATTTAGAATCTCTCACACCCCTCCCCCATCAAACCTGCATGATGAAATATTTAGAAAAAATGGGAAAAACAATTTATAGTGTTTTGGTTTATTGAATACAATTCTATGTACACATTTGAAATTAGAATCATTGCGATTTGACTTGCAACAATATTTTTAAGGTAAAGAAAATTTAAACTTAGTTTTGGTGTAATGTGAAAGAAGAAAATAAAATGGACAAGGCTGGTATTTGAACTTGGTTTTCATGAATGGTCAGATGCTGTATTTTTCTACTGACAGCTTTTGATTGACCAAAGGGGATCTAACCCAGTTCCACTGACACTGTTATCACACCTATCCTCACTGAAACCTTGTGTCCCAATCACCAACTTGCAACATTCCTTCCCCATCACTTATCTGTTGTTTTCAGAGATGAAACCACCACACATAGTAAATAAATAAATATGTTACTTGAAAATCTTGTGTTCATGAGTCATTTACTTTTTCAGTGGTCGTACTTATTTAATGTGTTGAAGATCTAACAGAAAAAAATTCTTATTGATTTGCTCAAGTTGATTCACCCAGTCCCTAAAAAACCTCCAGGAGATTAATCAGAATTGGGGGAAAAAGGGAGGGGGTGTGCAAACCTTAAAAAAACTCCATGTGACAGTTATTGCACAAGTGAAGTGGGCAATCAGATCTGAGTAGTGATATGAACATTTGTTATTTTGTTGATCCCAAGCAAAAATTTGAATTCAATTTTTAGGCATTTTGCTATTCATTTGTAATGTTGAAAAGAATAGGGACTTGTATAAATGTTTTGTTTTTGTACTGGAACTTGTGACAAACAACAACCATTATTTTTTTTCACTGTCCACAATTATTGGACCAAAACAATGCCACAGTATTTACAAACCATAAAAGCAGTTTATAAGTTTGTAAACACTTTTGTAGCCATCAGACCTTTGTATCAAAGTTTATTTCTTTAAATTTTGTATGATTATTTCATTGGCCCACAAGGCTCATTCAAATACAGTTCTCTGGCTTTCACATCTACCAGGTTTATGTTTTAATTTACCTCTCAAGATTATGCAATTTGAAGTTTGTTTTTCTTCCAAAATTTTATGTTCATTGTTAGGTGTAATACAATCACTGGATGAAAAAAGTGAATATGATGAATTGGAATGTAGAGTTTGATTTTGGGGGGAATGGGGTGTGTGTAGGACATAGTTACGTATTTATGAATGTAAAAATTGTAACACATTGGTGTTTATTAATTTCATGTATATGTTGCAATGAATGCTTTGCAAATGATGGAGCATTTAGAGATATATTGGCATCATATTTAACATGTCACAGTTTGGTGATCACATTGAAGTTCCTGAAGGAACTTGATGCATAAAGACAGTTGACTTTAGTTATACATGTATTTGTACATGCACAATGTACTCAAAGAAATGTTAGCTTGTTTTCATTCATGCATCTTGTAAAGTAAAGTTTCATTATGTAGAAGTAATCTCTACTCTACTGAAAGTACTGGTATTTAAAAAATTCTAGAAAGTACTGACTTGTATTTTATATATTTAATTATATTGACAGTTGCTATCGATCTTCATGACTTGGTTTGGTAGGCTTTACATCCTTCTTATAATTTTGTATCACAGTTATTGATATGAGCTTTATGTAGGAAAACTTATCAGCTAGTGTTAATATTCATTACTTTACATACACGTACATGCATAGCCCGGAGTGTGCATTATAATTTGGATAGACATTATTAGAGGATAAGGTTCATTATGGAATTCTTAGGCCCCTTGCAATCATTGGAGCATGGTTACTTGTTTATATGCCTTATGTAAATGTAGGTCATGAGTGTGATTCTATGTATACCAACTTAACAGTCACTACTAAAATAGAAAGTTGAGATATGGTACTTGGGCAGCAATTTTATCCAGTTTTTTAACCCTCGGTTTAAAGTTATTGGTCTGCGAGTTTTAAATGTAAGTGGAGAAGGACAATAATGACTGCAAATACCTTGCTCACTTGTGTCACTACAGTGTATAAGGGGTGTTCTTTTTTATGTGTCTCACCTCAGAGTAGGTTTAGTATTTGTATAGACACTCAGATAAGGATACAGATACAGGATGTAGCAAAAGCTGTTGTAGCAAAGAGAAGATAGTATGAATTTATTTTGATTTAGCCTGAAGTTTTGTTGAGAGATTTGGTAAATATCTTACAGGTTAGGTGAATCCTTTATGCACTCTTGCATGCATTTTATTTTGTTTACTTCAGTATCCAAGTACCTGTATCTTATTACATTGACTACCAAGTTGCTGTTCAATAAGGATATTTCAGTGTTTTTACCAAGAGACAGTCAGATGTTTTCAGTTTATCTGATTGACATGGATACATAGTAGGGAAAGAATATTGATTGATTGAGTAACTTGTTTTCCAGAAGTGGTGATGGTGAGTGGAGTGTGAATCAAAATGGCCGCCACTGTTCCTGAAGGGGTTGTAGCAAATGGCATCTCTGCAGAAGACCCTGAACCGCCTTGTTCAAATGGAATAGGTGGCTGCAAAACAGACATTGCTGATTTAAAATCCAAAACAGAGAGTCTGGTGAATGGGCTTTCAGAAAATCCTGTTTCAAATGGTTTTCACACTGACACTTCAGAAGTGAAAAATGACAATGAAGCTAATGTAAACAGTGATGATAAATTGGAACTCAATAGTCCCATAGTTGAGGTTACTCCAGATTCTGGTGCTGACACAAGCATTGTAGAGTCAAAAGATGAAAAAGATGGGAAAGACAATAAAGATGCAAAAGAAGAACATCCTTCCAGAGACAGTACGCCATTAAGTGATGTTAGTTCCCTGACCCCTGGAGTATCGAGAAGTGGTACCCCCATATCCTCCCAAGACAAGACAGAGGATGTCAAAACAGAGCAATCTCTGCCTGTTTTGGCACAAGAGAAAGTCATGCGCAGCTCAGAAGAAAGGTCTATGGATTCTACTGACAGTGGAACGAGTAACAAGAGTTCTTCCTCTGTATTCAAAAATAAAACAACTCCTAAAGCTAGAAAATCAGGCCCACCTGCCAAAAACATTCTTCCATCAGCCCTGGCGATAAAATCCTCTAGTTCTTCTGGAGAAAATGTTAAATTAAATTTACCCCAATTCAATAATGCTATTACTGTAGATAGTAAGTTTTTGGAGAAAATTAGTAAAATTTCCTCTGTAAAGCATGACATTAAACATGAGAAAACCCATACTGTATTACCAATTGCCAAGGACAATGTGGAAAATGGAGGAGTTGAGCAGAAAATGAAAAAATCAAGAGCATCATTACCTATTAATTCTCAACCCAAAGTAAAAGGTGAAGCTTCTGAGAAAACTGATGACACTCTCTCGGACTCGTCATTATTAGAAAAAGATGCCTTTGGGAAAGTTAAGAAACGATCAAAGAAACGAAGAAAAATGGGTGCTTATAAACTTCCAAGTGAAATTAAAAAGAAATTTGGTCCTAAAAAGAAGGATGGAGACACCAACAGTTTAAAAGATGAAAAAGAAGATGATTCAAAGATAGGTGGGAAAAGTGAAGAAAAGACCAGCCATGTTGAAATGTCCAAGAAAATGTCAAGTAACAAAGTGTCCAGTCCTGAAAATGGTCCGCGAAGATCAGCATGGGACATGATGAAATCCCCCAGGGTGACCCCAAAGGGCAAAAATACTCTTGGTAGTACGAGGCAAAAAATGACGCCAAATTCAGACAAGTCAAAGGCTCAGACTTCATTAGATTCTTTTTTGAATCGATGTGATCAAAAATCTAGTCAGATTGAAACTCAGGTAAATTTTAACTCTATACACTTTAATGCCACCTTTTAACGCATTGGCTAGAAATCTTGAAAGAAAATATCAATAACAGAAGTTCTTTGTTCAATTTTAGGTTGCATATAGGTATTTAGTTTTCATGCCTTGTTCATTTTTTAAATGCTCATTCATTGTTATATATGGTTTCCAGAATAAAGAAGTTTCTCTTGGTGGGTCTAAAGATAGAAGATTTGGTTTAAGGAAGAGGAAGAAGGAAGGTAAAGTTTGGCATTGAAATAGGCCCATACAGTGTCTTTTGTCATTGTTTAGCATGCTTGCTTATGTATGATGTAATATTTTATTAAGATGAGGATAATTTTATATTACAGATGACTTGAATGATGAGGATGATGATGAAGGAGTTAAAGACAAAAAAGAATCAGACACTTATGCAGGTAGGATATGTCTGATGCATTTTCTTTTTTTAAAAAAAACAGATATTGAAAGGAAACAAGTCAACAAATTAAGTTTAATTTCAGGTAATCGAAAGAAAAGGAAAGAGGAGACTATTACTATAGTAACAGCCAGTCCATCCATGGCAGCCCCTCTAGGTTACCAGTCCTTACTAACCCCCCAAAAAACAGGAAGCATCATTGCCCCTGTTTTTAATACATCCGCATTACATTTTATCGCCACATCCAATGCCATCACATCATCGTCCCCCAAAGCAGCTACTACTGTCGTATCCTCCACCTTGCTACCACAAAACTTCACCAACATCGTTCCAAATATCAATGCTCCAACCTCAGTGTCTCCTGGCTCCACCAGTGTGAGACTGCCCTTCACCAAGGCCAACTTTGTGACCACCGGTCATGCTCCATTGCTGCTGGTGCCGGTTAACACCAGCGGCCAAGTGGTGAATGCGGTTCCTATATCTACCTCACTCGGGGTGATGACCTCAACCATTCCAGGCCAGGGGTCACCTGGACAGAAGATCATTCTGTCTGTACCTGATCCAAAGTTAAATCCACCAAATAAGCTAGGAGGTTCCCCTCCAAGGTATATCTTAATGCAAAATGTAGGCAGTAGTTTTGTACCCCGCTCCACCCTGGCATTAGGAACGCCTGTACGGCCACAACTTCTCAGTTCCCCCTCAGTCGTTCCACTTAACAAGTCTGCCACCTCCTCTCCATCAGCAGCTAGGCCTAACTTTATGTATAGTAATCAGTCGTTTGGTGAAAAACCGTCTGTGATAAACAATCTTTCTAACAAACTTGATGCGGTGAACAAAAAAGACTCGGAGTCCATGGATGATGACCGGTCCATCTCTCCGTCGCCCAGTAGTCTGAGTTACCCAGTTACACCCCCCAAAACTCCGGAGGATGGGAGTGAGGATTCCATGTCTGTCTCCTCGGTATGTAGCCTATTTGTTTTACAGATTTTCTTTTTGTAAAGAATATAACTTAAAATTGTTTTAGTGGTTGTGAGAGGGTTAAGGTTATCTGAATGTTTGAATGATTTTTTAAAGGCTTTAGATTTGAATCTCATCTTTTATTACTGAAGTTAAATTCCAGTTATATAATTAGGGATATCAATATCCAATGTGTGCTTTTCCAAATTATGCTTGTAGAACAGCAAATCTTGCAATATAATGAATATCCTGACTAATATGTCTTTGCTTATCAAGTACATATTTCGATCCTTCGGAATACATGTATAAGAATTAAGGGAACAAAGTATAAAAAGTTTGCTAAAACAAACTAAATTATGAAACCACTTTCTATTAACATGATTAACTTAACTCTGTTTTCTAATTTAGAAATCTATTTTTGGCATTGCATAAGTTTTTCCTTGTTCATGACTGAAGTTTTAAGATTTATTTTTCCTAGCCACGTAATCATGGTAGTGCAACATTTATTGGGATTAGATATGTCCATGTAAGTGACAGAGCTGCAGAGTCAGCACTAGCCAGTCTTACTCTCAGTATTGTGATTAGAGTGTAGTGGTTCTCTTTGGTTCATCCAATGGCTGCCTTTTTCCCATTTTAGTTTATTTACATCACATGCTTCTTGGTTACTATTCTAGTAGACCCATTATATTTGGTGATTAGAATTGTTGCTGCTTTCTTTTCAATTTCAGTTTTGTTTATAAAGCTCTTCAATATAATTTCTTTGTTGTTTTCTTTTCTTTTTTTTTCATTCAAAGTCCACAGATTTATTTCTTTCATTTTT
>WFKH01011581.1:51397169-51414228 GCA_016163765.1 Magallana hongkongensis | reverse complement strand
GGCACATTTATATACAGTACAATATACTCCTTCAGCAGGTTACTGTGTTTTATCTGATTCTACTTAGATAATGAAGGAGAAAAAATTACTCCAATATTCTCAAATGGTACTGGTATTTCCTAAAAATGTGTAAAAGTCTAAATGGCCTTCCCTACCTTTAATAAATGATTGTTTTTTACCCGACGTGAACTTGTTTGACTTTTCATAATCAAACTCGTGTGATGTTTAATAAATTCCATCAAACAAATTCAATGTGCAAATGCTATCTTCCTTTAGTATCTGCTCACATTGGCAGTTTTTCCATCACTAGGGAGATTTGAAAATTGCCTCATATTTAAGGGAAAAAAATTCTGATCTTTTCAAATGCTTGATAGCATAAGGCAAATCCACCCCTACTTATGAATTTCTTCTGAAGTTGGGATCACATTTGCCTACAGTAAATATTGAACTAAGTAGAAATTCTGGAGTTTCCATAAGCCAGAGTTGTGGAATTGTTCCATACACTGTTCGTTAGAAATAGTCATTATTTAATCAGATGTGCATCAACAATTCTATCCAAAATTTCTGTCATTGGTATTTTTCTTCCTCGGAGATGTAAGATTAGAAATATATACATGTATTGTGTTTTGTCCGTTTTCTGTACTAGATTTAAATATGTGGTTACATTTTAAACTTTGCGATGTATTGATTCAAGGGGTCGTTGTCTACATCATTGATAGAGGTCAAAAGTCAATCTTACTTTAATGTAACGTGTCAGAGGCAAGGTGTTACACAGTCTTATTTGTTTACATCAAGGTCTTATCTTTCTCCACTTCCCCAATTTGAATCAAATGGCAAATATGTTGGCAAATCCACCCCTTCTGTAGTGATATGGCTAGAGATGGGATCAAATTTGCCAAACTGAAAGATGGGGAACCAAGTAGAAATTCTGGGATATAAATATTCCAGAGTTGTGGAAGGGTTCTCTACATTATGAAACTACATTTTTTTATATATAACAATTTTTTTTATTTATTAAAATTGTCATTAATAAAATCCTTGTTGGCAAATCCACCCCTTCTGTAGTGAAATGGCTGTAGATGGGATCAAATTTGCCCAAATAGACTTGAGAAATTATCTTAAAACTAGTTTAAAATACAGATTTTTTCGTAGAGTTGTCGATGATATAACCCTTGGCAAATCCACCCCTTCTGTTGTGAATTGGCTATAGATGGGATCAAATTTGCCCAAAGGAAACATGAGGAACTAAGTAGAAATTCTAGAATCATATAATATCTTAGAGTTGTGGAAGAGTTCCATACAGCCAGACCAATAGTTTTACTGTTAAGATAACTGGTTCTTTTACAAATAGTAAATTCCAATATAATTTTGTTGGCAAATCCACCCCTTCTGTAGTGAAACAGCTATGGATGGGATCAAATTTGCCTAAATAGACTTGAGAAACTTAGTAGAAATTCTGGAAAATTTGATAGCCCAGAGTTGTGGAAGAGTTCCCTACACCATGAAAATGGTTTCAATTACAGGACATAATAAAGTAGGCAGTATTTCTGATATTCATACTTGCCAACTGACCCGATTTCGTTGGGTCACACCCGATTTTTCAACCCTCCACCCGATTATTTTTTATGACCCGGCGGGTCATGCTTTTCACCCGATTTTTGTCGAACAACCCGAAAATCTCCCGATTTCCGGATTTGGTTCGTAAATTAGGTTGCTCATTGGACTTCCAGTTATGAACCCAAGCTGAGCTTGGATTTACGTAAACAATGCCGATGGCTATTACAGCTAAGTAACTGTTAGTCTTAATTATTTTCGTGAGTTGTTTTGACAAACAGAGGGTTTAAATCATTAAGTGCGATGGCTTCCAAAAGGAAGATCGAGATCTTTATCGGGGCCAGCGGAATCAAAACCAAAAACGATTTTTTTACCATACAGTGTAACGTCATAAAATAACCTGATGACCGAAGCTTTTTGAAAAGTAACATTTAGAAGAAGTTTGATTTTAGAAACTCGTGTGTTTTTAGAAACAATAAAAAAAAATAATAAAAAAAAAACTTGCACTCAGAAGCCAAAATTTAACATACTTGCCAAATTAGCAAAGACTCTTCTTGTGCTGCCAAACAGTAATACTGATTCAGAAAGAGCTTTTAGCATTGTTAAAAAAAATTACACTGAATTTCGCTTGGAACTTAACATTGAAAATTGAATGCCCAACTGTCTTGTAAACTGAACTAGTCTGTTGATTGCTTTGAGTACATAGCAACATAGAAAGTATTAAACAATTCAAAATCAGCAACTGTTAGTTACAATGCTTCTTTGCAACAAAATATTACACATACATTTTAACACACATTTCTGTTCTATGTACCTTTGAAATGCATGGTAAATATGTCGTGAATGTCGTTACGCGCTATGACCAGATTTTTTACTTTCCAAATTTGGTCATGCCCATTTTTTTACATGTTGGAGGTTGGCAAGTATGGATATTAATGGTATTAATAATTGCATCTCTTTTCAATCTATCAAAGATGAGGAAAGAAAGAATACATTTATCGCAAATCTCGCTTGAAAGTATACACTTCAGCCGATATTACATGTAAACAAACCACACTTCTTTATTTTACGGAGCTGGTGATAATGTTTCAAAGATTTTCAGTACAGATTTATTGGAAGTAAATAAGTGAAGACATATACTGTAACACACATCTAATGGATTTCACAGTGTGTCAACCCGAATTTTCCCCTGGGTCTACATTTTGCAGCAAAATTTTTGTGAGGAAAAAATTAGCACTACAAGATTACAGCCTGTTCAACTAATGCAATATTCCACCTATGGTACATTGTGAACGGTAACGTAAAATATCTTTGTTCACTTAACAGAACATCTCCCTGTTTGTTTTCCAATAACTCTGTAATTTTTAACTTGCAAGTACAACTTTATTATTAGTTTTCTTTCTCCGACATTTGTTAACACAAGTTAGGCCTCGTGCATTTGATAAATGGGCGGGTCTATAAAAATGCGCCAATCAGAATCTTTGTAGCAAATCGCATTTGTAATACACACCGATTAGAAAGTGTCGTCACTCAACGCAATGCTATATCAGCCATAGTGTATACTTTCAAGCCAGATTTGCTATAAAATGTTCTTCAGGTCAATGTTGAAAGATGCCAACTTAAAAAAAGTTGAAAGAAAATGGGGTTTTAAATTTTTTTTATTGCAGCAAGTAGACTTGATGACTGTGTTGTCACTTTCAGGTGTCGTCTTCAGTTGGTGAAAACAGAGGGGCGAGGCTGGGGGGTCAAAACCCTGCTGGACATCCCTAAAGGCATATTCATCTGCGAGTAAGTGCTCTTAAATATAGCATGGCAAAACATTGCAGCATTTCACTGAAGACAGCTGTTAACTTGAAATGATTAAAGAATGCTCTCTCTTTCTTATTATACTCTCTCTCTCTCTCTCAATAGCTTTTGAACTTTTGATAATTAGGAGTCCTTACTCTAGATTCCTTATTTTACGCGAGTACTTAATTCCGCGATTCTATTGTTTTGCATCAAATCGCGAGAATATAAAATCGCGAATACCGATTTTTCATCATATTTATGAATAGTTTACATCTGTCCGAAAAAGTAAAGCAAGATTTTAAAATCCGCGAGATGTGCTTCGCGATTTTACGCGGATATTAATTCCTCGCGTTTAATTAGGAATTTACAGTATTCCAATTGAGAGTTATCTCTCTTGTCAGAGGCTGAGTGAACCATAATCAGACCTCATAGGACCGCTGACATGTGATTGGCAAAATTGTCAGTCTGAAATTACGGTCTCCTTTGGTTGTCTTTCTTATAAAATTTTGGGATGCATAAGAATTGTGTACTTGTCTGGGAATAATAATGTTGTATTTTTTATGAAGGAAATTATTTTTTATGGATAAGACTGAAAACTAATACTCAAAGAATAATTGAAAAATAATATTAAATGAGAGTTTTTTGTCTGTTTGCAGGTATATTGGTGAGCTTATATCCGACTCTGAGGCCGATGGACGAGAAGATGACTCATACCTGTTTGATCTTGATAACCGAGTAGGTCTCCTTTGTGACTTGATTTGAATAGATAAATGTGCTGAACCAAATTATTGATACAACACTTGCGGAAATGGCCAGAGCAATTGACTATTGCATGAAAAAAAAAAAATGAATACAGCGTGTTTCATTTTGTCTTATGAAAGCAGATATTATATTGAATAATACATAACAATTCAATTAAGAGTTATTTTAAGAGATATGTACAATTTTAAGTATGATCTTCACAGCCTTCTGAAATACTTAGACTTTATATTTCCTGCATTCAGTCAATATGAACATAAAAATTGATTGTGTTAAAGAAAACTATGTGTTTTAAGATATGTTGCATTGGAGACATTCATCATTAAAGTCATTTGAGATGAAGTTAATAGCTTTTTCTATTTTCGTAGGATGGTGATACGTACTGCATCGATGCGAGGCGTTACGGAAATATCAGTCGCTTCATCAACCACCTGTGCGAGCCCAACATCATTCCAGTCAAGGTGTTTGTAGACCACCAAGATCTCCGCTTCCCCCGCATCTGTTTCTTCTCCTCCCGCGAGATCAAAGCTGACGAAGAATTAGGGTAAGTTCTGTTTGTGCGTAGGGGGAGTGAGTGGTTGTCGGGTTCACTGGTGCTGTGAGAACTGTCTGACATTTTATTTACTGAACCTCCCCTAAAGGTTTTATATACAGATTGTTCTGTTGTTAATATGTATTAGGATGTATTAAATTGAAAAAAGTATATGACTTAGGACCCCTGGATATTTAATTTATGTGATAAAATATGCATAAAAAAATTATTTTCTGTTATGTCTGTTAAATTTTACGTTATATTTTTTTCTTTTGAATAGTTTTTATTGATGTTTAATTATCTATCTAGAGTCCTTTAACCACAGTAAGACTCTACAATGTTAAACCTATGTTTAATGTCAACCGCATGCATTGGTTTATGAGTAATTGACAAACAAGACCCCTATTTTGAATATTATTCTTTACAGTTTGGTTTTACTCTTTGCAATTTCGAACTGCAATCTGTATAAATACAAAATATGGATTATAAGTGGGATACTCACTGGCATTGTTTTTATAACAAGACAGATCATTAAACAGCAAGTCTACAGATAACTTGAATGTTCACAGTATTTGTAAATGATTGAAATTCATTTGAAAATTTTGGTTATTTAGATTTCATCACCCTCTATCCCTTTTATTTTGTATTACTGTATACAGTGTTATTTTCGTCCCATGTAATTTTTGCCCTTCTACACTTGCAAACAGTTTTGCCCTGTCTTGAATTCGCCCATACACAGTTGTGTTTAAAGAAAGATAATACGAGACATTGGAATTCGCCCAGTCTTAAATTTGCCCGCTGACAACTAGGGCAAAAGGGGCTAAAATAAAATGGGGGTGAATCTTTCCCTGTATACAGTATAAAGGGTATAAAACATAGAATTAAATCAGGACAACCTTTGTTCTCCAAAAACATTTAACTGATATTGTTAAGATTATGATGGGAATTATTCTCATCACTTGATCATCAGGAAGAACGGTAATGATCATTACCCCGGTAGTTCATCCTCTGGCTTTTTTAATAGTTACTGTGTAAAGATTAACAAGGCAATTTATTAGAAGATGTCTTATATTCCAGAGCCTTACTTTTGGATTTAATGAATACCAATATTTCATTCCTCAGAATGATTTAAGTAACAATTCTTTGAGGCAACAGGCTGAACTTGAATTCTAACGTGACAGTTCAAATACGCAGTAAAAATAAATAAAAGCTGGATAGATGGCTGTCTAATTGTGCTAAAAATAGTTCAATTACTTTAATTGTTTAGACAAAAAGTGCTGCAATTCCCAAGTTGGCAATGGTTTCACTCTTGGCAAAGCTTGTCATAGTTGTGCATAGGTTTGTGGGATTAGAGTTTGATGTTACTAATTGACTTCCAAGATGATTTAGTCAGAGCAAATGTCAGAACAGCCATTTAAGAAATCAATTTTCAAGTAGCAGTTTTCTTTTTTCATTTGCTCATTCTTGGTCTCAGATGTTAGTGAAAGCAGCACAAACTGTTGAAGTATTTTTGTTCATTAATACCCTGGCTGAATATAAGCCTGTACCTTATGTAGTGTAAGGCTGTGAGAGAGAGACCAATATCTGTAGCTAACAAACTACAAATTATTAAACTTGTCAGATCCAATTTCCCTTTGCCAGGTCCCTGTTTGACATTTTAATGTCTACCGTGCATAGAATATTTCCATGGTAACAGGCTTCTACATCAGTGCGTTGGGTCTTGATTGGCACTGTAAGCTTCAAGGTAAGCTTGAGATGCAAAGTCAGAGTTTTTGTGATGGAAAGTCACATGGCACATGTCTCTAGGAAACACCAATCCAAGGGGACATGACTACAAATGATAGGGCTGGATGTTTGTGATTTAGTTTGTTTGGGGGTTCTCTTTTCTATAATTAACAGTTCTCCCTGTTATTTGCCTGCGTGGGAGTGATGCTCACACTTCTATGTAATTAGCCAGGTCTGTTCCCTAACCTTTTGTGTAGCCATATTTAAATGGAGCATCTTTCATGTCATTATGTAGTTCTGAGGACAGAATATTATTTCTTGTCTAGCACCCAGCATGTGATACTGATCAGGGGAAACATGGTCCTTGCCTCTATACGCCTCTCTACATGTTTTGAATATTCATGAGAGATAAAATAATGAAAAATAATACTGTGAAGTAGTGATACATGTATATTGTTCCGTATTATGAAACTAATGTCTGTTTTAATCTACTGTTTGCCAATGCTTTCTGACATGAAGATTAGTTCGTGAATTCCTGTGTTGGGCATTGGCATTCTTTTAATAGAATTATGGTATTGTGAATTCAGAGTCTGTGGTGGGAAAAAATCAGTATAAATGTATTTCAGTTCACTAGTGTGTCTTTTTGCTATTGTTTTAAAAGACATTACATCATAATAGGACATGTATAGGATGACTCATAAATTTCTACTCATTACTAATGCTTATTCACATGATCATTGTAGAATTTTTTTTTGAAATATACCCCTTATATTACCATATTTGGTCAAGAAAAAAGTTACCACTTTCCATATTTGGTCTTTGTTTAGTTTAATTTATTACCACAAAGCCATACTGTTAACAGGCAGAGTATAAATAAATACATAATTAGTGTACTAGTGTACATTTAGACTGAAAAAATATGGAGACATAGCAGCCATCAACAGACTTTATTTAAAAATTATCATAATAAATTCATAAATATACAATATATTCCATAACAATTAACACACATCAGTCTATATTCAGACAAAAAAAACCAATTTGATAGAGCAGCAACAATTGATATAAACAACCAGGAGCAATTAAACTCTTTTAACGGGAACATTTGACTTTGTGTTCATTGTAGTTTTTAAGGCGTCGAGCTAATGCTCGGCAGCCTTCTAGCGATCGTCTGGATTGGCAATCGTCCAAATTGTCACATTCTGCACCGCCTTTTTAATGCGCATAAGAAATAAGTTCCTTAAGGTATCAAAAGTATTACAAGATTATTATTCCATTTATTCAACTAAATTGTGTACAAAAAACCCAACTTTGCCTCCCTAGTTATTGACAACTCATTGTGTAAGTGTAAATTTGTTTAATCAAGAAATGGCGGATGAATACAATAAGGTATAAAAATTCACTAAATATTATTTTAGTTTATCGCTTACATTTTGATTGGAGACTGTGCCCGATGGAAAAAAAATTTGATATGTAAATTTATTTGTTATCGGGCATGGTCTCCAAAATAAATGTAAGCGATAAACGTATCTAGTGATTTTGTTGCAAGAAATAAACACGATAATGCAGTTGGTTTGGTCGAGCATTTTAGATAGCACATGGTGTGGATTTGTTTGTAAACAACCATACCATAGGTAATCTTGTTTCAAACGGGAATTGAAATAAATAAAAGTACCGGTATGTTTTATTATTATAATTAGGGACACACTGTTAATTTATTCAAATTATGAACCTGTGAACATTGTTCAAAGACTGTTTAAAGCAGAAAGAAAATTATTTATTTTTGAACTTTGAAATTTCTTCGATTTTTGTAAACATGATGAGTTATTGTCAATCTGATTAAAATCAGCCGTTCTGATACGCTACCGCTCTCGAACATCTGAAACAAGCCGCTTAGAGGTCACGTCCGAACGACCCGACAAACTAAATATTTAAATATAAGGTCGTGACCTTTTTGACCAATGAGAATCCCCGTCTCTTAAAGACTATCGGGTGAAGTAACAGCAAGGTAAATATAACCGCACAGATTTATGGGAAATTATCTGCTGGCAGAGTTTTGCTAGCCACAATTTGATTGGCTTATCGAAAGGTCGTTCGGACGTGACCTCTAAGCGGCTTGTTTCAGATGTTCGAGAGCGGTAGCGTATCAGAACGGCTGATTTTAATCAGATTGAGTTATTGTATTATAAACGCATCACTACCTATTTGATAAGGAAATATACAGATTTTTTTTTTTAAAGCAGCACAAAACTAAATTAATTTACTTTTTTATTCTAATATTATTTGATATAGGCCTACTACTATTAGTACAGAAATTCAAATTATTGACCATTTCTATATAAAAGAAAATGTCAGCTTGACGCCTTTGTGGCCGTTCCGGCCTTTGATTAAGATATTATAATATTAAAAAGGTAGGTGAAAATTGTTTTTGTATGTTATTTCTCACTATGGTCAGGCTTTAATGGCCAACAAAAGATGCACACTTTTAATGAATTCATTGAGAGAGAGAGAGAAATCCAAGAAAGATAAGTCAGTAAAGGTACCATAATCTTGTTTGATCTGGCAAGAGGGCATTAAGTTGATTGAAAATTGTATCTCAGTCAGAGGGACCTGCTAAGTTCTCTAAGAGCAACATTAAATCAATCGCATCTACTGGAGGAATCAACCTGTACACCCCGGCACAAAGAAGGATGTCAATAAATAATTAATTTGTTGGTGAGCAAGATGTATAGATTTTGTCATCCACACCAAGGACAGAAATCTGGTTTGCCTTGTCAACCACTGGGTGATCGGATTGATTTTTTTCCCTCTCTCTCCCAATTTTTCAGGATCTATCAGACAGTAGTCATTGAAAGTGAAGATTACTAATTGGCATGGTATCATAATAATTATAGACTGATTCCTTAGCTGTAATTGGCTCAGTTAACAGCTCAAAAAGTCTCCATGTAATCGCCTACCACTCGAGGCGGCTGGAAATCAGGCCCAACACAGCTGCTGTAATTTTATTGTTGTGAATAAATCATTTTATCTAATTTGGTAATTGCTTTTTATATGCTAATAAGCTGCAGTAATTAATGTTTAATTGATTCATGAATTTCTCTGTTTTTGCAGTTTATTCCATTATATTGCTATTTAATGCTGAGCAGTCTAATAAAACAACATGTAAATTGTGGCTTTAAAACCTCTGTGCTTAGGAATCCAGAAAATAAATTCAATTGAAAAGTTAGAAAATGGGATGATTGTCTCAAGAGACAGATTTGCAGGAGCTTGTAGGACATTGCACAACAATGAAATTTAAGTTTTCGTCTCTTCACATTTAAAAACCCAATAAACAATGTTTGAATGGAGAACCTCATTAAATTTTATACAGCTGTGCAGACAAGATGTTCTGTACAATAATATGATAAGGATTTTTTCTTTATTTAGAGAAAAAACTTTCTGTATGAAAAGTATTGACTTACTGGCATTTTCTGAGATCTCCAGTCACCCTCTTTGTTGTCTGTTTTGACTCAGATGAGAGTAGACAAGGCTTTATAGGACATGCTAGAGTTTACAGACTTAAACATTTCACATCAGGGTTACTGACACAACATACTTCTGTGTTTCAGATTTGATTATGGAGAAAAGTTCTGGATTATTAAGTGGAAGCAATTTACGTGTGCGTGCAATTCGCCTAAGTGTAAATACTCCAAAGACACGATCCACAAGACACTACAGGAGTATCGGCAGAGACACGAAGAGGATGAACCAATCGACTGAATGCTACCGGTCAGCCTCTGGGGTGTCCCAGCATTATAAACCAAATTACCTAAAAGCAGAGAGAGAGACCTTAGTATGGTGACTGAAGGTTGGATGATGGTGATGATGACGATTATTTTGTAAATTTTCAATTTTGCAAAATACAAATTTGTTCATTTTATAGAAGTACTATGTACTTTATTGAGAGTACATTATAGCAGGGTTATTTTTATTTGATCATCTGTAGTTTTATCAGAAGCAGATTATAACAAAAATTTGATATACTGTTATTTAAAGGAAAGCTTAAAAAGTGTCGGTGATATATGAGTGAGTATTGATATAGACTGTGAATCTGGCAAAAAGTGAATGTGGCGATTTATACCTTGACTTCTCTGGCCTTAGTGTGAGTTGTAATGTCAAAGGTGTTGGAATCTAAGTGAGATGAGAAGTGTTGGTGTTATTATGTATATACCAGAGTGTGGTAATGTTATCTGAAGCTAGCACTTAGTCTTCTTGTCTCTGTACAGTATATTATATGTTGGATCATGGCTTATGTATCCCATGATGACACAAATACTAGAGTATGTTGAGGTCATAAATGTGTTTTCTGCACAAAAAATATCGAGAGACTGATATATTGTATAACGGGACATATTTTATAATTTTGGAGTGCATGATTTTGATTTCAAGAAACAGTTTTTATATAAGTCACATTTTGATTGAAAAACTTGACTAACAATCATGGAAATGTATGTCATTACATATATAATTAATGTTGATAATTTAGAGATTTTGGTGTACATATGACAGTTGTATTTTGTGACTTATTTATTGAGTAGAAAAATATTTTTCATTTTACCCATAAACTTAATTGTTTTTGGATGCTCAGATTTTTAAATTTTAGTGTATATAACTTATTCTTTTACTTATGAAGTTATGAGTGAAAAATATTTGAGAAAAATTTACATGTATACCTTTATACTTTGGAAAGAAAATATGTTTTTACATGATCATGTCAATCTTAGTGGATTAAAAATTTGAAGTGCTAATCTATGAATTTAGAACTAGTGAGAGGCTTTGGGTTATGGAAGACATGACAGACATTGTATATAATGACATGGTCAGCATTGCAAGTGTTCTATTGTTTATGATGAAATGGAATGCAGTATAGGGACAATTCATGTAATTATGATTCATTTTAATTTTGCTGTACCCTTGACTTTTCATTAAATGCTCATATAATGAATTTTGTGATTTTTTTTTATTATCTAAGTAACTATTATATACAAATGATTGTCACGACCAAATTAAGTGACATGCTGACCAATGTCCTTGGGGACATCCCACCTATCCAGACCCCACCCCCATTTGAAAGGTGAACTGTTTAGAATTCTGTGGGACAATCTGCCCTTACTCCGTACAATGATACCCAAGACCTATTTTTACCTAGTGTTCAGTTCTGTTGAACTCGGATTTCTCGGTGCCGTGCTTATTTGAACATTAAGGTTATCTGGACTCTTGTTGAAATAAAAAAGTGTCCAAAACGCGTTTTGGACACTGTGGTCCCTAGCATTGTTACCTTTAATTGAAACCAGTTTAATCATATCAGTACTTCGCAAGCAGAAGGAAGCAGTTGAAGCGCCCCTGATCTTCAGTCACTAACCATTTTGAACGACTTCGTTGTAACAAAGTTGAACCAGAAAAGTAAAAGTGTAAGTGATGAAGACATTATTGATTAACACAGCAATAGCACACCAGAGTCAGAAACTGTCTATTCTATTAAACTCTTTGTAAAAAGAAAAAAATTACAATTAGGGATCGAACCAGCAACTGCAAAATAAATAAACCACATGCGTTACCATTAGTTCTCACTTGCCTTTTCAATATATGTGCCTCAATACACGAGTGTTTTAGAAATTAAACATATTTTTCACATTTTCAATTAAAAATTTTTCTACAATATCTGTAGAATATAATTCATCCCCGATTTCTTTGGTTGAAAGTTGTTTAAATTTTTTCAATGCATACTCAATAATTTTCCATTTATCCCTCACAAAACGTGCAGATTTCATTGATGTCATTCATGAGAATAAGCCAGGAAAATGTGTATTTTGCATTTCTTCAGAAATGATTTATTAAGGTGGTATGGGACATCTGTTGATATTAATGTGGATAAAAGTACATTATAATCAAAATACTTTCACCGGTTTATAATTTTCATATTTTACAATAACTGACCAAAAAATACGTTTTAAAAATTTTTGTAAAGGTAAAAATTTTACAATCCCCTTCGGGATACGAACTCAAGACGTACAGATACGTAGTGAACGCTCTAACCCATTGCCCTACGCTGTTACATGTAGGTGACAATTTGGGGAAAGAAAAAAATTATAAAATTACACTTGATTTTATTGTTTATTTCGATAAATAGTACGCCACAATATGGAGGTGTCCCATACCACCTTAAGTACCAAAGGATTATACATGCATATATTTCAACCAAAACTGTGAAAACAAAAATGTGTGAAACCAATACTGAATGAAGGTATTGCAGACCAAGTTGGAACTGGGGTATAAAAAAATTGGTAACAAGAAACTCATATTCTCCTTCCTCATTTATTAACTATTTTTTGAAGGTTAAAAAATTTATTATAAGTTTAAAGAATTAAAACTCCAAGTCCCTGGGACAACCTTATATGAAAGTTTTATGGTATGAATATAATTATTTTTTTTTAATTTGACCGAGCAAGGGTGCAAGAAAAACACAATTGGATCCAAGTTTATGTATTGACATTTTTAGAAAACGATTTTCCGCATAATATAATCGCCTACATTTATATTAATATGAAGATGTATGAAAAAAAAAATACTTTTGTATTTATGCCAGTGTTTTAGGATTTTTTTTGTATAATTGTTTAAAAAGTTGTCCATTGTTGCCTCGTTGAGCGATGTGCCCCTGGACCCCTTCTTTAGCCATGCACTTCTTCTCTCAAGATTGTTATGATTCTCTGGAAGTTGGTAAACTGCAATATAGATAGAATCTGGTGTACTCTCACTCACGACAATCGGAATTTAGAACCACAAACATTCAGTGCTGGGTATTAACTACATGTAGATGGTTAACAAGTGCACAACATGTAGTGTTAGGTTATTGCAAAATATTGTCAACACTTGTGCAGAAAATACCAGACCTACAGTGTACGTTAGTGATCGGTCTGTTTGCGTCCACAGCCAACACATGTTGCTTATTCTATAATGTCTCATTAAAGTCTTTTTGCGATGCATGAGTTCCATGCTGATCAGTTTCTGTGACATAAACTTCTGTATTTCACTTTTGAAAAATGTTAATAAGAAATAAGTATTTCATGTGTCTGCTTTTAAAGACCAGGACGTGATGTTCCGTAGCAACCACTTGTCACTTCGTGTATAAGGCGAGGATGCGAGGGATAACCGGCAACATATATGTAGCACAAACATCTTCGCATCTTCCTCTCTTTTGCCGTTGCAACCTTTCACGCCTGCTTTTTCGCATTCAAATAAATTCACTTGATAATTTTTACATACAATATGATTATTTATCTACGGCTGTTGACAAAAAAAGTTGTATGTTGACAAAAAGACAGTTAAACTGCATGTTGACATAGAAACCCAAGGGTGACATAATTAAATTGATTGTCTTTGCATGTTAGATGTCACGTGTGGGTGATTAATCTGGAATGTTTTCCCCCTTAACATTCTTGGTTATTAACGTTTAAAGGAAACGATGCACGAAATGAAATGTTTCCAATGTATGTTGCTTATTAATTTAATTTGATATATCTTCATAATTTTGCTATATTTTTAAAATGATTGTATGTTAATTGTTGACATTGCTTTTATTGCTATTGTTGTTTACTTATTATACAAAAAAACAAAAACAAAAGAACCCCCCCCCTAAAAAAAAACCCAACTTGTTTGCAAAAGCGTTTAACTCGTCAGATTATTGATTTTCCTTTTGGATTTTTTTAGAAAGTTGTTAATATATAAAAATAATACCCGAGTAAGAGGTTAGGCCTATGGGTCTCCTGTGTGACACAATCAGACAAGGTAAATCATGTCTTCAAAAGTAAATTAAATATTTCTGCAAGCCATATCCTGTCTTCAGTCGTCAGTTTCCATGACAGGGGACAAAAGACGGAAGTTCATGTTCTCCCAGAGGTTATACTGTCTTTCTATTTCAATTTACTGCACTAGAATTAGGTTTTTGGTGTATGATTGCACAGAAAATCAAGCTAGAAGTTGCGTCGACAATTTAAATTTCCCATGTTCTCTTGGCTAGCCTGAAATACCCGATTTCTTCGACTTTCTTGGGGTTTTTTTTCACTAGCTACGGGGCACAAAATATTTCAAAATTCGTTGAATTTGTCAAAGGTTCTATCTATAGCGCTTAAAACCTGTGTAGTTGCTAAGCATCTTCAACAACAAACGCCGACTGACATGTATTTTGATGTATTAAGTAAGACACAAAAATCCCTGTCACACCCGACATTTATTCAAGCCTTGAGTGGTTAATTCTATTAACCTGGAAATGTAAGCATTATGTATAGGCGTTATGGGATTCGTTTTTCTTAGTATGAGTTGTCAGTATTATGGTCTGGGTCTTTTCAATGTTATATCGACCAGTATTGACGGTGTCACTTTCTTTTGGAAAATCTCAACTTCAAGCTTCTCAATGATTACAATAGTTTCCGAAGTTAACCCTTGATTTTAGCGCAAGTTGTATGTTTTGGTGTGTCCTAAGCAGATTTGTTGCTCTAGCTATAGACACGAATTATTTCTGTATCAAAATAAATGTATGAGCACATTTTTTAAAACTACAACAAAAAATCTTAACTTTGCAAATGAAAGAGAAGTACTAAAGTGGAAGTTGTGAATTACGGTGTTAGAATCTTTTTATTGGTAGATAGAATGAATGAATGAATAAAAGGTGGATTAAACGATTACTGTAATAGATCACATTTGGTAAAATGTTAACTCGGCCCTTCTAAATCGCTAACATTTTACTTAATATGATATCGGTCTCGTCAAGAACAAGTCGCTTGTAACTTAGAGAAATTCTAATCGATTTTAAGAATCACTTAATAGAATATTAGAACTACTGATTGGATGAAAAAGTTGGTTATATTTTAAAAGGTTTTAAAATATTTCCCGCCCAAACGCTATGTTTTCTAAAGTACTTTTTAAAAAATTGAAAGATCCTGAGCAAAATTAAGTTCTTTCTTTCATTTAAATTGAAAAAAAATATATAAATAGAACAACGATCAAGATAAACTTTTACGCTAATTGTTAATTATCTTTTTTCCAATGAAACGTTCTGGAGTAGACAGATTATGATTATAAATACGTCACACATTCCTGCGTGTGCCATTGCCTGTCTGCATAAGATGGCATCAGATACAGGCCAGTCGGTATGCACTAAAGGTTCCTATAGATTTCCACCAAATTCATCCATGTTAATCTGATTAACAGAGTAGCCTAGTCGTCACGCTGTTCCTAGATGAAGGTCCAAGGCTGTGTGAGGGCTTAGTTCTTGTCATTTG
Source organism: Magallana hongkongensis (assembly GCA_016163765.1). Classification (NCBI taxonomy): domain Eukaryota; kingdom Metazoa; phylum Mollusca; class Bivalvia; order Ostreida; family Ostreidae; genus Magallana; species Magallana hongkongensis. Next base: position 51,398,553 of record WFKH01011581.1, on the reverse strand, counting down.
TTGGAAACTGATCGGAGGGAAAAGGTCGCAACAAAGGTTCCAGTTCTTAAACTGTAAACACTGCCATACAAATTCTTGAATTAATGTGTACTCGTTTATTTAGCTGATTTTACGATGTCCAACATTATTATTTTGAGGAATAACTTGATGTCTTTGTCACTGCTCAGCTTTTATTGTTGATAACTTTGTTAGTCCTGTGATGTTGTCTATTACTAGAATGTTCGATTGCCGTCAATGCGATGCCATTTTGCTTTTGTCTTAGGTAATTGTCTATTTTTAAAAGTCTGTAATTATCTAACAAATGATATTTCTTGCTGTTTTTGACAAATTTTGGGAGCAATGTTGTTAAGATCGTTGATGTAATGTTGTTGTGTCTTCTTTTTTGTTGATGTCTTAACTGAAGAACCATTTGACTGCTTTTGTTATTGTGGACGTTTTTGACAATGCAGTATTATGGTGTTGCTGTTGCAATGTTGATGTGATTATTAATGCATTCTTGTCGACATAGCTCACCTGGGATGGTGATTTGGCCTTTTGTTGCTGATAGCGTACTGTCACAGGCACCTGACGTCATATCTTTTTCTCATAATAAAAAAAATACTCCGCTTACCTAATAAATGACAAGGTACCCATCCCCGCCATCTTGGATTTTTTTTAAACTGGCACATCAGCTGGAAGTTTTGCTTGAAACTCATCGGTAAAATTATTTTGCAATCCTCTACGTCTCCCGATCGGTCATTCAACATCTAAGCTTACAACCAATTCAACCAAAACGGTGCATTACACCTGTCATTAATAAAAATAACCACTCGATCTGCATCTACTGCCTTAGATATGCGATAAATGTCTAAAGGGTGGACGGAAGTTGTCACCAAAATGTAAATGAGATTTCCCTGCAACGTGTGTTTGTTTCAATATTTCAAAATATATGCATTTATAAACATGTTTATATATCTTTGTGTAACAAAAGTTATAATTGATTGTTTATAGTATCCCTTTTCTTAATTTTAACTCGTACGTTGATCGAATTCAAAATTGACGCCTTTTGAATATTCGTATCAGTTCTATATTTGGAAGGGATTACCCATATTATGACGCGATTTATGTCAACTTCCGTCCACCCTTTCGCTTTTGTCGCAAATCAGCAGCAGTAGATGCAGAATGACGAGATATTTTTAATAATAGACGATGTTATGGGCCGTTTTGGTTGAATCAGCAGTAAGCTAAGATATTGAATGACCGTCGGACGGCGGAGATGATCGCAGAAAAATGTTACCGCTGCGTTATAAGCGAAAATTCAAGGCGATGTGACAGTTTAAAAAAAATCCAAGATGGCGGGGATGGGTACCTTGTCAATTATTAGGTAAGCGGAGTATTTTTTTTT
>WFKH01011581.1:51385425-51397159 GCA_016163765.1 Magallana hongkongensis | reverse complement strand
GTTTACTTAATATCATGTTTTTTCTCTCCTTGATGAAGGCTTTGTTCACGCTATATCTGTGCCTTTGTTGTTTTGTTAAGGTGGTATGGGACACCTCCATATTGTGACGTATATCCGATCTAAATAAACAATAAAAACTAGAATAATTTTATATATCTTTTCTTTCCAAAAAATGTTACCTAACAGTGTAGCGCAATGGGTTAGAGCGTTAGCTACGAATCTGTAAGTCATGAGTTCGAATCCCGCTGGGGCTTTTATAATTTTTACCTTTCCAAAAATTTATAAAACACATTTTTTGGTTAAATATTGTTACATGTAATTTGAAAATTCTAAAACGGTGAAAGTATTTTGATTATTGTGTACTTTAATCCACATTAATATCGACAGGTGTCCAATACCACCTAAATGTTTTTCGCTTCTTTTAATTGTAAGCAAGTTATCTCAAATGCCTTTACTGGCACTGCCACAGCAACAGTCTGCTGAAGGCATTTGTGTAATTGTTGAGTTACAGGATTTTCAGGGGTTTTGTTTTACTCAAAAGTTTAAGTTTAGAAACCCACCTCCCCCCAACGCACCCCATCTCTCTCTCTCTCTCTCTCTCTCTCTCTCTCTCCAAATGCTATGGTGCATGTTTGTGCTTTTTATCAGGGAAATAGTTGATCAAACAATGTATGACATTTTAATTATCAATGCATGAATGCCCAAATTTAGATACGGGCCTATTGGAATTTGTTTTTTGAGAAATTCGACTGAATACAATCAGTTCATGACAAAGTTAAAATAAAAAAAAAACGGTGGCGAATGCTTAATTAAACGAACGTCAAGTTTATTGTTAAAATGCAACAAAACGATTTATTATTAATCTTTTTTCGCTACAGCATCAGACATTAGTTATCACACATCTCTCTTACGAGTTTGATCATTGGCATAATTATTCAATAATTATTCTACCTCGACGCAGAAAAAAGTCATCGGGCAAATTAACCTGTTCGCGGCACTATCTAGAACCACCCTGGTCTGCTATCTGATGCAAGAGGTAATTGAAATAAAAACAGTTTTCCCCATCTTGAAAAACAAATTATCTATCTAAAACAAACAAGGTCCAAAATAATTGGTATGTTATACAAAGACAAAAAAGGCGTTAACAGCGTATATTAGAAAATCAATAACATTTCTAGTTCATATTTTCTCCCCGTGTATGAATTTTCTTGATACAAATTAATGCCCGTTTGATGACTAGCTATTGGAGTGACGTCGCACTGCGATGCTGGCGCTGGAAGATCTAGCCAGGTATAGAAAGACTTGGTGACAATAGCCCAATACACTAGCTAGTGCTAGATGCCAGCACAGCGCATGTTTCATTTAGCTCACTGAGTAGTAGCTGTTACAGGCCTTTCCCCCTCATCCTTTTCTTTTAGTTCCTTTTTTACAGAAGAGGATTTTTATTTTTATCTATCTCGGACAAATGGATATTTTTTTACATTTTCTCTCGGTGAATTTTTAGGAATGGATTTATCCGCTGTTTTGTTGCAGTTGTGTAGTGGAGTTTTGGGAGGATTAAGGTAGGTAAAAATTTTTTTTACTCTTACATGTAAGTCGCAAGTTATTGAAATCATATAAGAATTTGAAAAGTTTTACCACAATTGAAAAATGAAGTAACTGTTCAATTAATATGAATTTTTTGTTATATACAACATTAAATAAACAAAACAAGAAAATTAGGGTTATAAAATACATGAAACATCTATCGAAATGCATTTTTTAACTGATGTTCTTGACGCCAAATAAAGCAGGAAGATGGAGAAACAGACAATGTATTAAAGGCTTTATCAAATAATTATTTGCAATTATTTTATACTCGTGCAGTATTTTTTTCAAACGGTATTTTAAAGTCTGAATATTAAAACACTGTGACTTTCCTTTTGGAAAAAAATGATTTGCTTGGTATGGATACTGGCTGTTGTCAAATTTCAATAATCTCGTTATTATTTTACACCATGCGGGTGAGAATAAAGTTATTCCGAAAAACTCCTAAATATAAAGACATGCGTTTGTTTAATAAACTAACCAATGAAAACGAATGGCTCACAAAAACAACCTTTATGAATTTGTTGGAAATGATGAAAGAAGTATTGGATTTTCTGCCTGTCTTCGACAAGACCACTTGCAATAAACATTATTATCGGACCCGTGTTATTCTACCTTTCATGTTACGAAAGGATTAAGTGGCAGACCATGGTTTTGAGATAAAACATTTCATTCATTATCTAATGTGCTGGTGGAAAGGTCCAAGAGCGTGTTGTCATACGGGCTCTTTGGTGATGATACGAGACCAGGAGCTCTGGATTGTCAATCAATTTTTATTTTAGTGATAACTTACAGTTAAATTGGTTCCCATCTCCAAACCTGTCCATAATTGTTTCCTACTCTCTAGATTTGTCTGTATCTATCATTGGAACAGCCCTTCATTATAGCCAGCATCAATTTATCCAGTGCTCTGGTGTGATTGAGGCACTATTGAAGTGAGGTTACTTAACCATTTTGTTAGAATGTTTTTAAAAAGCGATGACGATTTTATATTTTTTTCATTTATTCATGATATTTTGCTCATAAATTCTAGAATAATCGATTATAATTGTCTTTGCTTCTGAAATTTGCACCTTTGCAAGCGCAAGACTGTAGAGAGAGGGAGCAATACAATGTAGTCTTATTTACTCTTACAAAAAAAAACAAAATCAAAAACAAGCAGTACATTTGCCGACTATCCCAGAAGACCGGAAGTTTGTCATTTGTACAATGTTATTGTACACAGTTAATTAAAAAATAATTACATCAAACAATAGACACATACTTATATTTCCGCACCAATTTTGTTCATTCTTTAAAAATCGTTTGACCAATAACGTGACCGGCCAGAAAAAAACCCATAAGAAATAAAAAAAAAACCTTTGGAAACTTGTCAAACTGCATAACTGTGGGCTTTGTCTCAAGTATAATGCAGGAACTTTGCAACAAAAGTTTACCAAATATAATTGCATATTGAAATTATAAGATTTTAATTAAGAATTTGATGTGTATATTTAAGAAGAAATCCTCGATGTTATTTGCTACTCGAGACTCAAAGAACAAGTAAAGATTTCGCTTACTATGTCACTGGTCGCTGTCACGTGATAATCAACTGCAAATCGGTCACACCGGAAGCTGACTTTAATTTGAACGTATTTTTAATGACAATTAATCAAGGAAGGATTGGAAACAAAGTTTATAAACTTGCGAGTTCCTTTCCATCAATATAACAAAAGTTTGTTAACGAAACTGATATCATAGGTATATTTTTAATCATGTTTCCTATGTCTTTGAACATGGCTTATTCTGATTTTCTTTTATCATCGATCTGTGAAAATTATACCCCGTGCTTCTTCTACCATCTCCCTCTTCTCGAATTATTAAAGTTTCATAATTAATTATTGAATTTTCACAATTCGTTTATTTCTCATATCATACGATATCAAATATCGTGTATACCATACTTATCACTATATTGAAGGTCTGCATTTGCACCCGATCAGTGTTATTCTTTTGCGAAGAACTTTAAGTTGAAAAAAGTTGATTGACGAGAAAAACCTTAAATATTATGTTTTCTTACAAGAGGTAGGTGTTTGCTTTAAAAAAACCCCCAAATTGCCTTTAGAGAAAATATAATTTGTGGAACTATTCTTACAGCCATATGGATTTTTTCCGATAAGTGACAGTCTCGATGGAACATAACGTCACAAATTCGTACCTTTCGTCTGCGACATAAGTAGAAATTATAGAAAGGCTAAAAATCTGTTTCCGTCGCAATATGTTTTTGTTCTGGTCTATATTGGAAGATGTCATACAGTAAAAAAAGTATAATAATACTCAAAACTTTAATTAAAGCAATGCATAGACAGAACATATTTTTGTGTAATTCATTAGAGGTAATCCTAGCATGATAACTACGTTCAAATCGACAACATGGTAATTTCAGACCAGTTGTCAATGAAGGTAGGAAAAAGAGAATATTTGTCAGCTGAAGAAAATTCAAAGGCTTTAGCAAGAGTATATCTATGATGCATGAAAAAATGATAATTGTCTCTCAGTTAATACATGTATAACTATCTATTCAGAATTTATTTTATTTTTACTTTAATGAATCTTTATTTTATTTACGACATGATGTAAAACTATGAAATCATACCTTTTTTGACATCTATTTGATCGCGAACTTTAATTTTTGATCAAACATTTGAATGCTTTTTTGGTGGGGGTTTTAGGGTATGAAGGAAGAGTATTGATGGAAAATCGTGGCACGTATTAAAAGGTTATGTAACTTTTATTCTTCAATGATCGCTACATGTACTTTGATGGTCCGTATGATTCAGCTTTGTCAGTGGCTATATATGAACACGATTAGATTCATTTAAAAGAAATAAGGGAGAAAATACCCATTTGATGTAAATATACTTTCGATGACTGTCAAATTTCACTTTGATTGTTATGCGAGAAGTTGACAGAAAGTCTGAGGATTGTATTTAGGAATGCAAAAGTTCGTGCCGTGAAACAAAACTAAAACGAATTTCTAGGACCTGTTGAGGCAAATCCTGTAACTGTAATTTGTAAGTGATATGTAAATGTTTTCCCCCAAATCGCATATTCAGCAGAACTGAAGTGCTAAATTTTTTGATAAACATGCTACAATTATCACTTTGACACTGTATCGTTGAACTCTCTGTGCTGAAGTAAAGAGTAATTTTTTGTCGAGGAAAGGCCTGATAGGTCTGTCGCAAGTTTAAACATGTAATATGCAAACAATTCTGTAAAAATGAACTTTGTTAGCTTTAAGCGTTAAAGTATTTTTTTTCTGACTCATAAAGGTGGGAAAAATTAATAAAATTGAGGTTTTAATTTTTAATGAGAGTTGAAATAAAGTTTGAGAACATGAACATATCCAGTGAATTGCAATTATATTCTAAAATTTCTCATACTATCTTGCTTGATTGAAATTATCCAAATAACAAACGGTAAAAAGAAAGGAGCCTATTTTGGTCATATTCATCTTTGTTTTTGAAAAAATATATGTAATAACTTAATACCTTGTCAAGTGCATCGTCAGTCATTCTCTGAAGAAAAGTAGTTAACAAGTTTTGATAAGAAATTCATTTTGGTTGAATTACACTTTTGAATTCCAATATGAAGCAAGTCGGTTGCGTTACAATGATTCTTAAATTTAAAAAAAAATTGATTTCGGAAATAATATGGAATGTTAGACCCCCTAATCCCGCCATACTACATGTACATATATAGTATTCTATCGGGTTAGGATTCTCATGTGTATCAATATGTGCGTTATTAAAAGATGCTTAGTTTGTCTAAAAAGTCATTGGTGTTCCCAAGAGCTCATGGCGAGAGTGCATGGTAAAAGAAAAGAAGAAAAGAAAAGCGACGAGTATGATGAAGTATATTTCAATTCAATAATTTTTTTGAATGGCTTAACACATCGTTATGTGCAGAGCAACGTAAAATTTGATCGATTAAAGTCTCTTTTCCGTTCCAGCTTATTGGTCCTTCTGTTCTTCTTAGTCAGAATGTGTGTAATGCTCACTCTTATAAATATAATCGGGATCGATCTTCTGGGAGGTTGCCTGAACTTGGTGAAAGAGGATAAAAAATCTAGTAATCCCCCTCAAACTCTTTTGAATTTCCTTTTACTTTAGCTGTGCAACATAAGCATTGATATACAACGGTAATCGACGAGTGCTTACCATTTCGGAATTCAATAGGCTTCAAACCTTACTGAAAATAGCTATATATTTAAAGTGTGAACTGAATATTAATCAGGAAAACATAAATTCTCTTTATATACTAGTATAAAGCTTGCATAAGGTAATAATAAACGTAATATTCAATGGCGCGCCACGGGAATATTCCGAAGGAAATGTCATAAATAAATAATGTTTTGAATACACACTAAGGAGGGTAGATGTTGCCATTATGTTACAAATGACTGCTCAAATGAAAGATATTTATGATTTTGTTACATAAATGTTCTATTGATTCCAATGTATTTTTGGCTGTGCTGTAAAAAGTTACATCTCAATAATGTTGACGACAAAAACGCTTCTATACAAATAACCTCCACAAACAAACTATCCCTAATAATTCTAAATACAATTTAATAAGTAACCGGTCGTTGAATACTTGCTCTGGTACATATTATTTAAGATAGGTAATTCTTTTTTCTCTCAATATTGTGCAAATGTGAATTAAAGTCACTAAATTTAGGCACCCAAATACCGTTAATGTAATTCATGTAGGGTGTCTCATAGATCTAATATGAACACTGAAACCTATTTATTTGTAAAATAATAATAAATACATGTTTATAAATAAATAAACAAGTGCATTTTCACGTCTTCGCTAGCCAAGGGTAAATACATGTTTATAAATAAATAAACAAGTGCATTTTCACATCTTCGCTAGCCAAGGGTGTCGATCCACTCATCTTTTTAAGGGCGAAAAGAGAAGAGAAGCGGATCGTTACCTTTTATAGCGGCGTAGTGATTTACTTCCGAATGACCACTTCATAGATTCATTAATGAAAATTTGATTTTAAAAAATCGATGTTAAAATATAGAAAAAAAATATGAAGTTTGGCTAAGTCTCGACAATAACAGATTGACATCGAATAAAGCAAGCAGTCGGTTAGTATACTAACTATCTTTTTTGCCGCTATTGTTAGTACAGTTACTTTTTTATGTGCACTCTTGTTGTTTCTAAACTTTATTCAGTTTCAAATAACTTTAAATTCAACCTTTTTCTTCATTTTGCCAATTCAATGGTTTCAATGACTCAAACAGGTATTAAAGTTCTTGATTATGACATCGATCGGAAATAAGAAGATATATAAGAAATGTACAAATGTAAATCTACTCGCTGTTTTTTAAAAAGAGTTATAATGAGAATGTCACCGTGAGATAGGGAAAAGAAAATGGAGGTTATTTGATTATTATTAGAAGATATCTGGATTTGAAAGAGCGCATCTCAACAAATTTACAAACAAATTTAGTTCATGAAGAAATCGGATTTTTTGAGAGGCCACGTGCTTAATGCCATGGTGCAGTATTTATATTCCTCTGCGCTTGCGTGACCTTGTAGGGGAAGGAAAACTCAATATCTATGGGTTGGGCCACACAATTATTACTCTATTTTTTCCTTTTGACCGGATTAATTTCTTCAACAACATCTCTTTATGGCGAAATCAATAAACATTTGCAAATGTTCTAAAAGTTCTGCACATTTATGATTAAAAAATCACCAGCTATGTCATTAATATAAAAAATAAAAATCAAAACTATAAACGTCTAATATCATATTTTTAAAATATGTAATGCTGGTTTTTTTTTAAAGATAAATAAATAATTCTATTTGCCATGAAAAAGTTTTTTGAGGGGGAATTTGATAATTTCATTTTTTTTACGACGCTCTGTCATTGGATACAAGGCATGACGTGATTACCGTCTAAATTTCTATAGACGGCTCATGGCAAAGTTTAGAGGCAAATTAGTGGTCAGACTGTCTCTTTCATTGCATTTCTTCCTATGTATAGTTGTAAACAAAACGTTTTGGTCCTCGACAAAACAAAACCTTTCATAAGTTTGTTACTGTATACGAAAATTCATCACGTTTATAAAGTCCATAGAGGATGGTAAGAATTTGTACGGATACCATGCAGAGTCTAAACAACTTGTCAAAGGATGCAAAGGTGGTTGATTTCAAATTGAGGTAGTTTCAAGAATGCCGATGACGTCGTTAACAAACACATCTCAACACCGTGACCAGCCTTCCTCCGAATAAAAAAGTGTCTATATGTTCTGCTCAGCGTTAGCAATTTCTTTTGCCGCCACACACAAGGTCTCCAATCATTACGTTCCACAGGAACCGGCTTTAGTGTGACCAACGTGCCTAATTTTCCCCAAAAGACGCTTTTCAATTGACGATAGGCTCAAAAGAACTACATACCCAGCACCATAATTGGGTTCTTCAGTGGCGACCTGTTGCTCTAGTTAAATGTTAGAATTGATCGTAAATGGTAGATGTAACTAAAAATAAAAGTATGGTAAAGTACTTGATTCGCAATCGGCTTCAATGAGATACTTATTCCTTCTTTTCGCATTGGATGCAAAACTTCATTACTTATGCACAAAAATGTTGAAGCACAAGAAACTGAGCGATTTCAAAACACCCATGATTTTTAAGATTGGTGTGCCATGTTGTTATCTAAATTTTACCACTAAACCAAAGTAACAAAAAGAACCCAACGTAGTTGACAACATTCTGTCAAAAAGTACGAAGTATTACCCTGTGTACAACAACGCAAATCTACGTAACTTCTTTAATATTTTGAAGTTGTTGTACATGTACTTTTATGTGTAATTTGAGACCTGTCCGCGAAAAACAGTAGGCATTGATATCATATAAACTCTTGCAAAAACTGATGAATTAGCTGTATACATGTACTTTGCTTGCAAAATTGTAGCTCCGAAAATGTCAGACAGCTTGGAAAGAACTCGCAGAACCGACTACCTATCACTATTGTTACTGATATATTTGTATTTATTAAGAGAAGTCGTTACACAGACATGGGTAGACACTGTCTTGTGTTCGTGGATTTCCTCTGGTCTCTTATTGGTAATTTTCTTTCGCCGTTTGATGCTCTCTTTACAATGAAATCGATCACGTAGATGGCAGTGTAATGAGATAAAAACCGTGCCCGTTACATAACGCCAAACGTTATTGCAAACATGTCCAACTCCTCTTTAAGGTATTATTTTCAAGTAAGAGAGAGGGATTGAGAGGGATTGATATTTCTATGTTTTTCATATCTTCAGAGCATTGAAAGAGAGGAAGGTTTAACAATATTATGGTTAAATTGCTTCACTATCTACACATAAGACCAAGTGCTTCTACCTTTTGCAAGTAACAACTAGAATTTATTATGATTTGTAAAAATATCGCTAGCAAAGTTTGAAGCGGTGTTCTTTGAACCTGATTTGTCTTTCAAAGCTGTCATAAGATTGGTTCTAATAATCATCCGCTTCTTCTGAACTCGAAGATTTGGAATTTTTCTGTTAAACTATTTTCCACCAGACGAGAAAGGTGATAATGATAACTTTCACTGAATATTTTTCTATCAATCTTCTTCTATTTTTTTATATTAATATATAATAGGAAATGATGTAAAATTGAATTACAGATATATAATTATTTTCCTTTGGTCTGTGGAAAGACAGGAAATGATAAAACAACTGCACAAAGGACGTTCACCAAATTTTAATCAAATTTGCGTCATGAATCGATAAAACGGCAGGTTTTTTTTGCCACAAAGTCCATCTGATGACATCTGTAAATAATTTTCATATGCGTATTTCCAAGCGCCGTTCTCGAAAGTGTATCTATTGTGAATAAGGCATGGTGGTCCTCCTTAAAATGTTTCGATAAGGTGAGAACTTCTTAGTACGACATGCACGAACACGTGGAAAGCTTGGCCAGTGATGTTGCTGAAGCAATTTAATTTAATGACTGATTCCATGGAATTAACGCGCTCGGATCGATTCAAACTTATTTGATGATGTTTATAAGTTCGTATCTCTTGTTACTGGTCTTGGGTATCACTGAAAGGACAGGCGCTTTTATAATTAGGGGAAGAAAAAGAACCCCATAGACACTCTTCTGGTTTGGGTTTCCTCTCGGTTAGGACTATAAGCTGTTAATTACCACTGAATATCAGTGCTATGAATGAAAGTCAGTATGGATTATTTTCTCCGACGAATTATTCCAATGGAATGAATTTAACAAGGTATGTAAATTTTTTTTTTTACCTTTCATGTGACCAAATCCCGGTTTTATTATGCGAAGGTATGATAAATTACAAAATAAACAACAACAAAGAACAGGAGAAAAAAAGAAAACGAAATTAACATTTTTTTTAATGAATTTCACAAAAAAATGAAATATTCTATATATATCGTTGTCGCAAAAAATACATAAAGTTAATTTTCTACAAGTGGTTGACAGATTTTTATTTCGATAGTATAAAAGGTTTATGTTAAATATACAGATGAATGAAGTGTAATTTTTCAAAATTTCAACCATTTAGCTAGCATACATTGTATTTTTTAAAAACTTAATCATTATAAACACACAAGTACTATTGTACTAACTATTGAAAACGAACACAAACCTACTTGGATTTAAAATTAAACGTAAGTTCATGTTACGATGAAACTAAAATGAATGAAAATTAAACATTAGTAAATGCAAATTTATGGACATTTTCAATTCAATAGTGCATATTGTTCATGTACCATGTTTTCTAGTATGCAGAATATGGATATTAATTCTCTGTGGACATAGATGTTACATTTTTTTAAAATCCTTAATTAAAGTTGCGTAGTCCTATTCTAGGGGATTCCTTTAACAGGAGTTTTTGCAAGAGTACACGGTTTCCGATATAAAAGGTTGTGGTTTGAACATATTTTTCTATCTAAGAATATAAAAGGATTAAAAACAAGTTTTAACTACTTAACAAGTTCTTCAAATGATTTAACACAACCCAATTAAACAATTTAGATTTAGTTGCAGAAATTGCAGACATTATTAAAAAATATTATATGGCGTTCAACAAGTCATACTCTATGACTGCTTTTTACAGAGTATTTATATGTTATTCTTTTCAATTTTTAAATTTTAGATAAAATGTCAAAAGTCAGAACCTAGATAGAGAGAACAGAGTATGTTGTTTTGCGTTTTAATGAACGACTATGTATGAAAACCTCTGAACATTAACGATAACTCAGAAATCGTTCAAATTGCATCAAAAGGACATACATAATGTTCTATTAAGTGATTAGGGACTTATGCCAATGTTCCATTATGTACGGTAATGGTCATAAAATTATGGCGCTGATCATATTGTTAAACTGCTTGTAATGTACGATTTAATTTGCCGACAGAGATTCCAACCCCTCATCACGAACTTTATACATGCAATTGATTAGGAATGGCTTAACTTAAATTGCAAGTCTGGTTGAAGAAATAAATAAGTCTGGGGAAAACTTAGAGAAAGGGACTTATTTCAACGTAAAGTATGCAACTTCGTAATTTTCAGTCGCTTTCGCAAATACTCCGTGCAACTAATGTATTTGCAAATTGATAACCTATAGCGTGTTGTTGGGTTGCTCAACACACATAATTCGAGTATGTCCCCCCATGAATATGAACTCTATCGCCGTTGGAGATAGTGCTTCCTTTGGTAAATACCATGGTTCCAAAATCCCCAATTCTAAGTGTGATCTTTATTCCTGAGCTAATGTTATTTCATATCAAACACCCGAAGGCTGTTAGTCAAGATCGACTTTGTGAAAGCTCCCAGGAATAGCAAGGATAAATGAAATTATTTTGTATTGATTATTCGTTAGGACAATCATTGACAAAATACAGTTTTAACCATATTTAAGGTCTACATTGTGAAAATAAGAAAGAAAGACTTTTCCTTTTTACTTGTTATAAATAATACCAGTACATAAACAATTAGCTGTCCTTTTCATTTGAACGCATTTTTCTTGCTTATTTAAGCCACAGAAATAGAATTATTGATGATGGAGAGAGAGAGAGAGAGAGAGAGAGAGAGAGAGAGAGAGAGAGAGAGAGA
>WFKH01011581.1:51348178-51383591 GCA_016163765.1 Magallana hongkongensis | reverse complement strand
CTCTCTCTCTCTCTCTCTCTCTCTCTCTCTCTCTCTCTCTCTCTCTCCAAATATACACGAAAAACCTTATCGATACCACTCCACTTGTCATCCAAAATGACATGACGTTTTCTGATGTTACACGCGAACATTATACCGATGGTATCTGGGCGACACTTTAAAACAATGTTCCACGTACATATATCCATGGCAACATAAAATGAAATTTCTAATAACTATTTCTCTTTAATCTTTTTGCCATAGATATATTTCATGGGGGTGTTTTGAAAGGAGAGGACTAGCTGGCTTTGTGTGTGTTTCATAGAACTGCGTTTAGTTTCTATTTGTATTTTTAAAAGCAGAAACCAGACAGCATCGATATATTCTAGCGCCAGCCATGTTGAATTATCTCGCTTTAACTAACACGCCATATCTTTTAAAGTGAGTTTTGAGGAATCACAAGACGACCACAAAGTATATTCCATGACCCTGTCATTTGTCTAGGAAAGACCAACATAGATCGGGGAGGGTTTTAACATCATCATCATTATGATCCCTTTACTCTAGCACATGTATTCGAGTTCGCCTATTTCTCTATTTCTCTAGCGAATCGTGAGATTTTACGAAGCCTTCGGTTTATTGAAACATACCTCAGTATGATGCCTTTACTTTTTGTGTAAGTGCATAATCAAACAATAAACGATTAAACAATGGCACAAATACTAGTCATCGACTGATTCTGTTTATTTCACGTGTTCTAGTATTTGGCGATATAGTTTTATATGAATATTAATTTTGCGAAAGATAAGTGTGTTCTGTACCTTCTAGACAAATTTCAACAGATCGGGGTACATTATTTATTAGTGTAATTTTGCTGTGAATGCATGCTGAGGAAATTTCTAATAAAGCATCAGAATTCTGCGTCATGATGCCAACAAAATAAGGCGCCACAGGAAGAGCTATGTACTAGCAATTTTTGCCTTGTAATATCACTAGCTTTATGACTGTCATTACCGGGAAACTCATGCCCAATAATAACAATCATATCGGTCCGTATGGTTGTTATGAGATAGCAGCGTATTTAGTACAGAATTAATTAAAAAGAGTCTGTGTGTGACGTCATAATGGACAATAATACCTGTACTATTACTGTATTTCATTCGTCTTAGCTATGAAATTTTTTTGCAGGTTTTAGAATCACATTGAATTTAGAATAATGAAAAGGCAAGAGAGAAAATCTGTATAGAAACAACATTTTATTATTACCATGCTACCGTTGCGCGTACTGCAAATTTTGCGAAAATGAAGTCAATCTAAATTCTTAATCTTCGTTAGTTCATTTTCGCTAGCCATATTCAGCAGTTTTAAAAGATTTTCAAGGTATCCAATGTTCTTTGTGTTCAATTTATGTGATATAAAATGATCGCAAAAATAACGAGCATAGACAGTCGCAAAATAACGAGCATAGACAGTCACAAAAATAACGAGCATAGACAGTCGCAAAATAACGAGCATAGACAGTCGCAAAAATAACGAGCATAGACAGTCGCAAAAATCGGAAAATTCAAAAAAAATAAGAGGACTTAATATTGAAATTGATAATGGGTTTTGTTTATTCTCTAAATGAAAAAATTGCTATTTTTTCGCCTCTACTCTCATATCTCCTAAATGAACGTTTGGCAAAACGAAAATTCGCAGAAAAGAATGTTTATTGCCGATTACAATAAGATTACATTGTATTTCATTCGTTGGCAAGTGTTAAATCCCGGAAAAAAGTTTTAGCACCCTCCACATAGTGAAGAAAGAGAATCATTAACTACAATCAGGGAAAAAAGATAGATATTAGATAAGCATTCTGTATTGCTTTTGACACGCAAAACAATTTGCTGATAATGGCAGTAGCTTTTTTGTTTAGCTCTTGTCAATTTAGAAAGCTTAAGTTGATACGTCGAACGACAAACGACACAAGATTGCGGACCCCGTGAGCGTCGAACCTAAGAGTGGCACACACCGGAGCAATTATTGGTATTTAGTACGACCACTTTCTCTCGCGGTCCCACTTAAGGTGGCTGGATACACCTAAAATCGATACCTGTCAGCGCATCCATTGCAGTTGTAATCGATATCGAAAGGTTTCCGTGATGAAATATTAACAGCCTCAATCATTGAGTCCCAGTATCAAACCTTGATTTGTTGTCTATGGTTATTTATATACCATCCATAAACGCATGACGTCACAACTCCTGATTAAACGAAGTCTATCATACACACTCAATCTTTCACGAATATAGACACTAAGGGTTCGTCTCCGATTTGTCAGTATCCTGAATGTTTGGCTTTTTTCTTCTGATTTTTTTATGGCATAAGCTATAATTTCTTTTGAGCTCTCGTTTCCAACATTCAGAATTATGGGTTTCCTCGGCCAATTTATGGCGATTTTAGCATCGTTCAATTAAGCTGCTATGATGAAAAAAAGACACTAGCATCCATGATCTCAGTTTTCCCTTGTAACAGGAGAAGGCGCTGATTTACATGGTGGTTTTTTTGTTGTTGGTCTAATACTTATTTCTTCAGATAGAATTTTAAATACTTTGCATGATTATCATTACAGTTTTCATTCAAAGTACCATACACTGCAATATTTTCTTTAAAAAATCGATTCTTCCCCTAAAGTATTTAGATAACCTGTGACATGCATTATGGATGCTAGTTAAAGTATGAAATCTATTAAGGTCGACGGAATCTTTGGTTAAACAGTTCTAACCCTTCAATGGCGCCAGTGATTGATCATTCCTCGTAATGAACTTGAAACGAAGAAAACTTCAAAAGTGTACTGGTTTCTTCGATCATTTGTCGGCCTAACAGTCCTTTAAGTTTGAAACACTTGCTCGATCTTAGTTATATCTAAAAATAGAAGAATATCCTGAAGGAGAAATTGAACAAACAAACAAAAAATCAGCAAAACACAGTTTTCGCAATTCTATCGATTTATTATATAAGACTAATATAAAGAAGTTAAAAGTGATTTTTATTTATCATTTCTATGATATATTTTGCAGATTTTTCTTTAAGGTTATAAATACCATGTGCCCAATGCATAACTGATGAAATAGATAACCTCAATTGTTGTAGACTTACGTGCCATATGATTTATTCAACGTCTGAAGACTATTTTTATTAGTGTATACATTAGATGATTTTTTGATTTGTCCTAAACGTTCGGTCCTTATTATTTCCATCATCATTCTTAATTCTCACACACTATATATATGGTTGTATATGAAAATACAAATCTCAATTTTGTAGCTGACATACAATTCAGGAAGCATCAGTACTCAATATTTCAAAACAATTATTATAAATATGATATTCACTTTCTTGAATTACAATTGTGTTTTCATTTCTTTCTTCTTGATGCGTTGCAACCATTTAGGTTACACAAAAAAATAATTAAAAACATACAAGATACAGTCAAAGCTTCAAATGATTTATTTATATTGTATTGTATCAAAAATGTCATATTGAATTGAATTGTATTATATTGAAAAAGACATGATATTGTATGGGTATTTTCAATATATGACTACATGCACTAAGATACGGTCCCACATACTACAAATTTTAGCAATGTACACAAATGTACTTGTTTGTTCTCCTCTCTGCTTTAAGTCTTTGGGGAGTTTCAAGATATAGCATATACATGTACTAAAAGGAGAACAGATGCCATTGTTTTAGTATTTAGTACCAGTATAATCTCTTGATGACTCCATAAAGATTTTTTTTCTGTCACTCAAGAAATCGTTAACAGTTCAGCCACTTTCAATCGAACAAAAACATAGACCTAACGGAAAGGAAAACACCAGTTATCTGGGCCACCGGCGAATTGAATTAACAAAAGTGTGCTAAAATGGAACGTTGCTACGTTTTACTGAACTTCCCCCGAACCTGATGCGGACATTGTCCCTGCTTAAATAGTACATGCTGTATGGTGAACATGGAAGGTGTTATGTTTTTTGCGTCGCTCAATCATGACCCTTCACACGTTCATTTTGAAAAGCTTGCATGGACGGTATTGATCCGCGGGGTGATATTAAACATTAAGATTATTAAAAAGATGGATGATCAGCGAGGCCATACTAAACTAATTTAACGTGAATTATTCTTGAGTATAACTTCAACTAATGTTAATGACCAAAGAGGTCCTGCAAAAAAGAAAAATGGCGACCAGTGGAATAACATTATGGAGGGTCAGAGTCAAAAGTATTTATTTTTTTGCTCTTTCTTTGATCAAGTCACCGGATCGCGTAAGATTGAAACAACGGATATAATGAAATACATTTGAGGATTCTGAATAGATGAGGACCTTTCTTTCATATTTTGTTCATATGTGAGGGGGTGCAACAGAGAATACACCTTTGGCAAATCGAGAAACCGTATCGGATGACTGTATAAAGACATAAATAACTGTTGTCATTTATAACAAAGCAAGTGTATCTGCATATGATAGACTTCATGATAAACTTCTTTGTTTGACGTGAGAAACAGTACACCTTGTGAAGCACGCCTGCACGGCTGCAGCAGATGGGCTTTCGAACCCACGTCAATATTCAGAAGCAATTCAGGGAACGTGACAAAAAGTAAAGATAAACAAAGGTGTAACATCTTTAAAAAATGTGTTTTCTGCCTGAAACCGTCATAAATAATAATTTTTAGCATAAAATTAAAAGCGTAAACAATTTAGGGATAATAAGATAATAAAACAAAATCTTTGATCAGCTATAGATTCAAACATTTAAACAGAATGAAAAAAGTGAGGCCAATAGAGATTTAAAAAAAAAAAGTCATCTGTTTTGCTATCGTACCCTAAGGAAATTGAGGGGTTTTTTTTCATTCATATTGGCTTAGACTAACAGATTCAGAACTGCGAGTTCAACAAATAAGACTTCGTCGCATATTATACATTTCAAATTTTCGTTTTATCTCAATCGCAGTTTTTCCAGTCTCTTTTGCTTTTTTTCTGCTTAATAAAATCAAATGATTTGAATTTTGTATTTTGCCGCACAAAATCTCCCAATCCGTCGTGGTCGTCTCCATTGTTGTTGAATGTCTAAAAATAGTATCACGTGACCAGTTATTGGAGGGTTATTCAAAGGGAATGTTTTGTTTGTAAGCTTTTTTTTTTATTAAATCGGTAAATATCCCAGGAAACGATAAACTTTTTAAATATTCTTGAAGTGTGGTAGTATTCTATCACGTTATTTGCAGAAAAGCGATATCTCTTCATAGGTAATGAAAATATTTTGAAATTTTAATTGTGTAAAATACGCTAGTTACCTTTATGCCAATATTAAGTTTCAAATCGATGAGATGTGTTTATAACGAAATTGTGCTTCTGTTGTATACATGTAGGTCTGGAAAACCTATAGGGACTTCAATTTTCCATTGTTTCAAATCTTTTCCACCCGAAATACCGGTGACAAAAAAGCCTAACTGTGTTCTGAGTTTTTGCTCTCCATCTCTTTTATGTTTTGTTTTATGAAAAAGATCAATTCCCAAACCAATTTGACAAGTTCATTGACTTCTATCAGTGCACAGACTGACCCCAATGTAAGTCTCAAGAGTGGGAAAAAATTATAAAGATGTTAACAGTTCTTATATCATGTAGAATTACTAGAATTTCGATCCCGATGCATGTCTCGTGAGTACATTTAATAAAAAAAAAGTCCATTCATCATAAATAATGCTATACTGAACTCGATGATCTGTTAAAGTGGTATGAAAATGGCACGCGCTTTTTTACCTCTGTGAAAAAAATAGATGTTACATAATTCTTTGCTGATGGATTCTTACTGGAGTAACCGTTTAGTGAGATTAACAAGGATTCACAGACGTAACACTATCAGTCTGAAGCGAGACATGAAGCAACAAGGAGAATTTAAAATAATGTAACTAAAATATATTTCTGAATCAAAAAGGCACTCAATGCTTTCTATGTGCCCATGTTGAGAGGGACCAGAACCCGAGCACTGGATCAGGCTCATGTTTATAACATTTTAGATATGTCGTGATTTTGTATGATTAGAACAGATGAATTTTTGAAAGCCGGATTGTGCATGGCAAACTGTCGACATATTAAGTGTAAATTCAATATTTCATTTATATCTACTGGCAAGCCCCGTTTGAGTGCACCTCGTAGGGCTGTGTTACAAGCCTCAGTCGATTGTCAAAGGCCTCTATCGACTCGCTAATCCTTACTATGCACGACTGATGCGAAACCTAAAGTATATCTACCAGGTTTTTTATTTCGTACGGGGAGGACCTGGAAATTGATGATTAAATGCGTAAGCATCAGGGACAGAGATGTTCGCGACGACTTTCAAAGGATGGAGGTGATGAAAATGGAGAAGAGACAAAGAATTACTTTTGATATTCAAAGGGAATGTGGATGATTTAAAAGAAAAAAGAGGGGAAATTCTTATTCTTGAAAAAGGGGGAGTTTAAAGTTGTCCGTTCTAAAGATTGTGAAAAATGTATGGATCTTATGTGAACGAAATGGACAGCAGTTCCTTGGATAGTCTCGATGAGACAGGTAAATACATACATGTACATAGGTAATCGATAGAGCTTAACACAGACACTAGAGAAAAATCATTTAGCAAAGGTGGCGCACAAACATGTTACTCTTCCTACATATGTTAAGATCGAAAAAAAAAACAACCCTGAATATGTTTACTGTTATGGAGAATGATTATTCACACATGATATAGAATGAGATGTTTCTTGGCAAGAGTTTTACAATTCAAAAATATAAACTACAGATATGCAATGGCCTAGGATTTCCAATATTAACATTTATATGACATTGTTCATATATATTTTATATTGACGTTTGTTTCAAAATTTTTAGAGTCTAAAACGTTTAGTGATATTAATCGATAATATCATATTTCTATAATTGCTTTCCCATAATTAAAATTGTCCTACTAAGTTAGTTAAATTATATATTATGTACGATGCTTGTGTTGTACTGAATGTAAATGTACATGCTCGTGGATAGCGAGGATAGCACAAAACGCCGAGGTGGATACATAAATTATATTTTTTTTAAATATGCATCCTTAGATTGAATTATATGAAATCTTCCAATGTTGCGGACACTACGCTCATTTATAACAAGTTCATGTAGCTTTACGGAACCCATCTGAGATGGCCGCTGATTCTGGTGTACAGCCCTAATTAATGTTTTAGTTGATTATTTCTTGATCGATAATGTCAACCAATGTCGTGATAACGGCAGGGTGCCATTTTCTTCGGGCTACTACCTTCAATATTTATACCAAGATCTTGAATTATCATTAAGGATTCAAAGGTTTTAAAACATGCCACATAGATATTTAAAATCAATATTTGTCTGCTTGGCGTAGAATTTTGATTTCAAATCTAAGAACTCATTATGATGCAAGTTGGTAAACGACTTTCATGTCTAAAACAAGAAAGTCTGATCGAAATTACCCGACCATGTGACAACAGAAAGAATTTTTAATCAAAGCATAACTTTATTCAAAGGATTAAGTTCGCCTACATTTTTTGGATTTAATTCGTTGTTCTTTGTTGCCATCAGAGCGAACACTCAGAACTTTCGTTTACATTGAGTTTTTAATTAAGCCACAAATAAGCTTTCTAAGAATATATAAATAAGTAAAAGTTTGCATTAAAAACTGCTGAGTTTAATTTCAAGTAGACGTTTGATGACTGAGAAACCTGGTTTAACTGTTTGCGCAATATACATGGATAACGAACAGTTAAGATTTCCTTCCCCTTCGATTTGGGGTAGGGTTACGGTTTGGGTAGGTAACACAGCTAAGTTTGCTTCATTACCGGTATTTCCATAGTGCCTCCTAACAGAAAATAATGCACGCAGTACGACGATCTCTACAGAATATCAATACCGTTGAGAGAACGATATTAAGAAATAGTATTAAAACGAAAAGAAGACATTTTCTAAGTATGACATTCAATCAGCAAAAAATGAAAAATATGGGTATTGATGTTTTGTGATTGTCAACGAATAAATTAGTTTTTTGTTAAAAAGGATATTGCCAGACTACGATAGCACCCCGAGGTGTTTTGTTCTCCATGCACAGCATGTTTCTGGATTAAATCCTTGATTTTGTAAACGTTTCCAGTGTAAAAAGGATTGCCATATCTAAATGTAACTATACATTCAGGTTGCTCTTAGAGTGTTACGATATTTTGAAATCGAGAAATAATGGCAAAAATGATATTACCAAAATTTGAGAATTGTTGAACCCTTAACCCATTGTTGAACAGAACATATTTTTAAAAAACTCTATATATGTACAAGCAAATTGTGAAGTGATGGCGTTACTCTTTTAAATAAAACCACATTCAACAATTGAAATCTTTTATATTCTATGTTCTTTTGTTACCCGACTGGCGCAGTGGGAGGTTTAAGGTTTATTCCAAGGGACGCTGCAGCAACAGTTCAAGGGTTTGGTTTGCAGAGCAGTATTTAGGATACGGCCTTAAAGTTTTTAGTTTCTTCGTCAAACGACGATAATAGCATCTCTATGTCAACGCAAGTCAAAGACTTTCTAAGGAATTGGTACGTCTGTGAACAAATTGTCAAGACCCCCGTTCTTTATATTAGGGATTCGAATGACAGATTAATTGTTTTTACTTTAGTAACTTTCAGAGTGTATGAGCGGGTAAAACTTACAGCACATATACTCGAAATGAGACATGTTAGCTCGAAAATATATATTAATTTTATTTTAAAAAAGAACGAAATAGACACTCAAAGACTTGAACATTGCCGACTTGGCCGATGGTGATGATTACGTAACAGCTTTTTGTGCCGATCTGGATTCTAACAGGTACAATGATAATGCATTATTAATGAAGATCTTCCTTTGTCTTGTCTATCCCTCTATGTCACTGTCAACAAATATAAGGCCAATTTCTTAATTGACTTGTAAATAATTAATATTGATGTAGTTTCATAGTCAGCATTGAATCCCTCAATCCGGGGACTCGTGCTCATGATATTGCTAACATTAATCATTAGCTGGGTCTATTTACGAGAAAGTGCAGTCTCTAAAAAGTGAATTATAGATGCTTCAAACAAAACAGTTGAGTAAGATCGTCTCTCGTGCGCTTCAATGCTGCCAGCAATTAATTTGCTTCCTCTTATTTCTATGCCAAGTAGTCACAAATGGTTTCGTTTTGCATAAATTCAACATTAAAAGTCATTATGGAAAATTAAAGACCGATCACCAATAATTACCCTAGTCTTAAGATGATATTTCCGAAAAGGAAAAACTTATCGACTACGTTCTATCTGTCTAGCAGTGCGTTCAAGATTGCGTCAACTATAATGGTATTGATGATGCAATTTCAGAGCGCTTCAGATTGTCGAAGTTTGAACATATCAAAAGACGGCTAAAGAGCTTTCAAGCTGATCATCCGTTAACACACTTATTAATGATAAAACACCCTTGGTTTTTCTTTTCTTGTGTGATTTTGGAAATCATTGAGATTAGAAGCAAAGGATAAATGTATTGAATTATTAAGAATCCGGATACATTAGATCGCATTTAATAAAAAATCTAAAAAAGCAAAATATTACCCAATGAATCAATAAGACCTTTGCATGGTGTTTGATAATTTTATGTGAAAGCAATTCCGATATATTGCGAAATTGGCAACTCTAGACTCTAAAACTTCAGAAATTAATTGATATGTCTTCAAAAAGATAATAAGACTTGTTTTGTTCCACACTGTTTTAACAATCACGTCAACCTGTTTATTTGCTTGTTTAAACGCTGACAACGTGTTATGCACACATAGTTTGTAAAATAAAAATCAAAGTTCAATAATATAGAGAAAGGGGCTTTCGATTGTATTTTAAGAATGCGCAAACATGCTTTTTGGAAGTACAAGTATCAATAAACAACTGTTTGAAATCATTGAATTCGGACGTTTAGTGGTTTCCGTGTCTATTTCCAGTCCTAGAATCTAATCTTGGTTCACTTTAAAATTATTTTTCTTGCTGTTAGGTCCGCTTTGAAGCTTTTTGTCTAATTGGTTTGAAAAGTTGTCTCATTTACCCAAATACAAACATTATTTACTTGTAAATTAATTTACGTTAAAAAATTTATCTTTTTATTTTAAACTAACCCAATTTAATAAAGCTGACATTTTGGCCATGTGTAAAAAGCTGACTCTGGATCTTTCACTTCGGAGAGTCAAGGGGTGGAGGGGTTGTAACTTTTGTCAATATCAGCACCCATTTTATTGTGTCACTCCTTTTTTGTTATCAGACCTGATAGATTAAAATATGGGCTGGTTATATAACATTAACAACTAGGTTTATTAATTTTCAACACAGAGAGATAAGGTTGATTGACCTATTTTGATTTCTCTTCTCTTTGTCTTTGTCTTTGTCATAGAAATGACGTTGACATTAAGTGAAAAAATCCACCACCACCCCCCCCCCCCCCCCCAAAAAACTGATATAAACATTGAGTTTACATTAATATGTTGACTGCAGTTGTTACATACATCATCAGGCTGGACAGGTTATTAGGTACACATATGTGGCCTTGACCCATATTTTAAGTTATCGGGTAATCACGTGATATTGTAACTAGAATGCAGATAGACAGTAAGGGCTGCAGAGGGATTTTAATTTAATTAAGTATCATTGGCAAAACACACTTTTACTTCATCTATCTCATCAAATGTCATGGTATTGATTTGTTTTCCAAAAGCACCGTCAATTTACAGTGGAAGATGCCCCATAAAGTTACTGAGTGTGAAATGGTACATAGACAATACAGGATGAATAATTAATAATAGCATTTTTTGTCATGTAATTGTCATTCACAGTCGATCATACAAATATGGAATACGTATATGCAGTAAATTTCAGCCGGGAATAAAGTTTTCTGTCTTGTTGAATTTAAAACAGTAAATTAATTACAAAAAAGTTCTTTCCCATTAGCGTTGTCTTAGTTGGATTATTATTTTGATTAATTTTGGGTCTATTTCTTGAGTGTCACGGTGTTTATAACAAAACTTTACGCAACCGTCGCTATCTCAAGATCTGACGTCACTATAAACCTCTATGCACAACGACAGCTGTTTTATTAATTTTTTTTACTTCAAATAGACCTTCTTACTAAAACGATGGCTGTATTTTGATTGAATTTCATTTTAATTTTGTCTTATGTAAAGAAAAAAACAACTCTACAATGTGTTTGTTTGATGTGGAGGAAAGTCGACATTTACACGTTTTAATCCGAGAGGAAGTGACGAATGATGAGGGTATGGTTATCTAACGATAACGAGAAACTGTACGCTCAGTACGATATATTGATGACGAATTCTATTCAAGGTATATATTTCCGTTTTTTCTAGCAACAGCTGAGACGACATATGCTACTTGTCAAAATATAGGTCGATTGTAGATTACAAAGCTATTGTCTGTTTCTGTGTAAAAAAGAGTAATGCTTCATTTGAGCTAATAGGGGAACTATAATATGCCAAGTCATTTTACCAGTTGCTGTTCATTGACATACGCCAGTAACAATTAGATCAAATAGTGTGTATTGACTCTTAAGTAATTTAAATATCATCTGGAACCTGTGTAAAGTTTAAGTTGGTTGTATCTTGTCTTACTTTCTACGCTGTCAATTCATATTCAGGCTTAATAAAATGTTTTGAACAATTTTGCAATATAAAAAAATTTCATCAAACCATTATGGTAGCATGTCAACACCAAATGTATCTTGCTGAATATTTAGATCAGTTAGAATGTGTTTTATTTACTAGATACTGCGTAGCAAATTTTAAAGGACCAAAGTTTTGTTGGTTGTCTTCTAATGAAATTCCAACCCAAAATCACACACTCTTGACAAAATTCGACGATGTTTACAGAAAACTCCGGAAAATCGATCGATTTCTCTCTCTCTCTCTTACGGCCAACCCCAATACTACCCTTTATTGCGGTACATCTTTTGTCAAAGAACGTTTAAGGGTAGAGACACATGTAAAATATGAAATTATATGGATTGTAATAAGAAGCATTTCCATCCGCTCAACAATGGAAAATTTTAATAAATAAACCTGTTTCGAAAAATAGTCGCAAAAATCGCATTTTTAACGATAAATACGTCAACCCAGTACTATCTCACAACATTTAATGGTTTATTTTGCAGTCACTTGATTCAGCCGAACCAACTCATCATTTGATAGCTCTCGGGCTGTTAGTGTTATTATTCAAGAACTGTGCAATAGAAAGCTTCATTTTCCGTTCATTACTGTCATTTGCTTGATAACCTTTGTTAATTTAATTACACATAACAGGGATAGGCAAAGACCACAGTACTCGGTATTTGTTTTCCAATTACATAACGTTGGCTTGTAGAATATTCAGGTCACCCAGTAAAGAGCCTCAAGCCAGTATAGAATATGCTAGGATCCACTCACTGGCAAAGGTATTCCATTCAGTGATTTGCTTATCGGTATATTTTATTCTAGTGAAGCCTTTTAATGCATACTTAGTGACACTGATAAAAAAGAATCTTTAAGGTGATAGTGTGTCTCTAATTAGCAAACTATCGGTTGCCTAGCAACTCCTCGAGATCGGTAGAATTCAAACCATGTTCTCTCTAATCTTTATAATAAGGGGTCGAATATTGATACTTTGAAAGCAGGGGATTCAGTAGTTTCCTGAAAGCGAAGCTAAGAATATTCTGCTTGATTAACGAGGCGACGAACAAAAGGTTTTCATGGTAATTCAAATTCAGCCTTCATCTTCGCGGAATTGAATTTCGCGATATGCAGAATTTTTTTCTCTTTTTAACTTAATTTCGATGTTAAATATGCCAGCAGTTTGGTTTTTTGGCGAAATCCTGTTATTTAACAATATTTTTAAAAAGAAAATTATATCGAAGATATTCAACTAGGCGACTTTAATTTTTACTCATAATCCCGTAGCAGATGAATCAGAGCCCTTTAGTTTATCAGTGTAAATATCGTTATATTTATTTTTTAAAAATCTCTACAATTTCTAAACCTAGGGCTACTGACTGATGTGTTTAATTTAATACAACAGTGGAATCTCATGCCATCGATCTTATTTCAACATTTGTCTGCACAAAGTGCCAATGATTACGCTTAATATTGCACTAGGGATTAACAAGTCACCATTGAGTATGATATTGTCATGTTTTCCGCAAAAATGAAAAAAAAAATAAATAATGATGTGCTGCTTGTATCGTTTTTTATATCTGAAAATGAAGTTAGCTCGAAAGAACTGCAGCTGATCGTTTTTCGGTTCAACACAATGCGACGAGACCAACACACGGAAAGACATAGAAGGGCTATTAGTATTGATTCCAAGAACTTAGCACCGTGTAGTGTCCAGCGAACAAGAGCTCGACCCTAAATTCCCACATGACGAATAGCTGACATCTATCTAATCCTATTATGAACGTGATTTCCTCTTTTTCTCTTCCTGCATGAAATTGCTGTTCTACATTTAACCGAAAACAGGATATTATTTGTTTATCATTTCATCATTTGTATTTATGATACTGACTTAGAAGGAAATATGAATGTCTAGGGATTAATGTACTTATTGATATATTTTGTTAAAGTTTCGATAACAAAATATGTTCCAACATGGATTTCTATTTTACCGGTACAGTTTTCAATAGCTTGCTTGATTGTTCAATAGGGTACACAATTTGGTCATGAAGGTATCACATCAGGTATGAATATAGGTCATGTATTTTGAGTGGGCGGTTTCTCAAGTTAAAATCAACCAATTCATATTGCACCAAAAAACCTTTAGAACACCCTCTCCTATTCTTAGTCATTCTATTTATAGGGTTTTTTTTTATTTAAAGAGGATGTTCACCTGGTCAACACTGGATTATAGTGCATCAGTTTTGTTCTTATTAAGTTGAAAACATTTCGAAAATGTAATTCAAAAAATATTTTTGACGAAACAAACTTGAAACTTTTTAAATTATAGGCCTAAACAGTTAAAAGAAAACTTCTATTCTCGTAATAATCATTAATGGCATTATGGTCCCTGTTACAATATACATGTACAGCAGCATATTGTAGTATTTTTGTGCTGTGAATGGTTTATTAGTCCAAACCATAGCAATGATGTTGGAGAAAATGGAGAGAAAAATATTTTCAACAAAAAAGCTAAACAAAAAAAATGCAAATGTTTACTAGATATAGCTCACGGTATGGTTGTTATACCAGACCTAATATGATACTTGGCAGTCCAAATTGTATACCCTATTGTGCAATCCAGCAAAGTATTGGACTTCTGAAAATCATCAGATTTGAATACTTAAGAAACTTTCTCTTGCACACTGATTTCAGTTACATTTTGGTTATTAAAATTATTTGGCATTTGATGCAAGAAGGAAAATAGGATATATATACAGTGAGCAGTGTATGTCATAATTAGTAATCAGTTTAAGTACCGTATGTTAAAGCTATAGATTTAAATAAAGTTAATTTTTTGTGTGTGCATTTAGGTTAAATGGGATAAAATGACACATACACTAATCTGATAACGAAGAACTAGATTAACTCAAAATGTATACATTTGTGCTAAATGATTTTTTCAAAGTCTGAAAAAACATTTTTTATCAGTGTAAAAGAGTCCATAAAATTACCTTGCATTAAGAAACAGTATACATGTACATCTTCATGTATCTTAATTGCATTCGAAGCAACTCTTAAAGAATCTACAGTGAGATTTTTTTACAAAAAGAAGAAAATAAAAGAAAAACATTTTATTGCAGTCATTATTTTCCCATCGATTGGGTGTTTCATTCTTTCCTGTGATCTTGCCTTGCTTGATTTATATGTGTGAGGAGGCATTTTCAATATCTAGGATAGGAAAGCTCAAACATATTAGAAATATATTTGTGCAGGAAATTAATCTATAAATCTTTTCACTCAGGTAATTTCTATGTTTGTTTCAACACCCACAGCCCTGGTCCATTTCACGGACCACGTCAAATCTGAGCTTCTACGTAATGTAAATAATTTTAAATTGCACGATCTAAAATCTTTATCCAAAGCTACGTCGTATTTTCTGTTCTTCCTCGTCGGATATTCTTTGCACTTCCATATTATATGCCCGCAGTTGTTAAGTCATTAACAGAGTTTTTTTTTTCATTGAATATGGCGGTCTTTCTGCTGAGTAATGGGTGACCGAATTTTAATTTCCTTTTTTACATATTCTTACCAGTGTACACTTGATTGCACTGAATGCAATCCCAAGTTTTTAAGAAAGTACAAAATTTACATAATGTATGATGACACTCTGCCATTCAGTCAACTGAAATGTGATCTAAATGTGACTAAAAAAGGTGACCGAATCATGCGAATGGCATAGTTCTGCAGTTCTACCGTTCAATCACTTTAATTAACAGATCTTTCAGTTAATAGTAAGTTGCTTAAAACAGTTAACATTCAGTTGATTAAATGCTACAGTTTCATCTTGTGCTATTATTATGTTTTAACTGTCAAATTCCTTATAGGTTTCGCGTTGAAACATAAACTAATTCATTGCATATAATTCAAAGCAGCGTTGATAATATTTTTCGTTTACAATATGAATTGTATCCATAAAGAAATTCTTTTCTTTTCTTTTTGTGAACAAAAATTAATAAAGCCTTCTCTGTTCGTGACCGATAGATAAATGCAATCTCACTATCCATCATCTGAGATTGATGTTTTACTTGCAAAGAATTTCCTTGAATTTGCTTCTAACTTTACAGCATCTCTAAACAATTCTAAAACCATCATCAACTGGTTCTCTTGAGAAGAAACGTTAGCATTTAATTAATCACGGTGCTTTGTCAATAAACTGTCTACTCTCTGTATCTCAGACGATGTCTGAACAGGGATATATCCCCTACGTAATAAAATGGCCAATCTCCGCAATGAAATTAATGGAGAACTTATTGTGTTTTGGTCGTGTTTAATTTGGTTCTCCTTGTAATAAAAGCCTATCATGTCACCTTCTTAAATAGCCCAAGTCATGAGGGAATAAAGAATCTGGCTTAGCAGGGCAGTTCTATTTAACTTGGTTAAAAGTAACTGTACATGTAGAAAACCTTCATACTTGTATTTATCCAGTCTGAAAAGGAGTTTACAATTTCATTTATGGTTATTTATGTAGGTAAGGATTTTCCATTATTTGACAATTAGGCTTTTGTATAATTATCACTTTCAAGTTTTGGTAAAATGAATAATACCAATCATTGTAAACACACAAATGAAAAAGAGGATGTGATTCATTATCCAAACAAAAGTACTAGTAATCATTTTAACTATTTTCAATATATTTTTTTATTGTCCTGTCTCATATACCTTTTGTCAAATATACTCAGTACTCTTTTCAAGTCTGAGTAGCCATTCTTTTATATAAATTCGTTCCGAGTAACCTGATCGGAATGTCAAATTGAAGCTGCATAATTGATATATAATAATTCGATAAAGTTGACACAATTTTCTGTTCCAGACAGATTTTACCTGATAATATTGGATAGAACATTTCGCCGACGGACATTTACTATTTGATATTTCCTCCTCGTGTTTTTCTGGAACCACACCAACCATTGTGGATAAAATTCCACTTCCCTTTCTTAATGCCGATTTAATAAGTCATAAATTTAGCTTAAAAGTCGTCCTTCCGTATTTTCTTCGAAAACAATATAGATTTACAATATTCAATGTTCCACTAATTGTTCCTTGAATCATATCTTGAAGAGAGAAAGGTTTGATGTGCATTTTACGGCTTTAAGGCTCCAACTTTTATTCTTATCGAATGATGTCCCAGTTGCTGTTTATTCCCAAAAGAGTCAAAAATGTTTTCTTGACTAAACCTTGATCAAAGGAAAAATCAATAAATGAATGCTACTTTAAAACTAATCAAGGTATTTATTTTTGTGAATCAAGCATGGCATAAAAAGATCAGCAACATCCCCTAGTTCTTGTGCAATATCTAATCATTTGAATAGGCAGCTCAGATTTTAGAACTTGTAGTAGTCTACGAATTCATTTAATTTCGGTCAATTTAAAAATTAAAAAATCTATTCCAAGTCACAAGGCACACTGTATTTTATTCAGGTAAAGTATACATTCTTGCATTGTATTTTATATTCAGTGGAACATCCTTTATAACCAGTATACCAACAGCACTGAACACACGATTTCTCATTGCTCATTGAGAAGACTTCGGCAGTAATGCTATCGTGTATCATTTGTTGTGATACCTACAAATAATACCTTTGCCATTTGCAGATATGGCATCTGTTAACCACAGGTTACCTTGTTTTGATCAAACACCCGTTTAGTTATCAAACCGACAACGAAAACTAATTTGGAAAAATGTTACTGCCATTTATAAACAATCTTGCCTTTGGGCAACGCATACTTTCATAAGCATCCCGGGTGAACTAAAATCTGTCTTCAAAGGCTAACGGCAGATGCACGATTGTCGTGTATCAAACAAGGGCTTAAAATGTACATGCAATCCAATTCCCTTTTGTTGCATCAATAGATGGTGTCCAGAACCTGTAGATTGGTAATTGCTTTTAGTCAGTGGTCGGAAACATCTAATGATCTTTTCTGTGGGGAAATCATATGTTTGTTTTGTTTAAGGACCGGTTGTTTTTAATGGCTTGTCGTTTGACCTTGCTGATTTCCTCCAAAACCAAAAAAGAAGTATTTTTACCTCTTTATATTGTGGGGTTTTTTCTTATTAAGCTCGTTCCATATTTACATTGATTTATATTGTAGGGGAGGAGAAATTTTCTGAGACAATGTTATGTCTTAAATTGACGGCCACTTGCGTTTTATTTCTCTTTTTATTACTCTCTACCCGTCATCACCTGTAAAATCAATAGAAAAATCGGAGACTCGACTCATATCTAAACAACATCATGAGGGTACATCAAGTTTTCCTAATAGCAACCAACTCCAAAAAAAGCCATTTTCTATCTCAGTTTCTTTATTGCTTCTTCATTCCTTGTGCATGCGAACTGCATTTAACACCCATTGTTCCAAATCGGCGAAACTACTTGATGGTCCAATCAAAGTGCTAATACCATATGATGTTTACTGTCTTCGCAGGGCTTGTATTTCATTTGAACGAATTTTCTTGGGATAGTATTACAGGATATTTGAACACTGATACCAATGCAGCAAATGAGGTAAGGTCATTAAAAGAAGGGTTGCACTTTGATAAAATTTTCAAAATACAGAAAATAAAAATTATCCATTTTCAGTCAATTCCGATGATTTTGATTTGATTTGTTTCTGGTATCTAAAATCAATGCGGCCTAAGTTATGGAATCAATGTCACAATTGAATTGTAAACCGTTAAAAAACAAAATGCGTGAAATTCTTTAATTTACTAATAGTTTTTGCAACCTATATGAATCAAACTGCTCATTGTTTTTCTCTAATTTACTCGAAATTGATTTTTTTCTCATATCAGAAAACATGCTTTATTGTATGAGTTGAAAAATTTTGAATCTCGTGGGAAATAAAAGTGATTGCATATTACATCACCGTATTGTTACCAAGGAAACAAAAAACCATAAATTACATTGTTATATTACATAAAAGTGTTTTTTAATAATGAGATTTCGCTTCAAAAATTCAACATTGAGACTGTTCATTGAAAAATGTGGCTAAAGGTCTTGTTCAAATTAATTGGTAATTTAAAACCAGTGGAACGCTTGGGCAGCGAAGATCATGAATGTTTTAAGCGACTTGAAACTTTGAAAACCATTCTACCTGTCATTGTTTCTGCTTTTCGACACAAGGTTTTTTTGGGGGTTTTTTTTTTGGGGGGGGGGGGGGGGGGGGGGGGGGTGGGGTTTTTGGGGGGGGGGGGGGCTGCTGACAAGTCAGAATCAAATTTTATCTTTTTAAAAGTAAACTAAGGAGTTTAATTGAAGGAGACGATCCACTTTGAAATACTTCGACCAGACATACACTGAATGTTTTCTTTATGATTCAGCGCCAAGACAAAGTTGTTTTTCATCCATGTAAGTCTATAATGAGAACACGAAATTTGACCAAATCGTCCGATTGTCAATTTGTACCAGCTTTTCCCTGTCTAATGTCAATGTTTTGCACAATTTAGCAAGTAACTGTTTCCAAAAAAAAAAACCGAGTGATCAAATTTTTTATGTCTGGAATTTGTTAAAAGGAAAAACTCTGCTCTTTTTTTAAACTGCACTTTGTACTCAACATCTATAATATTTTTATTCTGTAGAGTAAAGCATGCTTTTTTAACCAATCGCACTGTGCGTACTTTACCCAACAGTTACAGTGAACGATTTTACCGATAGAGGTCGCTTCGTTTTAAGAATCCTGAAAGCGAGGACGTAATTGGTTTATGAAGATGAAACATTTTTTAAAGTTAAAACGCGTCGAACGGCATTTCAACTAAATAATTCACATTAGCCATTTTCTACAAATAAGAAATAGCCCGACGACTGTAAAAAAAAAACCGCGCAAAACAGTAAAAATGAACAACAATTTTCCGTTGTCTATTACAGTCTCTTATAATGGTACTTATTTTTCACATCACATATTGGCCATGTTCAGGGGCATTGATAACATGTTTATTTATCTGTTTTCTGATATTTTATGTTGTGATTTATAGCTGTGAAATATATTTAAAAAAATGAATTTCAACAACAAAGAACATCAGTGCTTCGAAAATTTTATCAATCTTAGATTTTCTGTGAAACACTGAACACAGAATAGATAACTATAGGATCATGCAGATTTTGGCAGACCGTTGCTGTTCAAAAATCATTTTCGAAGTGTTTCAAACTTAAGCAATTCATGGTTTTAATTAAATAAATAATGTAACTTATCCAGCACATTTGATACCCCCCCCCCCTCCACTAAATACTGATATGTAACCAAAAATTAACGTTTCTAGTTGGCAAAATGACTGTATTTAATGCAAACACAAAATCAATCTTCGTGCATACGGTAGTTTTCCTATGGTGGTGAACTTTATCTATCTCGATCTGTCATACGACGGTCGTAACGATTGTTTTTATTAAATGCAAGTGTTTCTAACCACTTAGTAACGTAAAATCAAATATGGTACTACAGTAGTCAGAACTATATATCACGAGACAAGGAATAGAGCTTCTTTTTTAACGCACAAGCTCCTTTATCTTAAGTTCTTAACCATTGAATATATATGCACAATAAATTGCGGATAGGAGATTGAGAAGGGTCGTATCAAAAGAAAAGAGAGACGGGCTGTCTCAGACAGACGGACAAAGTAAACGGCCTCAGTACAGCCTGATGAACAATTCCCAGAAGACTTGGTCAGCAACCAGTAACGTTATAGAGAGCACTAAGTACCAATAAGAACTCATCGGCCTTTTCAAGTCAGAGATAACAATAACGTTTAAGTGAAGAAAGCTTTTTCTGCAGATCTTGCCCTTTTTGTCGATTTTCTGCTTCAATCAGCGCTTTGTGTAAAATCCAAAATTGCAAGGAGAGATGATTCCGAATTGAGGTCGTCAATTCAGTCGGACGGGATATAACAATGAAATGTAATATCAGCTGATGAATCTTGTGACAAAAAAAAAACTTTAAAATATTTTACGATCATCTCAACAAGGTTTTGGAATACATGAATTAACATTTCGTCATAAAAGGTTATGTAACGCAAATGTATCACAAACATTAACTAACTTACCAAATGTCGAAATTGTCATAGTTTTAGCAGTTTACCGACTAGCTTTCTATCCCAATGAATTTATAAATTTTAAAAAACATAAAGCAAACATTATGTTCAGGAGCATACTTGGCACAGTGGTTCGAATCATGTCGGCATCAGAACATTCGAATCAACCCAATTTAATGCCTTTTTGAATCTGTCTTATATTCTTGACAACATCTTTTCATTCGCAATATTTGCCCCAAAACAATCGGACCTAGCAGATTTAATTTAAACATCTTGAAACAAAAAAAAGGGCAACTCCAAATCAATTTTGATAATGGTCAACCTAACATGACGACATTCTATAAGTTAACAATACACCTTCATCAGGTGAAGGTGCATGTATTGACGCATTCCACGCTAACATGTCTGACATGATTGCGTTTTTGCGTGATATTTTCTGTCTTTTTTAACGGGCGTTCAATCTATCACTGATAACGCCGAATGTCGGTTGCCTTCGGTCCTGAACCGTTTTATGTACAATTAGTGCGAGATGCTAGTTCTGTGTGATTATTAAATTGTTAATAAATGTGTGTTAGAAACAAAAAACTATTTATCAGAGCCGACTAAACGACCTTGTAATGACGGGGACTATAATTTATCGTGGCAGACTAATTACTGCTTCTGATTTCTTTAGTCTAGTGGTGCGTAGCTAAATTCGAAAAATATCATTTTCGTTGGCGATGGTGACGATCCGGCCCTTCCTCTTTTCCACGTAAAAAAAAAAAATGGCAGGTAAAAATGGCAGGAGCGGACCTGCAATTTTGACGCTCTTGAGTTCAATTATAATCCTGATTCTACTTTATATTGTATCAAGATATTCAGGAATCCCAGTAAACATCAAAGGTGAATTTAATCTTTGAACAGCGATGTCAATATTTTCTGCTGCGTTTGGATTATAAAGACTAGAGAAAGAGGGATAACTCCTACACGTACCAAGATTGTCTTCGTTATTATCTTTTTGAGAATGCATAGAAAATAACTAGAATAATGATTATAAATCTTTATATACTGATATATTTTTCTTTTTTTTTCTCCATAAAAGGAAACGACAAATCATCAGTGTCAGTTTGTTTGGTTGTTGTTTTTCATTTAATATCTCGGGGCAAACCATTAAAGCTGTTTATTCACAAAACAAGGTGTATAAACATAAATCAAGGATAAACAACGGATGATTATTTTCAAAACAATTCCACGGGAAAATATTGACAGTAATCCTGTTCATGTGGGTGATGCTAGTAGTAACAAATTTAAAACGCTTTATAGTACCTTTATGTAGAGTCTGGATTTTCCTATGTATCCAAAGTTCCGAAAGATAACCCATGTTTCATCAACATGATTCGTTTCAAAAATAAAAAAAATATTTTTAAAAGGGTTTTGAACCATCTTAACACCAATTGTTCACTTATACAGTTATTACTTTTGAATATATGTACATGTACAATAACTTTATGGTAAAATATAATAATATATAAAAAAACCACTTTTTATAATACTTCTCCAATAATCTGGGCAACTTTTTAAAATGATATTAGAACTAACACTAGACAAATGCTTGTAAGCGTTTATGCCTCTTTATTCAGCTTAAGCCTGGCTGTAGATAACTAAAATAAATACATAGTTTCCTGACTTTCCAACAATGCTTGGGTACAAAAGTTTGCATAGAAAATGTGAAAAGATACAATTGAATGGAGTACCTATCTAACTTTATTTGGGTGATTGCGTTACGGACAGCAGCTATTTAGTGTATTGTGTGGTGTCTATTTAAAAGACCCGAATACTGTAGGAGATTATAGCGAACATGAAAAAAAACTCTGCTTTGTCCTTCATTCAGTGGGTGAATTCGGGATTTTTAAAGACCGGAGGAATGTTTTCACTATAATAGAACACAAATATTAGAGGATATGGGCATAAATTTTGTTTGATGACAAAGTGTGAATATCTCTGATCAAGAATCACGAAAACTGAAGCAGCTTTGCCTGGGATATATGATTCAATTAAAGTGCATGTGACACGACTGGAGAATCGTGATATAACTTTAAGTGAAGTGTTTGACTGTCATTACCTCTGGATTTTACTGTCCTACGTAGTGTATTTTGCAATTTCTCAAATATGGCGCAGAAAAGTGGTTCGCGATCAGTGTTTTTGAAGAAGTTGCATGATATGGAGCAACAAAAGTTGCGGCGTAAGAAAGGAAATTACTTATCAAGTTCGTCATTTCTATCCCGATCTTCTGGTGAAAATATAACGGACCAAGACAAATCGGCATTAGCCAGCGGGGGGTACCCCAATTTGGGCTACGACGATGAAATTACTGAAGACGATAGTGAAATAATAGAAGACGATGAGATCACATTGGATCTTAACGAAGATGAAGGGGAGAGTTCGAGGCAAAAAGCCGCCAAGTGGCTTAGGGAATGTGAGGATGCAGACGAAATTTCTAGAGATTCGTCTGTTCCCACCTCAGTCTCTGTCCGCCGTAGCAGAAGGCCGGCTGGAGTATCCGAAATGAACGGAAAGAGTTATCTTAAAACAGAACCGGGACTAGCCAAAAAACTTAACCCGGCACATGGCGCAAGAAAGAATATTTTTGAACGAATTCGGTCTAAAAAATTGTCATATCGATTCAAAAAATTTTTGAATAATGAAGAGGAAACGAAATCTCACCATCATAGTGAACATGATCATGATCCTTTCCGAAAACAACTTCCTCTTAAAAGAAAGAAAACGAAAAAGCTGAAAAACATGACAAAACAAGAAAGAAGAATTCATTTTAAGCGCCTTGGTAAAACAACATATACATATGCCTATTGTATATAGCAGCAGCCAGCACACTCTCCTTGTATAGAATAGTCTTTTCTTGGTTGCAACGTCTTTAAGATATTGTCAAATATAAGACGATTGGTGACACATTCCCCGAAAAACAATCAAATTGAATAAAAAATGTTCATTTGATCATTCTATATCATAACCATGCTTGTAAACAGATAAAGTGTGATAAAGTAGATAGTTCGCATATAGTTATTTCCAAGAAAGTGCAATGTTTTCTGTGAAGATGTTTTGTTTACAACACTTACTGTTTTTGCTATAAATGTTCTAATGCATTGATATCATTTTGCAGCAAACTCTAGGCTCCGCTACAAGGCTCAAAACATGATCGGGGCCACCGGAAGCCGCCACCTGTCCCAGCGGCGCCGGGCCTCCCTAGCAACACCTGCCGCATCACCGTCCATGTTTTCACACCTGGAGCAGGTAAATGAGGAGGATGAAAACAAGCCTCGACTTCCCCCCACCCGGCGGCGGGCAGTGGACACCTCAGACTACCGAACATGTGCCATACTCCAAACGAGACTCAAAACAGTCAGAAACTACCCCGAGTAAGTACTAGTACTCGCATATAGTCCAAAGTGCCTATGTATGCATGCCTACTAAAATTTTCCTCTGTATTCTTACAACCATTGGGGAGTTTAATTCCAAAACATGTCCCTGTTTTTATCAAAAATTTAAAACTCATTACGCAAACATTACTTACTGGACCTCGTTTTATTTTTGCTATATTCGCCACAACATTGTAAGGGCGAAATTTAAACGGGGCGAAATCTTTTATAACCGTGAATTGGCGTGAATAATAAATGACCGCGTGTACACAAAACTTTGAATTTTGAAATGTCGCGCTGTAACTAAAATAATAGTTTGGCTGTAAATAGGATTATCAAAAGATTTATTTAAAACATCTTCGTCAAGCAACTATGAAAATCTCGTATAAATTGATAAAGTCACGTAGACCAGTTTCATTATCAAAATGACTTCCAAAGCTAAGACTGTGTGAAATGATCAAGAAACCTTTGTATGAAATCCTTTCTTCCGCGCGATATGGTTCTTATGCAATCAATCGAGTTCGAGTTACCATTCTTGTCATGTTGGGAATTCCTGCTTTTTATTGATTATATCATTACCATACACATAAGTTATTATGAATTCATAAACATATTGATCGATCCTATAAGGTTGCATATGTACATTCACTTTGCATACAATTGACACAAGGACATGTCGTATTTCTAAACTTATAAGGGTCTTTTTCTTGACATTGCCTCATAGAGCTGCATAGCAATCTGAGATCTCGGAAACTGGTCATAAAGTCCACACACTGATGCTGAAATAAACGATTTTTCTATTCATTAAGTTGGTGCAGTATGTAAATGAAGTGTACGCTGGTGGGTAACGATGTAATCACGTCATACACCAGTTTGTCACCAGACTGTCCCGAGTATCGATCTAAGGACCCGGTGACACAGGGCCAATCGTCATTCCGTTTATTGGATATAACTCCATGATGAATCCACTACTTCGCGTAATATCCAGACGACCTTTCGTTTGTCTGAAATAGATGTAGATGTATTGCTTCCAAGACAAGTTCATAGTACAATGTACTTGAGAAATGGACATGACACGTCGGGGCCCATTCATTTCATTTCCTGCGTTTCTTGATGTTGATTGCTAATGTACACTTTTTGTACTATGTATTTTAGTTTTTCATCAAGTATTTTCCCTGTCAGTTTATCAGACCGTAGCTTGTTCTAACTGTCTAAAGCTAAATCATCGTCAGAGAAAAAAAAAGTAATATGGCGGACGATGTTAAAGTAATAGTAACCCAAAAATTCTCCAATGGAATTCTGTTCCCCAATATCTTGTCGTTTGTTTTACTGAATCAATAATGTTCTTGTAGGACTTCAAGCTTTATGATAAATTTCTGCACATTGCCAGCTCTAAGAATCAAGAAAAGAAAAGGGAAATAGATCTACTGTATCGCATTTTTATGATTTTATAGCGAGAGATCGTTTAAATTCAGTTATATATGTATAAAATTCCAGTCGTTAGCTATTTAGCAAACTAAAATACATTTACAATACAAAAAAAAATACACTTGGTTTCTTAATTATGTCAGACTCGGTTCCACACAGTGAAAATACATATGATTCCATTATTACATAGAACATGCATTGTCAGCTATAATCATACCGCTGAGTTGCTCGATAAACGCTTGGTCATTTCTAATTATTTGATAGCCGATATTTATTAAGTTAATGAAAAATGACTGAGCATTTAAAATCGACAAATAGACTGACGGACAGACAAACAGACAATTTATTTCTTACATAAGCCACCAGTTTGATCATCAAACATTCATAAGTCGATGTAATGAGGGGGTGCAAGTTTAATCAGTACAATACAGCTCGATGTTGATAACAATCAACAGACCACGTTGAAGGTTGCTCGTTCTCTAACCAATGAAACCATGTGCATCAAACTGATCGAGCGTTTACCCTTCGAAATCTTCTTAATAATTTCAATGATCATCAATAGACTTTCGTTTGAAAGTATTTACCGCAGGTTCTCATACGTGGCAAAATCTGACGACGGGATTAAGACTAAGTGGTCAGGCCCCGTATATACATGTTTTGATTTGAATTTTAGGCTGGGAATTTTTTGTTTTGTTTAGAAAGTGAAGGAAATCCTAAAAACCAACACCTATACTTAAAGTGACAACTTATGGTTGAAACTTTAATCACTGGAAGTATTACATCTAAATAATTAGATTTTAAAGTGATTCCCTTTTGTCAAGCTATTAATTTTGTCTGATTCCGAAATTTCCTCTTTTCATTTAAATGTAAACAGAGAAAATAGCGTAGTATCACTTGAACTTAACGTCTATAACCCACATATGAATGTTTTGTGTATTTGTGTAAAGAAAATTCACCTCAGAATACGTGTATTTTCTTAAATGAAATCCCATGATACCTTTGAAAGATTTGTTTTAATGATAGCCGAAAGGCAAACTTGTTCACAAAAAAGCGATTTTATATTCCCCCTTTTAAGTGATGCAGCAAATAATGTATTATGTGTGTCATCCACAGACTACACATTTCTTTGATGAAATACAATTCTGTTTAAGTCTTCTTTAACAATCCCTGTTAAGGTAGTTAAAAACTTCTCCTTTACGACATCTGTGACACCAGAACGTGGGAGTTGCGCCTACTAGTAGATATATACTGGCTTTAGGCCACACCAATATAATTTCTTGTTCGTCGGACATCCAGTGAAAAAAAGGTACGAGCGGGCGAGCGATTAAATAATACAATTATTTATTTTTTTTGTAGCCAAACTTTTTAGGCAGTACATAAATAAATTTGTGCGGACGGTTATATTTTTTCTACTTGTTTCTGATTAATAAATTAAAACTATTTAAATTGCGAAAAATAGAGCGGAAATAGAACAGAAAACAGCGCAGAATTTCCTGGATGCGGGAAATTAAAAATAATATTATTTGTATAGTGTTATTTAAATACGAGCGCGCGGGATCGCGAACAGGAAATTACATTGGCGTGGCCTTATTTTGTCATTTTATTTTCAATAAAGCACGCAGTCATGTAGCAAAATGGGCTGGGGAGGGGGTTTGTCCCCCTCCTTTTAAAATAATATGCATGTACTATTTTATTTTTATTTATATATAGATTAATAAATGTACAAGTATCATTTTTTTTTATATTTATATATAGATGAATAAATGTACACCCCAAGTAATCATTCTACTTTTTGTCTGGCCCCTTAACCTTGAATGAATATTCAATCCGTATCTTCAACTTCTAGTAAGTATTTAGGATTATTTATAAGATTCGTTTTGGTAAAGTTTCTCTTTTTTAGTCCGAAAGTTTAATTTGAAAATTGTGTTATAAAGATTTGGGTAGATCATGTACAATTTGCCTTGTCTTGGAGGCGTTTGTGATATTCGGTTCATTTATGTGTAATTTTATTTAACGGCAAGGTGTGCTCTTTTATTGTTTTTGTTCTTCATAAGGCATTGATAACTCTTGTGTCATGCATATCTGAGAGCTATCAACATCAAGATTAGTTTATTCACTCTAACCAAACATAGTGATACACGAGGACCATATATAAAGAATAAACATAGCATCAAATTCGATATTGCAAAGACCGAGTCAATTAGATGATGGAGTTCGAAAAGTATTCCTAGTGCTGCTTCTCCGAGATTTGATTTCCTCTAATGTTACGCCTGTGACATAATTTCCATAAACAAACAGCTAACCCGTCAAACTGACAGAAATCGTATAGCGTCCTGGACAGATTGCTGCACCGTATCTGCGCTTTTGTGTCCGATTGATCCAACCCCCGTCCCCTCCCACGCATTCATTGATTGCCATGTCACAAACATGGAATCTTTTTGCGTGATTAATGCCCATTCAATGCAATCGTTTTTCACCAAAATAATTTCGCAATTTTTCGTCGTTGTTTACAAGCTCAGAACACTTTAGCACTGATTTTGTTATCTTTTTTTTATCATTGGCATACCAGAATGGATCAAATGTAATTCTGGATCGTATCTTTAAATCTCGTTTTATGTTGCTTAGAAATCTAAAACTACAATCCCACATGACAAAAAACATCGACAAACAGACTATTTTAAAATTGTTTGTATAGGTGTATCTTTAAACAAAGCGAGCGTTCGATAATGCTTGTTTTATGCATGGTGCACTAAAGCATGAAAATGAGTAGAATTGCATTTTGAGCAAGTTAACGAAGCATTTTCTGTAGGATTGACACCGGATAAGGATAAACGTTCCTTAGCGAGATGATAAATTGACGTCAAATCAGAATTGTCTATAGAATTACATGTATGTCGCCATGGAAATGTTGCGCTGACATCGTTGTAACTTCACGTTATATACCAAAAATAAATTTGATATCACTTGGTACTAGCGCTGTCTCAGTGTCATGTATAGTGACAACGTGGCATAATTCTCACTTGATTACGTCATAAATACTGTTTCTGTGCCTTGCATGGTTTGATATACACCAAGTTTTGCATATTGGATTAACACATGTTCTTGGTTTAAGGTTTCACCCGCTTTGAGTCAATTGCAACTGAATTCATAAAAGATATTTTTTCTGAGTGAATAGTCAAAGTGTTATATCATTATAAGGTTGTCTTCGGTATTTTTTTTCCTCCAATTTCTTTGCAAACATGTCAATTTGAAAAAGAAGAGTTAAGTGTTTACATGCACAGCGTGTCTGGTAGAAATTGAAATTCTTTTGATATTTAATTTTTTTTCAATCCAAAAGTAGCCTTTCTGAATGATGATGATACAGAATGTACGTATTATAAGTTTGTTTGCTTGTATAGTCTCAAGGGGAAAACCATCGTGACAGACTCATCCTACAATTTCATTAGAATTTGATTAGGATCATTCGTGTTAGCGTCAATATCAGATCATCTAACAGCTATTACCCCCCCCCCCCCCAATACTCCAATAATAACCCCTGCTATACTCATCAATGCTAAGAACTTTCTCACTTTAAGATTTGACTTTTTTAAAGGCTTCTGTACCAGTCCCAAGTTTTAGTTTGCAGTTTGTACATGTAGTAA
This sequence comes from Magallana hongkongensis, assembly GCA_016163765.1. Taxonomy (NCBI): domain Eukaryota; kingdom Metazoa; phylum Mollusca; class Bivalvia; order Ostreida; family Ostreidae; genus Magallana; species Magallana hongkongensis. The sequence goes on along the minus strand of WFKH01011581.1, from coordinate 51,354,333 downwards.
TTTATATTACAGAGCATATTGCTTAATCTCTGGTCATGAATTTTGTCTGGTTTGCATCCATGTAACGTTTATATAAACAGCAATAGCAATTAATATTACTGGCTCTCTTTCCTGTGTCTTGATGTAATCATATTGGCTTTTTTTCTTTTGGGTTTGTATTTATTACATTATTATTATTATTTTTTGGGGGGAAGGGGGGACTTACAGCTTATCAAATATGTTTACTTGCTGGTCATGGCGAACCAATCTCATCAATGTTTTGTTAGCCATTACATGTATCATTCTCAACGGATAACGCCACTGAAGGAAGCATGCAATCCACCGACTGGTGGTGTATACTTCAGTGAATCTTCAAATTGCACCCTGGTATTTGATGTTAAGTCGGTTCACCAAGCTCAAGCACACATACGTACTTTATTTGTGCATTGATGGAGTGTAAAATAACAAAACAAGACGTAGAAAACAAGACATAGTGCTTGACAAAAGCTATTATCCAGGAATGCAACATTTTGAGGAGGTATATTTCCTCGTCTAAATATGTAGTCTTTAATGTTTATTTCTGAAATTCGATTGAAATACCACGCTAATATTTTTCATGGAAAGGTCATTCATTCATAATGGGAATTCTATAAAGGAACAACGAGGGAAATGCAATTTGGTAGTTCAATCCGTCGCATAAGGATCAAGCTTAATCCATTTTAGCCTAATACACAGTCGACAGTAAAGCTTCCGAATCGTTCCACTTGTTTTAATGATTCATATTAATAACACAATTTTCCTCTCTCTCTCTCTCTCTCTCTCTCTCTCCTCTCTCTCTCCTTCCTCAGATAAACAATCGATCGTTTGCCTGAAACAATACAGATGTCACTGTATGAATATTGTAACGGATTGTCGATCCCAGTCGGGACTTCTATATATTTTTCCCGCAATACTCACGTGTTGTTCTGCTCCCATAGAAAGTTCATCATTAATGTAAACAGTCTGAAATAAAATTTGATGAATTTGAAATTATTTTTATCCTTATCAAAATTTACAACTGTTTTTAACATCGTAAAATTATTTTTAAAATACATTTATAATAACATTCAAAACTGCAACTGTATTTATTAAAAGGGGGTGTTGCAATCCAGAACAATGATAAATAGATTGATTATCAGACACTTGTATCTATGATGAACCATGTATGTAAATTGAAAGAAAAACCCATAAGGCTGAAGAAAATATTTTGCTTGCTAATGACTTCAAGGAATGGCCCAAGTCGTTTTTTCTCTCCATCGGTCATTAAGGCCGCCAAACGGTCGTTAGGAGTAGTTCCCGCCTGTCAATGACGTAGGTCGGTATTCCCGTGATCAGGGCCTCTCCAATAGTGTTATTTGAATTCTCTCTATTCAAGATAAGTTGAGCAATAGAGGATTCATTAATCATGTTAAGCTTTGCTTGTATGAGACATTTGAACAGCCGTTTCCTCCTAAAGATCGAGCAAACGACAACAAACTCCATGTTGATTTACCAAAATCTCCTCTTTTTATACAAAACGTGTCGCCTCAATGCAGGATGACTTTTTTTTAAGGAAAATTAATTTTTCAGGCTAATCTTAACAATTATTCATTGGTGGTCTATTAATAAATCAATATCAGTAAGCCCTGCACTCTTTACTGGATCCTCTTTGCAGTTGGTTTATTTGTTTTGCACTTTTGCTTCTGTTTCATGCAATAGAAAATCAATAGCTCCTATCCGGAGTTCCTTTATAGATATGTCATGGCCTAATCTTCCCATTTTCGCAATGTCTGAGTGTATCTCTAAGTCTAAATAGACATTTTGTCGTTAGGTCTTCAATATCCTAGACTTTCAGTTAATGGTTTTTTACTCTAATTTGCACATCCAGGTTGTCTGGATGTTCATCTTGGATCTGAATGCCAACTTTCTCGAGGGTATCAATGTCTTTCTTGACGTGATTGAAGTTCTTAGCTTGCAGATAATTGATGGAAGGCTACAAGGATCCTCGCTTTGAAATATGCTTTTGACTCTCTTGACATATAGTGTCACAAAATCTCTCTCTTGCCAGTCCCTCTTTATTTTCTTAGATATACTAAGTACCTAAGTTCATCAATATTTCTCATCACTACTATGTATAATAAATATTTAATAAATTAATCATTTTCAGAGATATCATGTATTTTTGGAAGAAATCAATTTGCTCGTGAAGGAATAGCAAAATAAAAATGAATGCTCTGCAATCAATACTAGTAGCTTTTTAGTTTTTCCAGATATTCGTTTTTTATCATATACATCTCTGACAGATGTAAATGTACAGATGAGCTAATAGGGAGTGTCTCTAGATTAAGTAAATCTCATTGTACTTAGGGTTTTAAGTACTTTGAGACCTATACTATAGTAAAAACGATAATAAAGCACATCGTAAAAAGTGTTTATGCTCAAAGACTCAAAGACACTTACACCTTTGGAAATCTTCTCCAAGGAAATATTTTTTAAAAGATTGCTTCCCGGTCAAAGAAGCTGTTGGTACGATTAAACTCTTTTAACTTCATGACATTGAGGGAAGAATCAAGGTCAAAGTTTGAAGCTAATTACTGGATCGAGGCACTTTTTAACTATGGGCCTGAAACCACCAATCAATCAGATACTTTTAGTATCGGTATTTTAGACAATCTTTAATTGAAATATAAACAAATATAATAATACACTTTGACCATGCAACTTTCGTCAGTTGGTATCTACATATCATTTCTGTATAATTCAGCTAGGAACGTCATTTTCAGTTATTCTCTAACATAACAATAGTCAATATTTATTGAGAAGAGGAACGAAATGAATATGCTTCCATAATTATTGAACACATTTGCTCTATGTGTTTCGGTGTGAGTGCGTTATATTGCGTGATGTGCAATGCCAAGCTGTAGCACATACTTGTGAAGCATGGATTTGTGTACTAGATGAACACACATTTCTTCTAAATCAAAATTTGGTGGCTGTATTTCTTGGAAATGTGTTAATTCTTCTTCTGAAGTATGAATTCGTGTACTAGATGAACACACATTTCTTCTAAAACAAAATTTACTAGCTGTATTTCTTGGAAATGTGTTAATTTCCTGTCTATCTCCTCAATATTTCGATTGATGCAATCATTTTACACTACCGAAATATATGTAGAAAAAAAAATCACTACATTTTAATATACCCGAGAGAAGATAATCTCTTAATCTTAATATGGATGAGACAGTCAAGGAATCCACAAACAAGGAAAGTATCCCTTCAACAAATACAAGAATAAAGGGGGTGGGGAAGTATATATACAATGTATCATAGTACCTAAACTTCGGATAACAAAGTGTGTAGTTAGGTGCATGGTTGGGACTAAAAAAAATTAATTTCTATTGTTTTATCATCTCAAAATGAAATGGAATATCATTTATTAATAATATATAGGCTATTCAAACCTTTAAAGCTTCATTACGAACCTGCTCAAACTATACTAGAATTAGTCAGTGCGGGACATCGGTATCGTCAGAACTGTTCTTGTTAGACCAAATGCCTTTGCAAACTGTACAGACTCCAATGGCGGGGCCATAATGAATTCAGTTATTGGGACGGACTGTTCCGTGCCTATGGTCCCGAGGTAGCTGTAAAACTTTCGCACTCCCTCTTCAAAACATGGTTCCTTCTCCTTGCCTATGTGTAAGGATCATAAAGAAATTAGCAATAGACTCCAGCTCCTGATCAATATTATCGAGGCATCAGGATCTGGTTTCATTCGATCCATCATCATTATATCATTTGGTCAAAAACATTATATAGTCATCTCTTTTGTTATAGCTATACTGTGACCTTTCATTTTTATCGTTCAGTAGAATTCGAATTACAGCAGGTTATCTTCACACCCGAAAAACACGTAACCCAATTCCAGGAGTTTGTTATATGGAAAAGGATAAAAGAAAACACAAGAATGGTAGATGCCTTAATTTATGAGAGATATGAGAGAAATATGACTGTTTGCATGGAGCCCGTGTTTTTTATTGCCTTGAATCAAACATCAGATTCTGCTTTCAAGCATACGATTACTGTTTGAGAGATAGAAACTCACAGCAATATCTGGGGGAGTAAAAATAAGTGATAATTTCTCTGCCATATACGCCTTCATATTTCGTGATTTTACGTGTACAGATTACTGCTAATCTCTCGTCTTTTTGTGACTTGTGAGTAACACAACAAAATCACTGTAGTTGATCCTGTCTTAACATTTCTCCATCCAAACAGGAAAAATTTCGCAACAACTTTACTTGCCCGAAGGAAACCTCAGAATAAAACAAACTCTAGTGTAGCCTTTATTCTTTGTTTTATAGACTTGTACTACCAGACCCACATAACACAATCATATGTCGACAACTGGTACCAGACTTATATGTAGTAACAATGCACAACCTTTTTATAATATGCTTCAGAAGGCTGATTAATACATTGGTTATTCGCGCTGGATGTTGACAACGAACAAAATTTAAACATTACCAACGGACTTGACATTATATGAAACTCAAGATTAGTGCCAAAACAAATTGAACACCTCAATAACAAGTTGTTTCATAGAATCGTTGATAAAGAGAATCCATGCATAATTTAGGATTTTATCGAGTAAACAACTACACGCCATTTGTTCAAATTTTCGTGTATGTTATTAATTATTAATTGATCTCTGTTTGTCTATCAGTTCAGAGGTCTAGCAATTATTCAGTTACGTCCCGAGATAAACTCTCAGACAATAAGATTAAAGAGAACATTATTGGATTACCTCAGCTTATTCATTAAGTTTTAACATTCAAGGAGTCTTCGTGCTTTTTCGTCTTCAATTAGAATAATGCTACATGTGTCTCGGTAATGCATTGATTCATTCTTGCTGTTTAATATTTTTTAACCCATGGCTTCTTTTCACCTTATCAGTGGGGTTTTTTTTCACTTCTGATCGCCGACTGTTGTGTAAAAGGATTGCAGAAATTTGGAATATAAATAATTTAGTAACTCTTTGCGCCGGTTGTTTCAGAATAGGGCTTGTATCTTATTGTTCATCAAATTAGGATGAAGATGTCGTATATCACACTGTCATTCATAATTTTATGCTCATATTTTAGTGGTGATAAAACAGAAACACAAAGGAATTTAATACATTGAATCGTTTATGTTACTTGGTGTATAAAACTAATTTCAAAATGATCATTGTTTTAGGCACAGTGTTGATTACGGTTCGCTTAAGAGCTTAAAATTTTATACATATGGCAATTAATATTGGATAAAGGACTCACCAACTGACTTTGAAATCGTTGAATATACCATTAAAACTTTTTATGGCACTTAATATAAGTCATCCATGAAATTCCATTTCAGCGTCATGTATTCCTGAAAAATTTTCATGACACTAAACTTTAGTAATGTTGAATTACTTTTCAATCATTGTAATGATGCATGTCTGAAGCAAAATATATATGGTAAATTTAAACAAAATTTAAATCATTCATGTGATCATGATTCATAAATGAAGCATAAACATTATTTCAAATCAATGAAAAGAAATTAAAATGAACTGTATAGACCTCAATTTCTTAATGTCCTACCATGAAATAAATCGCTGCACACTTTTCTATCAAGAGCTCTCAACAGTGGGTTAATGATACATCAAAATATTCATCTTCATCTCAAATATTGCCCTAAGGCTTAACAGAGGGACAACAGAACAATTTCATTGGTGTATTTTGTCAGGTTTAAATAATAAACATACAATTGTATTATTTATAATTGTCAATTTAAAGTAGGATCACATATTTCTTTTCTATGACAAACGATGTCATATTTGGAGGGATTGTTGGACACTGAGGAAATCTTAAAACCTGTGCACCATGTCAGGTAATATAAAATATAAACCCCCATTTTTCCTCCAAAAAACCAAAATTAAAATAAATTAATAAGAATAACATACAACAAAAAACATTAAAATTTTGATTCTTGATAAATTTTTGAAATGTTTACATTGAACAAATCCAAAGAAATTATAAACTACATATACATGAATAAGTAAAGATTACATTTAAGATATAATGTGCATCTCTCTCTCTCTCTCTCTCTCTCTCTCTCTCTCTCTCTCTCTCTCT
>WFKH01011581.1:51332753-51343373 GCA_016163765.1 Magallana hongkongensis | reverse complement strand
AATACATGATATTCGATGGGTCTAAATGTTGTTCTGCTACGTACAAATGGCAATGATATTCAAAAGACAAACGAATCTTGACATTTATTTTGTATATAATGCCATACCGTTATGAAAGTAGTTAGCTGAGATGAATTTATGTATTTTACGTGAAAATTATAAATATGTTGGGACTTTCGTTTGTGTATGTATATCCGTGTATTAAGTAACAACCTGCAGTGTTATAAAAGTAATCACCATTATGCTAAGTAAATTTTGCGTCATCCGCAACCTAAAGGTTGCATAAAAAAGGTTATGAAAGGTTTCGGACAACTTGCTATTCATGTTCTTGTCTTACGCAATGACATGACTGAAACAATAACAATATAACAATTCTGTATGATAAAATGTTATAGTATTATAAAACTCAGACATTCCTTTCTTGTAGTCTTTTGAACTTTTATTTTCAAATGATCTTTACAAGCTACATTCTTTATCTATTGCTATAGAAATTGTTAACATATGATGCATATAGAATGTGCAACCATGTGGTTTTAATTTAGCTGATCGATCTGAAAAAATCGATTGGATTTGTCTAAGGTTAGGATGATGCCTATACGTTGACATATGGCAATTCATATGACTGAAACAATACTCAGTAATCGTCTCTCCCCATCGTGTATTTTCATGGCTAACGACAATTTTACGAACAAAATGATGCACTTGTTTGTGATGAGAGCTTTTCTACAGATCATATCATGCATGTTTTTTTTTTATTCTGAAAGAGGGAGACTAGTATGGAGAGAGAGAGAGAGAGAGAGAGAGAGAGAGAGCAAAAATTCTCGACATCCTGTTGATGTAATTCCATAATTGTACCCTGGTCTATGTATTTCCACAAGCTTATCTTTTAAAAAGATTGGTGATCTAGCGCTGTAGCCATCATAAAACACAGAAGCAGATTTCTAAAACATTGGTTTAAATTTGTAAATCGATTAATTAACAATAGGAAGGCACAGTGGTGTACTGGAATTGTGATGGAGTGGGGTCTCGATATTTAGAATTGTGAATCTAGAGTGGGCTTCACATCGGCAATGGCATATATAGCTCATTGACTGTGTCTTAATAATTATGTATCTACTGTAATTTCAATTTCGATGTGAAAATTTTCAAGAACCATTGGTACTGTTTTGTAGCAATCGTATCTTCTCGGGCCTTTCCGGCAAGCTAGGAAAACATATCCGAGGTTGTTTTCCGAGCTTGAAGGTAGTTATGATAAAGCTAGCTATTTATTATAATATTTAAAATAACTTTGCATTTTAAGACCTAAGCTACTGTTACTTTTTGACATTTACTATAAAACACAAAACTTCATGTGAAGATGATAAAACGAAATTCAAATGGTACAGTTTATCTACAGTAGGACAGTATTCCCAGAATCCCCTACTATGGAGTCGAGCATGCGTATTCCAGTGAAAAAGACTAATGTAGTTGCTAGCGCTCGAGAGCGCAAGCAATAACTGTACCCTGGTCTATTACTGATTATAATTAAGCTGTTCCGAGTGCTCACGGGGCAGCTCACCTCGTTGTGCAGCTTAATCGAAAATGTTTAGAAATTCTCTACATAATAGTATGATTGATTTTTCAATTACCCCGTATCATCGGATGCGTGCTATTGATTTTATGTAGATTTAACCATGAGGGTTTTTGTATACATCTCAAGGTTTTGAATTTTTTTCCATGGGCGTTCACTCTGAAAACCTCTGTTTAAAGAAGTTTTCCTTTGGTTTTCATCGATGCAAACTGGAAAGGGGGAGATATGTACTTTCGGTTTCACGTAGAGCACATATGACACTTGGATAATTCATGTAACGGTATTATATTTTTATCACTCACATTTTAGTAGAATAGAGATCATTTTTAATCTCCGGTAAAATGCGAACCCGAGTAAGGACGAAAATCAATCCAAACACCCCGCGAGGGCAATTTCTCGGGGGCTAAATATGTAGGCAATCGATAGAGTGTGATTAAATGCTAAACTATGTCATGTGAAATCCTTCCTTTGTATGGAAAAATCACTTTTGATGCTGTTGTTACCAAAAATAAAAAACAAAACCATTTGGAAAGATTATCTATAAATAATTAATGGAAAGATAATCTAAATGATCAAAATTTGGTGATGTGAACAAATTCCGACTTAATTGTAGGTTGGTTTTCATCATTAACTAAAATACACAAACGTTATTTTACATGAACCTAGTTCTTTGGCTATTCTAAGCTGACGTAAAAAGTTGTTCCATATAAGGAATATGTATTCATAAAGGTATCGACGCAATTTGACCAATACGGATTTTTGAAAATATCATGAATCATAAGCAAATATAAGTGACTCAGAACGAGAAATGAATTTACAGATTGTATGTAATATTAAAAACATATAATGATATGATTCAGTTGACCCTCTTGATATGATTTTTATAAAATTCTTCTATTAGAGCTTCAACAAGGTTGCGTCACATAAGTCATGGTTAAAAATAGCAACAAAAAATCGGTTGAGCCTCTGGTGTGCTTGATCAACCTTTGGTTCCGTAATGTATTCACAGCTTAATTGTTTCCTCTTGGAGTTTACCGTAAATGGTTCGATATTATCGCGTCTGGGAAATAAAAAGTCGTCAAATTGGCCAAATCATCAGCACAAAATTGCCATATTACCCACCTAGAATGATTGATCAGTTTTCTGAGGAGGTTGTGTTTGGTTAATACTTGGACAGGCCGCATTTTCAACCCCACCCCCCACCCCTAATTTTTTTTTTCTAAATGTTTATTTTAAAATAGGCTACGGCTCGTTCTTCTGTTTTCTAAAGAAACTTGAAATGTAAATTCTCGTAAAAAAAAAATCTTTTGATAATATCTGTAGATTTTCTAAGTCAATTCTTTTTCTTCGAACTTTATTTCTTATCGAGAGTTCCTCTTTTGGACATCGAGCTTATTGCTGTTAATGGTCAAGAGTGAAGTACTGGCAGCAAAGCGTCATACTAAATATTCTACGTGTATTAAAATACTGTGAAATCAATTACCAGTGTGTACATGACATCATTTCATCTGTCAAAAGCAAAAGGTAAATTAATAAATAAATGATGTCACCGTAACAGCGATCGTTATATATTTATTACAGGATTATGTAATCATAGCTCTCAATAACAGATACTAATAGTCAAATACATACAGCTGTAAAGATGGTGATGCTGTGCTATAAGTACTAAGCTAAAAGTCACCCGATTGCTCTTTTCGATGCGTGCAAGGTAATGTTTATAAAATCACATGTAATAAGGATGTAACAAGGATATAAACCACTGAATGTAACAAGGATATAAACCACTGAATGTAACAAGGATATAAACCACTGAGTGACCAGTAGGTAGTTTTTGACTTACATAAGACAAGTATATGTGGGTCGACTACTATAGTACTTGGATACTGTTGGTTCTATAGAAGGCTTCAAATGTTCAAATGCTGCACTTCATAGTAACCCACCAAGGCTGAATCGGACACAGTAACTTTTGGTTATTTGCCATAATTTGCAGTTTGCATGTTTCAAATTATTACTAATATACCACCGAAAACGAGACTTTTGTTACACGCAAGGGAAATTCAAAAAGGCTCCGTGGCCGACGGAACGCTAACGTCTATCGGAGCCTTATGTATTATTCATCTTTGTCTTTAGATATTGACAAGGCTTCTGCTCCCAAGGGGAATAGAGTTTCTGTAGTTTCATCATGTAACAGCATATGGCTTTTAATTCGTCAACTGTATCATATGTATGCTGTTATAACGTGTTGTATAGAAGTAACGTCGCCATCTTCCTTCAGTAGACCTAACGGTTCAGAATTAAAGGCATTCTTGGCCTACTTTTGGATCCTATCACGTTTTGGTTTTTTCTCCCTGGTGGATATACCAATCGACCTAAGCTTTATTCTCAGGTGTCTGATTTTGTCCTCTTTTCACATTTCTGGAAGCAAGCGATGCGAGAGCGCATTATAATTTGGGCTATGCATGTGTTGTGTTTTTACTATTGTTAAGGTACTTTAGATATTTTGTATTGACGGTGTAAAACAAGATTTGTCCACACGATTGTTTCAAATCAGTAATGGGGTTTATATACTTTGTTTGCAGAAACAATCTCCCCTCTAACGAAAATTCAATACCTCACGATAAAAGCTCGACAGACAATAACGTTAACGATCGCTCCATAGTATTCCACAATAGAAACAAACTCTCGTTACAAACGACTCGGAACTTAAATTTTTCATTCAGTAATCAATACAAACCGAATTTACTCAAGCATTTGCCTGACATGCCTATATAGGAACTACCTCGGGAACAGCCTGTACGAGTCATAATCAAATAAAGTTGCACAGACTGAGAAACGAGAGTTTTATGATGTTTCATCTTGTTTCTCACGGCTAGGTAATACTAACTATCATATGTAATAATCATTTAGGAAATATAATGCAGTAATAATTTGTCTTTTCTTAACACGTACCCATCTGGAACTGTGGTGGTTGTCTGCTAATAATGATTTCGTTTGAAACTTGATGCAAAAATGCGTTTTATTTTCATTTTGGTATAAAAACTGTCGATTAATAATAAAACAAAATTGAAATCCATTAAATTGAATTTGAACATGTGTCATTTAAACAGTTTAGTATCAAAAATCTTCTTAGAAAATTGCGTGCCTTCAGTTTCATTTTGATTATGACAGAGGTAGATATTGCGAAGATTGAAGGTTTCCGAGTTGCGCAAGATGTATTTTGAATGAAAGTACGTATTTTCTTACAGATAGTCATTACAAGTTTTCCTTTGATGGATCTATGGTGCGCAGTTTTAGTGTTTTAGGATGACGCACTGTAATTGCATATCTCTCCGTCATTTATTCACAACTGCGATCGACTAAGCGTTAAGGGAATGTCTTTTTCTATTTCTGGTCTCTGAGAATATGTGCGAAATTGTGCAATCTCGGGATGGTTCAGCAAAATGTGTATTTCGGCAACTTATTTCTCACCAAAATTATAAATAAACAAATGAATAAATAAAAAATTGCGATACTTTAAGAAAGTTAACTATCTTGCCCGACAAAGATCTTCTTTATATTCGTTAAAAAGTTTAGTTATTTGTTAGAAATATCGATTAAATGACAAAGAGTTTCAGTGTATTCAATTCACTGATTTTCCAATAGCAAGAAAATACAAACAAGCTGACAGAACAATAACAAGGTCACTTTACATCTGTTTCGTGTTTAAAAATTTAGAAAATTTGTTCCAACAAGATTTTTTAATTAATTGACTCTTAAAAGTCGGCGAAGGGCATAGTTAATGCATTGTGCCAGAAGTGTCACAACACTTGTCTTAATACTGAAGGCGTTTTTGTCTTGTCTTCTGTAAACAAAATGAGTTGATTCATAGCATCGGAAAAATTCTTTCGAACGGCAATAACAACATCAGCAACAACAATAAAAAAGTATGCGATAACAAAATTAATTACATCAACAACAGCAATAACGACGACACTAACACTTACAAAATCGGTTACAAACAAATTCCAACAATTAGTTTACAACGACGACTGCGATAACAATTATAACATCAGCAACGGTAGAGACGACGAATGTGATAACAAAATAACATCAACAACAACAATCATATAACGACTATAGTAATACTTTCATTCAAGGATTTAACAACAATAACGACGACCGCGAAAACAATACCAATAGCAGCAACAACAATAACTGTAATAATATCAAAAACAGTAAATGCGATAACATCAAAAACAACAATAACAACTGTTCCCAGTAACACTTACGATACCAACAACAACTTGAGGTTTTTAACAACAATTACGATGACTGCGAGAACAAAAATAATAACAATTTAAAACGACAAGAACAATAACTTAATATTATCAACAAAAACAATAATGACTTCGTCCAGTAATAATTACAACATTGTGAATATCAAGGCTTTTTGATAAAAAATGAAACATCAGGCGGCGGCACAACAACTTAGACACGGTAAATGACCTTTATTCTCAATTAACAGTTCTTTTTTGTAGAATGGCAAACTTTACTGTCGGGGGCCACGAGGGCCAGGACGGGGGAGAGTACTGGGGTCCCTCCGATGGTTCGCTCCGCCATTTTGCCAAAAAGGCAGCCGACATTAGTCTTCCTGGAACAGGTGGCTCCTCCTCCCGGTCATTATTCATCTTTAGTGAAGAGAACTTCATCCGAAAGTATGCAAAGATTATCATCGAATGGGGATATCCTTTTCACGTCAACAAAAACATAACATTTTTTTAATGAGATTTTTGTAATCTAAACAGGCTGACTTGTAGAGGTTATCAAAAGTGGTTAGGAGGCAACTGTGAATAATTTCGCAAAAAGCTCAATAAAAAAGAATCACGTTATTGTAGAAAAAAAAAATGTTTTAATAATCTCTTCCTTTTGGGACCTTTAGTTAAATGTCAGTTTTTAATTGGGTGGCAGCGTCTGAAAAAGAAGATTGAAGGGGATATTTTAAAAAACACATATCTACACATGTGAATCTATAGAAAACACTACATGTATGTTATAAACATTAGATAATCAATTGTTGTTGTGATTTTATTGTAAATTTTCGGTGACATTTTTTATCCTTGACTTCCCGCACGCCTTTTGAGTACATGGTTCTTCTCACCATCATCGCCAACTGTATAGTACTAGCTCTGGAGGAACATCTTCCTAAAGATGATAAAACACCATTAGCTGTTCAACTCGTAAGTAACCTGATTGGGGTTTTTTTTTTTCGAAAGAGTTGATACTCAAAGATCAAACTTCTCTTCAAGGCCTCATCTATGAAAGAGTTCGTGAGCAAACGAACTCTGACGGAAGTTTGACTCAAAGTTTGATTGGACTGAATTTTATTTGATAATGTTAACGTTACATGTAACTCTTTTTTTTTGTTGCAGGAAGAAACAGAAATTTACTTTGTAGTTATCTTCTTGGTAGAAGCTTTACTGAAAATAGTTGCGTTAGGATTTGTTTTACACAAAGGAGCATATCTGAGAAATATTTGGAACATAATGGATTTTGTAGTCGTAGTCACGGGGTGAGTATACTTTGCTCAAGGGAGACAACTCATTTTTTTTATTTGTTGCTCTTCTGTCTCGGGAGGTGCAAAATATCGAAAGGAGGAAAAATCCCAATCAGCGAAACAGGCCTATTTGGATTTGATCATGTTTTATTGTAGCAACATTATGTCTATAGATGGCATTAATTGCGGTATTACTAATTGGTATGGAAAAAAGACAGAATAGCAACAGTATATTCATTGTATGAAACTTGAAAAACAAACCCAAAAAGTGGTTACCAAGGCTTTAAGGAGACATCATTCTAAAAGGTGCAGAAACTTGGTTTCTGCGCTTTATTATAGACCATATACTGACAAACAGTCACATTCAGTTATGTTAAGTGTAAAGAATTGTACACTGAATATGGAAATTGATCTTACAGTAATGATGGAAATAGATGAGAGTTTTTCTAAATTTTTGAGAAATTATATATGCTTATATTTATATGCAGTTTTGCAGATTTAGGTTAATGAATGTATTGTAATATTTAGATATTTGTATCTACAATATGCATTGGCCATATTAATCATTGAAGTATACACATGATTTAAAGCCTACATATACCTCAATCATCATGGTAATAGAGGTGTAACAATACGGCGATATATCGATCGTATTGATCGTGAGGGCCCACGATACGTGTATCGTATCGTCACATGTGTATCGTGATACACTGTATGAGTTAATTTTCATTGACTTTCTAGAATAGTTACATAGTACTGTACATAACATGAAGACATTAAGAAATTTCAATTAAAGTTAGAAATAATTTGTTCATCAATTGAACTGTATATCTACAGTTTGTTGATTGATTTTTTAAATAGTTGACATATTTCCTTCATTCAATACTAATTCTTATAGAGGTAGGCAACATAGATACCATTTATTTATAGTTGAAAACTATATCGTGATACATGATGTATCGCATTGATATATCGTGATGCATATCGTATTGTGAGATAGCTGGCGATACTCAAGCCTAATCATGGTACATATATATTATTGTTCCTGGTATATGAAAAAGTTCTTGTATTACATTGATGAGGTCATAAAAGATATTTTTTTTCTAAATTGGCCATTAATACATTTCCTGGTGAATAGGTGCATAGAGATGGTGACCTCTTTTAATCGCCCTGAAGTTCGAGCATTAAAGGTTTTAAGACCGCTAAAGCTAGTATATGGAATAGAGAGTAAGTTGTGAGGGTCTCTGTTGGGGATATAATATAGAGCGGCTCCAGTAGAAATGGTAGTTGACCATAGATATTCATGGTAGATGAAATGGCTGAAACAACTTGAGGAACACATATACATGTACAATGGAGTGCATGTACTTGAATGCTTTTAGTGAATTGAACTTCGTGTCTGGGAATTGAGCTTTTCCTGCATGTTAATTTTTTTTGTATGAGTTCTATGATAGGAACAATAACACATTTTGCAAGCTTAAAATATGATTTCTGAACCAAGTTAATGTAAATTGTGATTTTTTTTTAACATAATCATTATTTTCCTGTTAGACAGAGAATAAGTAATTTGAAGCAGAATATCTGATTCATTTAAATTGTAACCCTGCTGGCCTTAATTAGCCCTCAGTTTTTGTAACATGGTTTCAATTGTTTAAATCATATTTATAAAATTCTAGTTTTAAAATTGTCACTTGCAACTGATTGAAAGTCTGCATATTTGAAAAATGATGTAATGAATTACAGAACTGTTGTGATTGATTAGACTGTGATGCACCTGATTTTTCCAAGAACTGTTGTAAAATTAAGACATAGAATAATATATTTGTCAACTTGATAAAAGACAATCTGCATGGTTCCTCGCTCAGTTCCTTTTGCAATGTAGTTACTTGTAGCTGTAGGGGTGTGGTTGGGATACACAGCATAGCCTTTTATTTTCCAGGATAATCACGATGGCTGCTTCTAGTCAACTAGATCTACGAACGCTGAGAGCAGTTCGAGTGTTGCGTCCCCTTAAATTAGTCTCGGGGATACCAAGTATGTCAAATACTGATGGGGAAATTAAAACGATTTCAATGATTATTTTTTATAATCTGAATGATATAAAATGATACCATTTTGCAAATTCAAAGTAAAAAAAATTCATTAAATTATTAAGTATCACTTTTCAACATTTTCAATTGATATAATTGTTTTCCTTTTACAAGATATGAGTTTTGATACATTGTCAATGTAGCATTTCCATGTTGCATATTTTGAAATGTTTGTAAATATATATTTTTTATCTTGTTCAGGTCTTCAAGTAGTGTTGAAATCTATCATACGAGCGATGACTCCACTTCTACAAGTGTGTCTGTTGGTGCTCTTTGCCATTATCATATTTGCTATAGTTGGATTAGAATTCTACAGTGGTGCTTTTAAAAATGCCTGCTTTAAAATAGGAACAGAGGGGAATAGTGAAGGTAAATCTATTAATGGGCATTTCTTAGGCATTGCCTTATGTGCTTTTTCTTACAAGTGCAGTTATATTGTACTTAAAAAATTACACTTCCTTTATGCAGGATTGTATAACTATTGGCCCCCATAACAAAAATGATTTCATAGTATACATGTGCAAGCACATTTGTAATCTTTCTCTTATTCCTTTCTTGATAGTAACATAATCATCATAATATTTCTTTATGGAGAAATAGTCTGAAATCATACAGTATGATATAAATACCTTTAGTTACATGTAATAAATGTTTATTTTGACATTTCAGACGATATCGACTTAGGAGATGAAGGAAAGCCAAGACCATGTCCTAATCCACATTCAGCAGACGCATTTAAGTGCCGAGAAAACATTTCTGAGTGTCGTGGTCGCTGGGTGGGACCAAACTTTGGAATTACTAGTTTTGACAATATTGCCTATGCCATGCTTACTGTGTTTCAATGTATTACAATGGAAGGCTGGACTGAAGTATTATACTATGTAAGTTATCGCAGGATTTTCGTGAGGAAAGTGGATTAATTGCCTAATAGGATTTACCTGTTACATGGAGATTAGTTATATAGCTCTATCTTTGTAGTTTGGATGTTGTATGTCTGACATATTAAATAAGAGAAGATATCTAAACTTACCGATAAACCCTGCAGAGTCAATAAAATTAATTTTAAAGTGCATGTCACATATACATGTATAAATCATGATGATTTACTCAAAAGACATTGTCATTAAGATCAAGTTTAAAGTTAAGGTGTAGACACAGAAAATTGAAGGAACTCAAGAAAATTGGCACATAAGACTTGTTTACAAATCATTTTGAAGCAAATCATATATAAAGATTAAGATTATTCTGTTAATGTATTAAGGAAGATTATGTCTATTTTTTTTATTTGCCAAGAAAGCCACACAATTTCAAATCCTGCATCATTACCCAAGAAAAGTCATATTTAAGAATATCTATATCATATAATTTACCTCTGCAGTATATCTATCTATCTATCTATCTATCTATCTATCTATCTATCTATCTAT
>WFKH01011581.1:51289575-51332743 GCA_016163765.1 Magallana hongkongensis | reverse complement strand
ATCCAGCCATCCATCTATCGTGTCCAGGTTACATGTATATACGTGAGTATACATTAAACTTATGCAGTATATTACTAAACACTAAACTCATAGTATAGTGAATAGGAAACTGTCACAAAATGTTCTGATTGCCAATTTCATCTTGCCAGTATATTAATATGGTTACAAATTGATTAGTTTTCAAAGACATTCCATTGAATGCATAGCAAAGAATTGGAATATTTCTCAGAAGTTATTTTTTGTTATTGGCATACGATTACCACAGCAAAATAGATCTTGTCAAAGTCAGTTTGGTGAAGAGAGAGACTGGTATCCTTTCTATTAGATTATAAGCAATTGTTATAAACTCACTCTGCAGCCTGAGAAGCCTCATTAGTAGAGCTCGCAGGTGTTGTGGTAGAGGGCTCAGGCCAACAGAGACTTCTTCCACAATAGATTTGGTTCTGTAATTCTGGGGGAAATATTCCAGGCTTTCATTAGCTAAGGTAGCTCTGAGAAACCTCCACCAAATGCAATATAGAGCAACAAGAACATTGCACGGTTGGACATTAATTCCTTTACCTTCTATATAGGCTTTTTTATACATGTATACATGTACTATCCTTTATTCCTATAAAACTCTTCAAAAAAGATTTTTTCAGAATAAAAAACAGAAAAGAAGACAGTTTGAATATGTAAGATATTTGAGACCAAGTGATGTATGCCCAATATCTGAAGAATTTTTTTAATGACAGATATCCATCGTAGCTTGTACACTTGCACACTGATAGTAAACTGAATTGTTCCCCCAAAAGAGGAGATGGCTTCTTTTGAGAATATTGAGGTCATAAGGTCAAGGGGGCAAACTATTTGATATAGTCCATATAGTGATATTTTCTAATAATTGAGAACATTTTTCTTGACAGACAGCAAATGTGGTACAAAAAAATGGTACCCCAAAGGAGCAGTTCTTAAAATTAGCTTCTGTTTGTTTTTTATTCAAAAGGTAAAAGGACATGATATCAACTCAAAAGATTGGCTATTTTGAATGTAATCATTACTTTTCTTTAGGACTCTGTCTGGTAGATATCAAACTTAGTATTGTGGTTGGCTCTGACTAGTAAATAATTAATATTTTACAAACTTTACAGATACTTTTCCATATTCCCATAAGGGGGCATATACCAGTACATGTTTCTACACAATCATTTTCTGTTTCATTTTAGGAAGCATTTGACCCAAAAATATTTGGGTAAGAAAATTCAGCAAATATTTGCAAGAAAGGTTTTAATCTTTAATTGAATGAAGCTGAATTGTTAATTTGTTTCTTTCAGACCAATGATGCAATAGGACCGTACATCAACTGGCTTTATTTTTACCCTTTGATCATCCTGGGCTCATTTTTTATGCTCAACTTAGTTTTAGGTGTACTTAGTGGGTAAGTAATCTATAATTAAGCTTTTATCATTAGTGCAAGAGGTCTAGACAGTTCTTAATATCATACAAAAGTGAAATAGTAAATAAAGCATTTTTATGGAAGTTTATTGAATGCATTTAAATAAGAAGCATCAGAGTCGGATGAATCCCTGTTTGAAGAGTATACACCTGCCTATTACAATTTGAAAATGTGCAAATTAACATCAGCAGCAAATCTATAAGTAATAAAAGGATGATATAGACAATTTTGTAATTTATGTATCACATTACTTACATTGGTATTTCCACTATAAGCTTGAGAGCAAATTTTACCTCTTGGAAATGTAAAAAGTGTAACGTTTCCTAATTTTGCTGGACATTACCTTTTAATTTTTATGTGGTATGTTAATTGCATGACTGACAGCTATTCTAGCTAAATCATAATAATCAGATAACTTCTATGATATTAAATGTCAATCAGAAGCCATATTGTAGCATGAATATAGCTTCAGTGGATCAACCTAGCCTTAATAATTTGGTAATTTTCATTAGAACACAAGAGAATGGATTAAGGTGTAGTTTACTGGTACTTGAATTACCATTATTGATTTAATGGTTGACTGAAAGCATCTAAGAACCTAATAGTTGGTGCAGATGGAGTGTTTTAGTACAGACTACAGAGATGAGCCTACACAAAATTGCTATTAACATTAATATGACCGATGTTTATTTCGGCATTCATCAGGTTTAATGAATTCCTTTTCTGTCATATTTGCTACATGATCTCTTGATACATGTACTATTACAGTGTATGTCTTCATCAAGACTTTCGTTCTATTGTATTTCTGTACAAAATACAAAAGAACCAGATGGATTGCAAATGCTGCAGTGTATGAACTATTTTGTCCAGACAGCTTCAGATGGTTGCCAATGAGATTCATCATTCTGAAAATCACAGTTGTCTTTATAACCAATGTTCTAGATAGAGAAAAAAATATTTAATTAAGCTTCATGACCAAAAATGTCAGGTTAACATAGATTGTTATATATGACGTTCTTTTATTCAAGTTTTTCTCAGTACATTTCAATAAAGTCAATATGAACTTCGTGTACCAAGAAGTATTCATTTACTAAGACTGTTATACATATGGATATAGACGAAACCTAATTAACAGATAGACTAAATTAACCAAAGTTGATTAATTAAGGGCTCCCTCTTGGATCTTCTACCAGACACGTCTCGTCTCGTTAACAGAATGCTACTGTTTGAAGATGGTGTATATATTTAGAAACAGTACTTAAACTAGGACAGGGGAGTACAATGACAAACTAGTACCAGTGTCCTAAAAATAAACAATAATAGTAACTTTGCACTTTGCGATAAAAATAACCATACATCTAGCTACATGTATGTACTAACCATTGTATAACAATTAATCTAATAATTTTGTGTTAAGATTGTGTACCATACTGATAACCATGTACAGTAAAACATGGTTATTGTGAACACACCATATAATGAATTGACGGTTACAGTGAAGTGATTTTCATTCCCCGTGACTTTATTACATGTTGTAAACTTGACGGATATAACGAATTACGCTTATAACGAAGCAAAATAGCCCATCCCTGGCACTTCGTTATAAGCGTGTTTTACTGTATAAAGAATATATACACTGTACAGTGATTATGTACTTGAAGTGCACACTATATACTATGTAGTAAATCTACTTGGAAAGAATTATAAACAAGAAATTTACCCCATGGAATCACAGAATTCATAAAAATACTTTCTGTTCAGGTTTTTATAGATCTTGCAATAAATCTATGGTTGTTAATTTTTCAGGGAATTTGCCAAAGAGAGATTAAGAGTAGAAAACAGAAGATCTTATATCAAACTGAGGAGACAGCAACAAATTGACATGGAGTTAAGTGGATATCTAGAGTGGATTTGTAAAGCAGGTAAGTTGACATTTTGACACCAAATTGGTGAACATTCACCAATTTGTACCAATTGTTTATACATAGAATGTTATTTTCTTTTAACTGCGCGAAGAAGTCAAACTATGCAGGTTTTAATTGGGATAATTACTAGCGGTTATTTCCTGTATCACATTTGAATGTTGCAAAGTGAAAACACTGCATTTTCTCAGTGTAGCGAAAACTTTGAATAGCTGATTTAAAAAAAAATAAAATTGAAGTAATCCAACTGGAACATTTAACATTTATGAAACTGATTATTCTGTTCATACATTTACATACTATTTTATACAAGTGTATATAGAAAGAATAAATTGACAAATTGATAAATGAGTAATGGAGTGATATAACTTTATTCTTTCAGAGGAAGTGATTCTAAATGAAGACAGAACTACTGATGAGGATAAATTAAGAATCATGGAAGGTAAACCAGTTTGTTTGAATCATAAGAATAGTATTAAAGTGCATGCGCAAAATGAAATCAATTGTTTATAAATTTGGAAAGTCCAGTTTTAAACATCGCAATGTATTTTGTATATTTTGCCATTCTTTATGTCGTTGATAAATGTACTTTATTAGAATTTTTCTTCCCATTTAACAGCCAGAAAAAGAGCTGCCACAAAAATGAAGAAGATAGGGAAAGAGCCGAGTGACGAGAACAATGAAGATAATGACAGTGACTTATTATCAGACATAAATATAGGTAAGGATTGGTCAAGAGAGCAAAGAAAAATAAGACACCATCCAACCAGTCTATTCTCTTCTCTCTAAACCAATTTTCTATTGTTGTATTTAAATACAATTAAAGGAACTATTTTCGTGAAAAGCAGGAATTCAGATTTGAGGTGCTTGTTATAATGAGAAATTACTGTATTCTTTGTTCACTTAAACAGCCTATTGTTTGTGTCCTGTTTAGCATTCTTATCAGCATGCAGTTCTGAGAGAAGTAAATGGACAATCTTGTATCCATGCCATATAACTCTTATACCACAAATAGAAACAGCGGCTGATCAATAAGAAGATTGGATTGATCACGTTGATTCTGTATCTCGCAAAAGGACAATGACTTGTTTACCCACTCTCCTCTAGTATTTCAGTTCCTGTCAAGGCGTCTCAGTAGTTATTTATTATCTGTTAACATTAACTGTTCATTTATCAAGCTGTGCTTAATGAAGATGGGAAATATATTTTAAAAGTCAAAGGTTTCAATTATGACCAAAAGCCCATAAATATTGATCTCCAATAGTGGATCATGGTTACCATTCCTTCTGATATAATATGTGCAGATTGCAACAATTACCAAAGTTACCTGATAATTCCTCTTTAGTTTGATTCTTTTTAAGAACAGAAAAAATCAAATGAAAACTAGACCAAGCAAAACAGCTAAGAATGTCCTTAGGAAGTTAGAAACACTGGAATATCCATATACCTATATACACTTCAGTAGATTAACAATGTTTTCCTGTACTTGTGAATCAAAAAAAAAAGTTAAAGGTTCAAATCTGATTTGTTCTCATTGTTTTGTTAAAGCCCAAGTCAGGGTCTGTCCGGTGAGGTATTTCTTTAAAATCTATTCTTTTCTCACAATAACCGTCTGTTATCCATATATTTTAGGTTCATATTCTTTAGGTAGATCAAATTTACAGAACAGAAAGCAGACCGGAAGGTGTGCTGCATTTTGGAAAGCAGAAAAACATTTTAGGTGAGTATGAATAAAGAAATTACTTTTAAAATAACCATTGCTGACTATATAAACGCCATTACTGGGAAATTGTGAAAATGTTTCTCAGTTGTTATAAGAGAAAACTATGGTGTATCCAAGCAAATGCATGTTTGGATGAAACTTAAAACCTGGAATGATGAAACGAATGCTGAGATTTTTTGTCCTGGATGAATACAAACACTCCAAATATGGTTGAAAAAATAGAACAAGAAAATCACTGTAATTCAGGACCTGTTTTGGACTGCTTTCACCTACAGACTACGTTGCAGTGCATGCACTCACAGTAAGTAGCAGTAAACAAGTGGCATCAAAGACCAAACTGCATGCCTCACTTCAGCCTCTGACAGAGTTGCAAGTGCAAAGCTGTTTTGCTTTTCATCTTAATGGCAGATCAAGTTATTTTGCAATTTCCTGACAAGAAGCTACTGTTTAAAATAGGAGGAAGTCATTTATTCATCAGCAGTAAACCAGAGAGGAACAGGGGCTACATTTAAAGACAGAGATTGAATTCCTCTCTCAGTGTTGCATGTATAATCAGCCCAGCCTGCCAGAAAGCTCTGCAGAAAAATCAATAACTGATACTGTCATAGATGACTTGATGGAGGCCCCCCCCCTAGACTTCCATGCTTCCAAACTTATATATTCTCTCTCTCTCTTTTTCTCTCTCTCTCAAACACAAATTTATTTAGGTCTTAAGTTATAATACTGTGTTTAAAAAATCTAAGTAATTTTATGCTCCAAACAAACAAGGAACATTCCCATAGTACAAGCTTTATAATGAACTGTATACGTACTAAAAAATTAAAATGCCTTATCATAAAATGGACGCCACTTGACCTGAGGGTATTTTCTTTCAATCAGGGATTCTGCTGCCTTGTTTGTTGAGATAATGTTGATTATTAAAAGTACAAACTACATTTGTAGATTCACCTCTCCCAATATGTAGCTCTATACTGCAATGAATTCAATTGCAGTTCAAACAGATTCAAACATTTCTGTTAACTGATTCATATGAATTATTGGAGTGTGCTTCTAAATGATCAACATGCAATTAGCCTTTCATTCTGATTTTTTTTTCTTTCCTCAAAATATGGACTCGGAGAAAAATATGCAATTTAAAAAATTGGCTTAAAAGCCATTTTGTTGACATTCTCAGGCAACCATCTTCTTCCACTGGGATTTACTGTTTTAGAAAACAATAGCTTAGGTCTCATTAATGTCCATTGAATTCCCATAAATGCTCGGAGCTCCGGTCTCATTATCTCTGTGGCCTATTGGAACAGAGGCGACAGCTTTGCAATCAACTATCAGCTCCCTCCATTGTGAGGCCCCTGTTGCTGGAATTGATTCGGCCTTGGACACTTCATTGGAACAAAAATTTATTGTTTCATGGCACATATAATCAGCATTTGTTTTTGTTAGCTTTTCTTCTGAGGTTCATTGAGAAATGAGACATTGAATTGCTTTTAATGGTCAGGATACTTAATTGTTCATCAGATTCTTTCAATAAAATGTTTAAAGCAATCACGAACAAATCATGTATTCTGTTACACTTATAAAATCATTTTGTAATTAATATTTATTGGCAGATGCTATAAAAATTATAAAGAATCTGGATTTACATAATAAGCCTTAGTTCAAATTGTTTATCTTAATAATTGTTGTTAATTATGCAGATATTCTGGGTTACCATAGTTTATTTTCCAATGTACCATAGATATGTGTTCATTCATATTGATAATGCTTTAAAAAATCTATGATATCAGCCAAAAAATGATTTTGTTCCAATATGTGTTTTTAGATTTTCTTTGCGGCGTTTAGTGAAGAGCCAGCCCTTCTATTGGACGGTGATAGTCCTGGTGTTCCTCAACACCGTGTGTACAGCATCGGAGCATTACGGACAACCCAAGTGGCACGAAGAATTTTTATGTAAGTTCGGACAAAATAATCCAGTGTCAAGGGTCTTCATTCTTCATCCAGGAAATAAATTGCATACGAATGAATTTGATTCTTAAACTTACATGTATATTACTGGTCTGAATGGTACGTGTTAGTTTTTGGATTTACAAGTATGATTGAATTTTTCGTTTTTAATTTCAGATTACACAGAATTTGTTTTCCTAGGTTTATTTATATTTGAAATGTTGATAAAGATGTATGGATTAGGAGTGCGAATTTATTTCCAATCATCGTTCAATATATTTGATTGTGGAGTAAGTATAGATCAGATCTGTATATAGGTGGTTTACCTCAAATTAAATGCCCATAAATTGCCTCTCACCATCAAATATCCTTTGAAAAAGTTTTTTAAAAAGTTATGGTTCATTTCATTTAAATGATATATAAGGACAAGAGGTTAAATACATTTAAACATTAATTGAAGAAAGAGCAATGGAAACAATTTTGGTTGTAAATTGAAAAGTCATTACTTAAATACTTTTTATTGTACATTGTTTAATTGAACGTATTACATGTACTTAAAAATACATTCTAGGCTTAAGTGCGTGTACAAGGTTTTATAGAACATGAGGAAAGAAAGATAACTCTGTTCTGCCATTCCCTTGCAGGTTATCATAGTTAGTATTATAGAAGTCATCTGGTCGTATTACAAGGATGGAGCATCATTTGGGATCAGTACCCTCAGAGCTCTCAGGCTACTGAGGGTGTTCAAAGTGACCAGGTAGGAATCAACTTCAATGTGTTTTTGGAAAGTGAAAAAATGCAAGATTAATTTGCAGTTAAAATGATATGATAAGACAAAAAGGAATGGGGATTAGTGATTAAAGAATTACACACTGTTGAAAAATAAAATAAAACCTCATGTTCTATTTTTAGAATAAGAATAGAATAAAAGAATTTAATGGGCATTAATTTTAGTTTTATTGAAACCTAACCTCAAAGCCCAAATATATGACATCATAGGAGTTAAACCTTGAAATTTATTCAGTTATTTGTGATAATTAATACAGAGGTCAATATATGTGTCTTAAAATATGTAAGCTTTGGTTAATTGTATTACAGATACTGGTCCTCACTGCGTAACCTGGTGGTCTCTCTGCTGAGCAGTATGAGGTCCATCGTCAGTCTGTTGTTCCTCCTTTTCCTCTTCATTCTCATCTTCGCTCTGCTTGGGATGCAGCTCTTTGGAGGAGAGTAAGTACAGATAGATGCACTGAAAAGGAATTTATATATATCAATACAGGAAATTCATTTGTGTATTAGGAGGAAGATCCCTGTATATTTCCATTTTATAAGCAGTATTGTAAAATGTGATGGAATGAGAAATTAGTTCAGATTGTTTAGCACTCTGCTGACCTGGAGAGGCAAATTGTAGGATTCAATTTTTTGGTTTGCTTAGCACGGGTATTCTGGTAGCTTTACTTAGTAGTATATAATCTTTGTTCAGCATATTCATGCATAATGACATATGTTTACAGGATGAACTTTGATGATGGAAGGCCAGCTGCACACTTTGATACATTCCCCATAGCTTTATTGACTGTATTCCAGGTAAAGAGTTTACAAACATTCAATAAGTACCCACTTTATAAGCTACTCTAAACCTATAGGTATAGATATTTGGTTAATTAAGAATCATTCCCTGTTAGCACCAGAACATCTTTTTCGAAGTTTCTTAAACAAAAATTAATGATGTTTAATTCAGTAAAGCCTTTGGTCAATTTTACTCTAGCTTGAATGGTTTTTGATTGACAGATTCTGACAGGAGCGGATTGGAATGAGGTGATGTACAATGGGATCAGAGCTCATGGGATCGAGGAGGGGGACAAGAAGGGGATGTTTTATTCTATCTACTTCATCATCCTGGTGGTGTTTGGCAACTGTATCCTTCAATAATTACTGATACTTTAAGTGGCAGAGAAGTACCGGTAATATAGTTACAAATGTTACAGAAAAGTTTGTACAGTATGTCTAAGATCAAAATGATATCCATTTGAAAAAGAACCACATTTTTTGAAGTCCCATAAAGAAGAATTTATGTTTATTAACCCAATCAGATATTTTCTAACTTTATATGTATACATGCATCCATTGACATTGGACATCTATGCATGAATATGAAAGCAAAGATTTGTTGTCCTTGACCCCTGTACAGACACACTGCTGAATGTGTTCTTGGCTATCGCCGTGGACAACTTGACCAATGCACAGGAAATGACTGCTGCAGAAGAGGAAGAGGAAGTCGGCCGCAAGGAGGTACCAGTTTCTGCTGGGAACCAGTCCTTTTTTAATTTTTTTTAAGACGTAAATTCTACTAGTATAGATTCGATGAGTCTTTTTAGATATGTGTAAGAAAGCAGTTACATAGTCATATCTGCAACCATGATAAGATCATATCATTCAGTGTTCATGTAGTGTGTTGCTTTGGCTTTCATACATAACAATTTGAAACATCCTGCAATTTGCAAAATTGTTGTAAAGGGTATGTTTATTATTGTAAAACTGTAAGCCTTGCATTTAATTTGCTTGCATGATAACATCTGCAGTTACCGAAAGAGGAATTTCAAAATAAATTGTTAATTTTTACTAAAATTATTCATTCTATTTATTTGATTTAAACATAAAAAGATTGAAATCCCTCACATTGCTGTGGTAAACGCTTTTTGAAATCATTTGCATGTTTTTGTAATGAATTGCTTGTTTCGTAAAGTTCATCATTTATCCGGAGGTGACCAGCTGACTTATGCTTCATGTAATCCTTTTGATGGTTTTCCTTTTGACAGCATTTAGAAGAAGTCAGACAAGACGTCCATAACCAATTCACAGACCACTTCCAGGTTGAATTCAAGCATTTTTACAGTACTCTTCAAGTTTCTGTTAACTCTCCTTATTTTCAAGCTAACTCCTGATTATTTCATTTTCTGATATCTTAATCTTTATTGTACATCCATTATGCCAATTATTCACATTTTTCCTTTATGCCAATTAATCACATTTTTCCTTTATGCCAATTAATCACATTTTTTCCTTTATGCCAGTTAATCACAATTTCCAATCCTTAATGCCAGTTAATCACAATTTCCAATCCTTAATGCCAATTAATCACAATTTCCCATCCTTTATGCCAATTAATCTTATTTCCTATCCTCTATGTTGGCTACATCACATTTCCCATTAAATTCAATTTTTAATAAAATCACCTTTTCTTTAAATCACCACATTTTCATCAGAAAAATTTAATTCTAATTTTCTTTATGATATTGACTGCATGTATATATTTACCTGTAAGATTACCTTTTTAGAAGATAATAGAAAAATAGTTGCCTCATTTAGTATATCATACATTTTAAATGTTACACGTACTTATCTATTCATCTAGAAATTTTATACATCTTGTATGCCATTCACTACTAGTATTCTCTCACAGTCCAAAAGTATGGAAATGGGAATAATCATAATTGTTTCTGTATATAATATCTATTTTAACCAGAATTGTAAAGACAAAGCTGATGGATCTGGATCAACCCAAGATTAACAATATGCCTCCTGCATATAAATTTTTAATGCATTTTGTTAATGTATTGTAAAGAGCCTATTGTCTGTACATAAGCAATAGATAAAGGGCTTACTCTGCACTGCAGGGCATCATTGTTAATTATTGGTGTACCGGTATTTGTAAATGATTGCATCTTTAATGTGCATTTTCAAGCCTTGATTAAATTTAGTTAATTAGAGGGTACAGTACAGTTTACAGTTTAATTCCAAGTGACATGCTTTGTACTAGCTATGAATCACAATCTAAATTCTTGGTTAAAATAAAATTATCAATTTCTAATTTTGTGCTTTTGTTTGAAATTTGAAATTACTGTATTTTTATTGAATTTTATGCTTTGTGTTATTGTAGAGAAACAAACATGAAAAAGAACTGTTGGAGGAAAACTCTGGTGGACAGCAAGTGACGGTTAATATTTGTCCCCCCTCCCCAGCCAATAATGAGGAAAACCCCAAAATCAGCAACTTCAATTAGTAAGTTAAATTTGTACATTCTCTGTGTGATAATTCATACATCATTTTCACTCTTTTTTTAATTAACAAAATGTGCATAGAAAGAAAAAAAATAGTTCCTTAATTATAATATATACATTTAATATTTTTATACTGTGTCAGTGATAATTTGATGTAAACCAACTAAATCAACTTTAACTCGCAACAATTTTAATTAAAAATTAACGAGTGATAAAATGTTTCAAATGACATCTTAAGACAAATTTTGTGGCAACAAACATTGTGAAAATAAGGTTTTCACAAGTCTCAAAATGTTCTTATATGCCTAATGGCTTCTATATTTTTAACCCTCCTCAAAATTCAGTCTCACAGTGGTATTTTCAACCAGGGATCAATATTTATGCCCTCGTTCGAAGAAGGGAGCTAGGGCATATTGCTTTGCTGTTGTCTGTCTGTCGGTTGGTTGGTCGGTTGGTCCATCAACAGTTTCTGTTTATTTTCTTCGCAGAGGTTGCATGTAACTGAAATGAAATTTGGTATACAGATTTATCATAAGAATATCTAGGTCAAGTTATGTTTTGGATACGATAAAGCTATTTTTGACAGACTTATGCTTTTTGGACTTAGAAAAATTTCAGTTATTTGCAGTTAATTTCCGTTTATTTTCTTTGCAGAGGTTTAAGTTCAAAACCTGTTAATTTCATTTCCATGTATACTGCCCATAATGTATACTGCCCATAATAAAGGCTTGTGCACCCTATAATGTATGTCCAAGGGAGTGGGGCATAAGTGTTTCACAAACATCTCTTGTTTGTATATAGAGTTTTTGAAATATTATATGGCAGGATTGTCAAGAATCTCTTTTGAAATTTTAGTACAGTGGGCTTCACTTTATATGATACCTGTTTAATATTATAGTTGGCTTAGTATGATACACTCTACTGTCTGCTCTGTTATTCAGCAGATATCAATGAGAGGTAATTAGCATTTTGACATCATGGACTTTTATGAACCATCCTAGATAAATTTTTCATTCACAGTATCTCTTTTAGCAAAGACAGCAACCATCAAAATGACCTGAAAAATAATAAAAACACTGCCAACGCTGTCACAAAGAAAAGTAACATCTCACAGAATCAGTTTGATAACGATGGATTAGATACAGGTAAGCTCACACTTTACGTAACTTTTTTTTTTTAATTGATATTTTATATGTATATTTTCAATTATTGCTTTTAATGTGAAGTTATTTCCCATGGATATCAAATTGTTGTTTAGTGTAAGAAGCATGATGAAATAACTTTGTGTTTTCCTCCTTCGATAAAAGTTGATCAGCATGATAATCATATGTTGTTCATTCGTTGTTTTTCTTTATTGTTATGCCATTGCTATATTTATAAAGATAAGTGATTATTGTTTTGATACATATATTTGTATAAGTGGTTGAACAATTTCTCTCATTGTTTCTTCCGATTATTTTTGCCTCATTGTTGTCTGTATAGTGTGGCATACATTCTAATTTACAGAAAATAATGACTTGGTCAACAATAATATACCAAGAGGTACCTTTTCTTTCACCTGCATGTGCTTAATGTTGTGTGTGGCCCTTAAATTACTTTGAATGCTTTTATGTTTTTACACATAGTCTTTCACTTGTCACTGCTTTGCCTGATATAATTTGACACTAACTTTTCAAGAAAAATGTTTTTTTCTGTGTAAAGTTCCGAAAGATTTTGCACTTAATGACAAGCTATTGTTTTTACAGCTGTAGTTTGCTTTTTGTTAATTTGAAATGATAATGTGAACCTCTGACTAATATAATCACATTGATTCCTGAAGTAGTAACTGAAATAAATGTATTTGAAATTTAATGCATTCATATTGCTTCATTAGTCCAACAAGCTTGAAACTTGAAATGGAATGATAATGACATTTCAAAAGAACTTTAGTTTTATATTTATTCTAGCTATTCATATGTACCTCACTTAAATTTACACATAATATCTAGAATCAAAAACAGATATACATGTATTTGTGATTACAGATAATTTAGCTTGTTTCAATGTTTGTCAATTTTGTCAGATCATTTTACTTTATCTAGACATTTCACCCATTTTGTTAATTGTTTATTTTTTATTTGGGGTTTTCACCAATTTATTAACAATCATCAGCACCCTTCAAAATCTGAATGCTTTTGTATTTAGACCAGGTTCAGTTGTCTTGACCATTTGTAGGTCAATGGTTTAGATAAATTTTAAAGTGTTGAAAGAACAAACTCAATTTCATTTGGTTTTGAAATGTCATGTGTTGTGTCCTTGCTGAACTTAAATAGTGGTAATAAA
This sequence comes from Magallana hongkongensis, assembly GCA_016163765.1. Taxonomy (NCBI): domain Eukaryota; kingdom Metazoa; phylum Mollusca; class Bivalvia; order Ostreida; family Ostreidae; genus Magallana; species Magallana hongkongensis. Next base: position 51,319,339 of record WFKH01011581.1, on the reverse strand, counting down.
TAGCTGTTAAACTTGGATTTACTTATCGATAATTAATATGAAGAGTCTGTTGTAACCATATTACAATATACATACCCGTATATCCTGGCATACAAGAGATATTTAACAGAGATCTAATTGGTGCTTTTCAGACAGTAATAACAGTGAGGACCCCCCTCCCCAGGCCCCTAAGCAGGAGGAGGAGGGGGCTTTTGGAGGTCCCCGCCCCATGTTACCTTACAGCTCAATGTTCATATTTGGACCAAAAAACCCGTAAGTTAAGAAAAGTTCACATATCATTACCATACCATTACCATTTTTTCACAAAAAAAACATTAAGCAGGATCAACAATGAAGAATTTGGATACAAGCAAATGAAGTTATCATCCTTTAAAGACAGATACTTTTTGCCAATTAATTGACTTCTAATGTGTGATGTTGTTATTTTTCAGAATCCGCCGCTTTTGTCATTTTGTGGTTAACCTGCGCTACTTTGACTTGTTTATTATGATTGTCATCTGTGCCAGCAGTTTTGCGCTGGCCACAGAGGAACCAGTCAACGAGGATGCTTTCAGGAACAAGATTCTGAACTACTTTGATTACGTGTTTACCATAGTCTTCACAGTGGAGATGATTCTTAAGGTATGCCAGACCCAAGTCTACCGTACATCGGGTTATTTTTACGTTGATATCTTTTTCGCTTTTTTCGCAAACACTTTTAATTCCCCCAAAAATGCAAAGAAAACCCAGAAAGTGTATCTGGAATTGTTTAAGAAATTTTTTTTATCGTTTAAAATGACATATGACACAAATAAAAAAGGTAACATTATTACTCCATTTTCGCAAAGTTTGTGACACACAAAAAACCTCCGGATACACTGTATAGGAGTATATATCCTTTTTACGCACCTCATTCTTATAAGCTTTTTCTTCCCATGATATGTACAAATTATACGTGATATGGATGAATTATACCTGATTTTAAGACTTGGATAATAATTTTCATATTTTCACCACATAGCCATACATACAGTTGTCAATACAATAAAGTTCTATTGGACGTTAATTCTTGCTGTGTCTATGCTTTATTTAGTGACCTACACTTCTCTGTCTTTGTAGGTCATAGACCTAGGTGTGTTCCTCCACCCCGGGTCCTACTGCAGAAACCTTTGGAACATTCTGGACGCCACCGTCGTCATCTGTGCCGTAGTGGCGTTCTTCTTTGAGTATGTATTCAGAGCAGACACATTCTCTCCCTTCCCTGTATTACAATACAATCTGTGTATTTCAAAGTCTAAGAAAATGATTTTTTTTTTTTACTTAAAAGTCTATTCAAAAGATACTAAGTTTATAGTTAACTGTCTGCATATAGCAATACCTATATACAATAAAAAAAATAATTTTATTAAAACAATAGTTTTTGAAAGAATTTAAAAAAAGGTCTTTTTTTACAGTTTTCAGGTGTACAGTGTGACTTTATATATTTAAACAATAAAGTAATTTGAATTCTTGATTTTCATGATCATTCTATGGCTAGAGTTGAGTTTTTTTAAATTTCAGATTTATACTCATAATGAAAGAAAAAAATATACAGATTGAATTGAACTTGTTTAATGGACTTGTTACTCTGTATTGTATTGCAGTTGGATAAAAATAATGATTGAATCAAAGTCATAGATCAGATGATGACCGCAGTAGAGCACAGATTTTTTTTTAATTATACAGTGCAGTATTTTAAAGATATATTAATATGGCGGAATATGCAACTTCTAACATTCATGATATTTAACTGTAGTATTAACGATCAGTTAGAATTATCATTAAAATTACTTGCACACTAACAATTAACAACATCATACTAAGTTGACAATTTTTTGTAGGCATAAAAAAAAAAGAAACTTTGCAGGTTAAATTTGTGAACAAATCCTTTTCTTTCCAAACAATAATTAAGTTATGTTGTAAATACTTTATCTTTAAACAGCTGTATGTATATGTCTCATAAGGATTGAAATTTTGATATTCCAAAATATTTTTCTAAAGCACTTTAAAAATGAAGTTTGCAGATTTCAGGAATATGTGTATTATGTAAAGTTGCAATAAAACCTTTCATCATTTCTTTTTCATAAGTGCAATCTCAGGTTTTCTTGTTTGTACACAGAAAAATCAATGAATTTTCAAAATTTTCTGAAATATCATTGTGAATGCACTAATGATAAACATTATGCAACATTTTACCAGTCTCTTTGTATTCTTTTTACATATGTTTACATGTACATGTATCTGTAATAAGCTTTTTTATGTACAACAGATGATTGGGACAAAGGTTCATGAGAAAGGCAATTTGGGATGAAATTATTTTGATTTGAATTTACTTTGCACATATTTATGGCCACAAATTTATTGTCATTAAAATGTTTTTAGAATGTTTCATGAAACTTTCTGATCATCTGTTGCATGTAAACGATGTCATACAGGCAGTGGGCACTAATTTCATCATCTCTGAATATTACTAACTATGGCTATACAACTATACTTGTGTCATTTTGTCTTTTAACATGTCAGTTTAATTTTCATTAATTCTTTTAAACTATTATTATTTCCTCTGCTTTGAACTGGATTTCATTTCACTCTGTTGATGCTTTTTTTGACTTCATTTTTGATAGTAATACAAATGTCCCTAGGTAAGTTCTTGATATTGTAGAGAATTGTACTGCCACAAATTTCCTTCTAGTTCACCAGTGTATAAGCTCCAGCACACTTTTTACCCTTAATTAACTTCTAAAATCACTAATATTATAACATCCACCTAAAAAAACGAATTAATTATTGAAACGTCTTTGCAGTCCCGATTATGTCCAGTGTTGGTTTATTGGTGAATATATTGTCGAATTTGATAAGTTTACTCAAAGCTGTGGTTATTCAATTTATTTTTCCCCTCCTCTCATATCCGAATCAAGTTTTAATTCTCCAATTTACAATTTTTCTAAGGAGACAGAATGCAAGTTATTCCCATTATTTTTCTATGAGTAATATTCAAAGTTTTCCACCAATAGGTTAATTATACTTAAAACTTTTATTTTCTATGTGGATTGGGAGAACAAGTGAAACAGAGTGGACAGCAACATATTAAAATTTATTTGTAATTAAGGGATTAATGACACTTTTTGTAGATCATAATAACATGTAAGCATAGTCTTGCCATAAAAGTCAAACATATATTTCATTTGTTTCACTGGAGTACATTGTGATCAATACTGCTCCCTCTATAATAGAAATGAAGAAAGCCATGCAACTTGGACTTAATTGATTATGAAATATCTCACACTGTACTGTTTTATCTGCTAACTAATTCACATTGTGTACACTTACTTTGATGTTTGGGGGTGGGAATGGGGCAAGAATTAGGAGATGGGTTCAGTGAAGAGTAACTACGCCCTGACACAGAATCACTGGTCACCTAAGATCTATAGCTTTGTCTCTATGGACTGCACATTGTCCTCTCTCTCTCTAGTTGATTGGCTTTAGGTTTGAGATCTAGTTGCCAGATTGTAGTGAGCAGGCAGGTTGAGGGTATTATTTTAACAGTTTTTTTCTATTGCTGTGTCACCTTTTCATGTGGCAATGACAACACTTAGAACTGATAGTAGCTTGATTGAAAATGATTAACTCAAGTGGAATCTGTACAGGTATCTGAAATGTCTTTTAAATTTAATGCATAGTAACATTATTTCTTTACCCCCCCAAAAAATACATATTGATCTGTTAAATCTATATTAACATTCTTAAACTGAGGTAACAGCTCAAATGATCAAATGCAAATGGCAATAAAAGTAAAATACGCCTGGATATTAAGTTCATTCATGAATATATATAATGGTCACCTCACATTTTCTTATTGTGCTTTGAATTTAATAGACTACTGGCATATTTATAAGAGAATTATAAGTCAGATCTAATTATGAAATAAAATCTGTTTACTGATTTTCATATATCATAGTAAAAATATAGCTGTGAAAAGATGTAATATTATTGGTCATTATGATCTGACCTAGTTCATTTTTTGTTGAAACTTTCAGATAAGTTATTACCGCCAATGAATGGCTGTTTACAGACTTTAAGAGGGCTTGATGGTCAAGGCCATTTTTTTTACTATGTTCATATCCTTTTGAAAGAGAGCTTTGTATAAAAATGTAGGAAAATATTCAAATTTTAAAGTTAAAATATTAGGTAATTTTCTTTACTAAATAATACCCAAAGTTTATATGGCTAAAACAATCTTATGGAACATTTTAAGGTAGATCTGATGGGTATAAGAAGAAGGTACAATTTATTTCAATATTTGCCCCAAAATTAAAAAAATGTTTAAATCTCATGAAAATGCACATATAACATCTTGAATATGTGGGTATATAAAGTACAAAGTTATATACTTTTATCTTGTTTCAAAAAATAATAATGACTTCAACAATTAGGCATATTTCTACAATTTAGTAAAAAATGATGAAAAATTGCGCATTTTCTTGTAGTTTTTTGAAGAGGAAAATGCGTCCGCAGCCGTCGCCCACATCGAAATTAATATATTTTATGTGATATCACATCATAAAGTTATAATGTGAGTTTCATCATGGGCGAAAGCTGCAGACATAGTTTTCTATTCAAAAACCACTGAAGAATAAGTATCTTCTGCTCAGTTTTATGAAAATTATGGGAAAATGCACTGTTTATGACGTCACTATTAGCCTTGTGAAAATTCTAATCAGGTAACTATTTATAGATTCTTAGTTTATGGGTATTTTTGTGTAAATAAATGTTGCATTTCCATTTTTTGTGATATTTTTAAAAATCATTCTAAAACAGGGCAAAATATGACTAAAAACCGTACCTAGTTCTTTGTTGACCATCCAGCCTCCTTAAGAACCATTTATTCTATGACAAACTTGAGTCATTGAATCATTATTTGAATATAATAATTATAGAAGCATGATTGTTCTGCTCAAATCAGTGGAACAATAGGGTAAGTAATGTTCAAGTTAATGTCGCAGCAGCATCCCTTCATCATCTTGCGATCAAACAGCTTGATTGCATGGATCACTTACATATTATATATATACAAGTCCTGTGTCCATAGATCGTGATTTTAAAGCAAGAAGAGATTACATGTTTGTTGATTTTATGACAGTCAATAATTGTTATGCATCGTATTTGCATACATGTGTATATCCTGAGCACTTATACCCCTGTGACATGCAATTTGAGACACCTCACCTCATTGGATCATTCAGTCATACTATATATAGACACTGTGTTATGGAAGAGCAATGCAGGCTTTGGAATTATGGAGTTGTTTTTTTTAATTTGTTCTTAAAAAACATTTTTTTTTTTCATCATCTGAGCCGTTGAAGTGTAAAGAGATAGAAAACCTGTAGGTTGCAATGATGCTTTTTACACCCCCCACAAACAAAGTTTGGGGGGTATATAGGAATCACCTTGTCCATCTGTCCGTCTGTCTGTGCAATCGTGTCCGGTCCATAAAGAGAAACATTGGAAGTTCTTACTTCACACAAAGATTGCTTATGACATGAGGGTGTGACATGATTTTGACCCAATGTCATGTGAGCAGGTTCAAGGTCACTGGAAAGAAAAACTTTATTATTTGTGTCCGGTCTATACCTTTCTTATGGAGAAATATTGGACATTCTTACTTCACACAAAGATTGCTTATGATCTGAGGGTGTGTCATGATTTTGACCCAAGGTCATTTGGGCAAGTTCAAGGTCACTGGAAGAAAAAGTGCAAAATTCGTGTCCGGTTTATATCTTTCTTATGGAGAAACATTGGAAGTTCTTACTTCACACAAAGATTGCTTATGACATGAGGGTGTGTCATGATTTTGACCCAAGGTCATTTGGGCAAGTTGAAGGTCACTGGAAGGAAAAGTACAAAATTTGTGTCTGACCTTTTTTTAATGGAGAAATATTGAAAGTTCTTACTTCACACAAAGATTGCTTATGACCTGAGGGTGTGTCATGATTTTGACCCAAGGTCATTTGAGCAAGTTCAAGGTCATTGGAAAGAAAAAGTTCATAATTTTGTCAGGTCTATACCTTTCTTTTGGAGAAACATTAGACATTCCTACTTCACATAAAGATTGCTTATGAACTGAGGGTGTCTCATGAACTTGACTTAGGTTCAGTTGTGCAAGTTCAAGGTCATTGTTAAAAAAATACATAACTCCTGTCTAGGCGGCATATCTTGTAATGGAAAATGATTAAAAGTAAAATTTGACACAAAGATTGTTTGAGACCTGTCAGTAAATATGTCCTGATCAGGAGCTTTGGTCATTTTTGTAAGTTCAAGGTGCATCCATTACTTCCAATAGAGAAATAAAGGTACTTGAGTTATTATATTTTCTTAGCAGGGGTATCATTTGTGAGCTTGCTCACAGTACCTCTAGTTTTATTTTCATACATGTATTTGTAAAATTTGAAAAAGATTTATTTTTTTAACCATCAAAGAGTCGGTTTTTGTATGATCAGGAATGGACTAGGGCTGAATGAGGATGTACCACAAAGCTTCAGATCTGAACATTATTTTGAAATTTTGAGGAATCAAAGGAGAATAGGTTCTCTCTTGATAAATAAAACTCTTTCAGACTTATTGTCTAGAAGATAAAATGCTTACAACCTTCTGAAGCTGAAACTGAATTTAGAGACTTGGCTGTATTTAACCAAACTGACTGATCAATGGTTTATGATTTCCCAGAAGTCACATTGCTCTTTCATTTAATTTGTTTTAAAAATTAGAAAATAACCATGGTTTTGTACAGTGGTCTTGGTAGTTGTTGTATGTGATTCAAATTTATACCCCCAAATATTCATGATGTTTTAAAAAAAAATAGTAAATTATTCATTCAATTAAGTCTTAGATAAAGATATCAAGATATTGAAAGATTGACATTATTTATTGCTATAACCTCAATATGTTAACAATGTTTTCTTGAAGATCAAAAGGTAGGATATATTAATGAAATTAATGAGAAGTCAGATTGAATGTTAAGAATGTAATCATAAAGGTCCAAAAATCTAATTGTATTTCTTGACCCCTTAAAGTTTTAAAGAATGTTATTAACATACATTAATGCTGTAATAGGACACATGTTTTTGCTGTATGAAGGATTTACAGCATAACTTACAGGAAGCATTTTGTATTTACAGCATTAAGGAAGCGGTGTAAGGAAAGATAAAGTTGTACATTATATATATGCTGCTAACAATTAATGCACTCTATTTTTGAATTCTACATTTTTGTTACATACACAGTTACTGTCCTTGTGGTGAAATTAATATAATGAATATATTACACATGTTGTTACCATGGTAACCATGCATGTATCTATGACAACAGTGGACAGTCCTGTATTGTGAGCTGTACATTTATGTATATATCTATATTTATCTAAAAATATGATTTTTGACCGTTTTGTACGTGACCCTGCACCGCAATTCCCTGCTAAGCTAGTCAGAGGCTGCGCAATGTTTGGTGGGAATGACCTTGTGCTGAATGACGGTGTATCACACAGCTTATGAACATATTTAAGTCAAACTTCATTTTTTTGAAAATTTCTCCAATCACCTCCCATTCCCAACACAATTTTTTGGACAAGCTTTGCAGCTGGCCCAGTAAAGCTAAAGGAACATTCTGCTCTTCCTTTTTGTTTTGTGATTTTTAAATTTTTTTTTAATTGCATAGCATTTATATGCAAAATTTTGAGGTTGAAAAAGTTAATTAATCATTAGAGGTGAGAGAATTTTCCCTCATATAAAATGTTGAGTAGAAATTTAGACTGTGTAGTGATGTCATATGTATTCAAAGAGAGATAACTCTTGTGAGTTCTTGGCTACAATGTTGTACAAGTTATCTACCTTTAAGATGTATCTGTCCTCTAACTTTGTGTATTCTCTCAGTGTTCACAGCCTCCTAGTTCAGTGTGTTCAGCACTATAGCTGTTGCTCACTTATGAGTGCTGTGTGGCCACTCTGACTTCAGTGTGGGTTCTGTATTTTGCAGTGACACTGCCAGTAAGAACCTGAACACAATCAAATCAATGAGGGTCCTGAGAGTGTTACGTCCACTTAAAACTATCAACAGAGTTCCAAAACTGAAGGTTTGTATTTCGTGAATTTATTGTATTTATTGCATTTATTGTATCAGATAAGGCCAAACGTGTGTCAAATTAGTCAATCTGCTCAAATTAAAATATTTAAAACTGAGTTTTGTGAAGCAGTACAATGGATTTTCGATCAGAAATTATTCATTGTTCTGAACAGCTCTTATAATTATTGAGAAAACCTTTTGAATTAATATACATGTAGTGCCATGCAACAAAATAAGTTCATTCTGAGCTATTTTAATTTTTCATTTCACATTTCCTAAATAGGCTGTGTTTGATTGTGTGGTAAACTCACTGAAGAATGTTGCCAACATTTTGATCGTGTACATGCTGTTCCAACTCATCTTTGCTGTCATCGCAGTCCAACTTTTCAAAGGGAAATTTTTCTTCTGTACAGACGAGTCCAAAAGTACAGAGGAAGAGTGTAGGTCAGTATAAAAATCAAATCTTAGTGAGTAGAAAGGGGAGGCATTTAACCCAAGCCTTTTGCCAATGCTGTAGTATGTAATATGTAAGGTGCTGGAATTTTGCAATAAACTGCATATTGAATGGATTCACTACATTGAAAAAGATGGCTGCATGGGTAATTATGTTTAACAATGATGATTTTTTTTTCAGGGGCCAGTTTTTTTCATATGAAGGGTTGGAAGATACACCCACCGTCAAGAATCGAGAGTGGCTGCGGCGTGACTTTCACTACGACAACCTGTTTGAGGCCATGCTGACTTTGTTCACAGTCACCACTGGAGAAGGATGGCCAGGGTAAGCTTGATAGATTCACAAATGAACTTGGAAATAAACGAGGTAGCCAAGTATAAATAAACCCTATTGCCTTACAAGAGTTTTCAAAGTACCTCAATATCATTGTTCAGAGCTAGCATGGTCTTCTTACTGTGTACTGGATTATTTTTACCCCATATGCCAATCATACAAATTATATGGAAAGATTTTGCCCTTTTCCGAACTTCGATGATTGTTCTGTTCCTAATTAGCTTCTTTATTTCTTCAGTTATAATAAACTGTTCCTTAACTGTATTATCCATTACCGGTATATCCAACAACAAAAAATCCAGGTAAAAGACTAAACCTAAAAAAAAAAAAGAAATACACTTGTTGTGTAACTAGGTGGCCTTTAATTACTACACAAGCACTAAATTAACTAAGATGGGTAGTGGCAGGAAAACTTTTATTGTTTCTGTGAATTAGTGGTCATTATCTGCACATGCTTTGGATACTGCATATTTAACGTAAGAGGACAAAGGATAATTTCATCAATCCATGATATGATGGTTTGGCTGTCACATCTTGTGTCTTCACTCCCTTTGCAGAATCCTCCACAACTCCATGGATTCCACCTACGAGGACCAGGGCCCCAAGCCTGGCAACAGAATGGAGATGGCTATCTTCTACGTTGTCTTCTTCATTGTTTTCCCATTCTTCTTCGTTAACATCTTCGTTGCCTTAATTATCATCACATTTCAAGACCAAGGTGAAGCAGAATTGGAGGACGCACAGTTAGATAAAAATCAAGTGAGTAAACAAACTTAAGTCACTCCCCATCCTTATAAAAAAAATAACAAAATGATTTTTGAATTGTTAAATTTCTTCAGTTTTCATTTTTCAGTAAGGATAACAAAGCTGCACGTTTATGTACTATTTGACAATATTAATGCTCTTTCTCAATCATTGGTTACTTTTTCATTATTTATTAAGTTGTTTTGCTGTTCTTTGATTTTCTTTCTAATCCGTTTGTTTTTATATGATAGTTCTTTTTTCTTAATTCCATTAGACATGCATCTTTTTTTAATATACATGTATAAGAGATACAATAATGTATTACATATTAGATATTGTTCTTATATTTGTTTGTAAGTGAGCTTGATCTCTTTTAGATTCTCAACTTTTCACCTTGACTTATTAGTGGTGGTCACTTGAAGTGACTTATTTGTAATATTTTGGAGCAACTTGTTTTATGTACTTGTAATTTGTAGAAAGTAATTGAGAATTAATGACATTTTTAGTTATCAACTATAGACGTAAGTAGTTTCAGGTGAATATTTGTATTAAAGTCACTCTCAATATCCTATGATGTGAATCAAAATACTGAAGACAGATTAACATTTTATGTATGATTAACAACACAAATAACATCACAACAAATGTTTAAGTCAAAGAAAGTTTGCTGAAATTCAAGTGATATGTGGTAACATCTATACTGGTACATGTATGTATTGAGGTTGTGGTTTAGCCAGTGGACATGTTGCTTCACATGATAAATTACAAATACCTGGTACAGATATCAGGATTTATTAAACTTCTTTATAGTAATAAAAAGTAAAGTAATTAACTCCGTTAATTTTTCAAGCAACAATCACTAAGTTCATTGAATGACATGGTTCTTGCTTACACTGATGGTTAAGGGTGAGTGTTGTGAACTAGCTAGCTCTCAGAATCAATCCTTAGATGTCGGTCTTTGGGAGTCAGTGTCACCATGTAGTACTGGGCTGTAGGTGTGTGTGTGTGATTGTCCTCATCACCTTGCAGTCTTTGGCAGGAATGGACACTTATGGAGCGGATAGGTTCTTTGTTTCTAAATGCTGTACATTCACATGACTACACCTTAATTGTTACATGGTATTGGACTCCCATTCAATAAGAGATATCCAAGTATTCCAGATATCAAATGTTACAGCACTCAATTTGTTTATGGAAGCTTGTTCATTCATATCTTAGAAATCAAAACCAGTTATTGAAGTTTTAAAATACCAGTACATTGATTTTGCACATCACAACACTGGTATTATGCCACAAATTTAACATTTTATGCAGTTATTCAAACTACATGTTTATAATTTTAACTGTTTATGTTACTAGGCTAGCTAGAGTTGGGGCCATTTAGTCAAGTGGATTTTGTATATACTGTATGTCTATATAATGCTGAGATATTATGGTAGAATGATTAACATTGTTATTTACAAAAATTTAATAATGATGCATGTGCAGATATATAAAACAAATAACAAGTCAATATTGACAACTTGATTTAACAGCATGCCGGTATACATGGTGGACTAATTGGTAACCTGTGTTTGTCTGAATGATTTTTTTTTTTTGTAACTTTCTTTTTTATTCTTTGAATGACAACTTAATTAGAATTTGATTGGTTTTCAAATATCTCTGTAAAAGCTAACATGGATGTTTGCTTACTATATAACCCTGACATTTACCGGTACACTCTTTTCCCAACAGAAACAATGTATAGACTTTGCGGTGAATGCTCGACCCACCAGTAGATACATGCCAAAAAACAAAAAGACCATCAAGTACAAAATCTGGAGGCTCGTCGTGTCGACTAAGTTTGAGTACATTGTAATGACTCTGATCGCCTTAAATACAATAGTACTCATGATGAAGGTACGTCTTCATGTCAGCCACTTTCTACTTGTTGTTCATTTGTTAATCAGAGTTTTTCCAAACATGCTTTCCTATGATCATCATATATAGTCAAGTGTAAACTGTCAAGGTAGATGGATTACCTACTTTCAGGTGTCTCCTTTGATGACCTTGACCATAACCACTTCAATGTCATAGGAGATAATTTAGCAATTCATGCAATTTTATAAACAAATTTTTTTTGTACTTTAGATTATTGGCCAGTTAAAAAGGCAAATGTTGCTTCTATACATGTTAATAAATTTTGAAGTTTTTTACAGGACTGAAATATATTGAATTGTTTATGTACATATAGAAAGACTGTTATAAGCTAGTTGAATATTTATCATATTCATACATGTATATGGAATATACCGAGATTTTTTTTAATGATGATGTGCTGTTTTTGTAATGTGCTATTTCCTTTCACAGCTTGAAAGGTAAAAAAAATGGAGCATCATTTTGTTCAGAAATAATTATGCCTGCATTGAGTGAAAATTCAGTTTCATGAAAAATTAATGAATATTTTGTTTTTTATTTCCCACAACTAATACTGTTTGGAAGATATGAAAGAAATTGAAACCTTTTGTTTTTGATAATTAACTAATTCCTGCAACACAGATGTTAAAATTGAGATTTAATTATCATTACCAACATTAATGCTAATTAAGTTTTTATTAAATTCTCATGCTTGCCTGTATATGCAATGAAAGAACTAACACACAGTTGTTTATTTTGAATGGTGTTGATAACATTTACCTCCAGTCCAGATATTTCAATAAAGGAATAAAATTCTGGTTAATTGTACAGGTTTAGTTGATGTTTAGAGTTTTTCCCATAAAAAAATAAATGAATTGAAATCTTTTATTAACTATGTTCCAATGAATATGCAGATAAGTTATTGTCCTATGTTGTTCGTTCACAGTTCCAGGGCATGAGTGAGAGGTACAAGGATATCCTTAAGTATCTAAATATGGGATTTACGATCATGTTCTCAATAGAATGTACCCTCAAGTTAATAGGGTTTGGAAAGGTAACCAGTGGCCAAGGGTGTCTCTTTTATTTCTCATTTCTCACATGTCTTCAACTTACTGGAATGATCATACATTTTGTCAACCAGCACCCCCCCCCCCCCCCCCCAAAAAAAAAAAAAAAACCAAAAAAAATAAAAATAAAAATAAAAAAATTAACAACTTTGCATGTACTGAAAAAAATCAATGTCTAACAAAGTTGAAATGACTCCACATAGATTCAGATGTTTGATGTTCAATGAAATCTGGGAGGTTTAATATTTGGAGACTTTGGAATTATTGCTTTTGCCAGTTGAGCATTTAAATGTTGATGAAATGTATGATCATTTTGTATTCATTTATAAGGGTATGAATTAATATATCACCTAAAAAAATATCTTATAATCTAGATATTTACAGCAATTAACAAATGCATATATTTTAATCACTTATTTATTCTAAAATCACTAGATTATAAAATATTTCACTGGAAAGGTACATGATCATGGTGACTCATTTCCTGACTGTATAGACCTAGTCAAAGTTTTTTATTTTAAACAAAGAGTTGGTTGTAAATGTCACCATCTTCTGGTATCCTTCTAAAACTTTTGAATTACAAACTTCAGTTCATTGTGCACCATAAGGAGTACTGTAAACCATCCCTTACATAAGTGATTTCAAAATACTTATGAATTCAAGTCAAATTTCAATTTAATTTCAAGTGAAAAATATCAAGTGACTTTGACTGGGAAACTGATCTTCTGTATTTATTTTTGGTAAATTTTGTGTCATTTGATGAACAAATCCTTCTTTTTAAAGAGAATCAACACTGAATGGTTTACAGTAGATTCACAAGACAATTTTGAGATCTTAATTGTCAGCTGTTTTCATCAGTCACTGGATGCACTTGGTGACAGGTCCATTGTATGAGGCTTTTGGAAGCAGACCTGTCCAATTTCAACCATTCATTTCGCTCTATATTTTCTATGCTCTGCATTACTTTTCCTAAGTTTTATTTCATGAAGTTTGTATGGCTGTTCTAAATCACAATGACCAAAGTTGAAACCATCACGGCAGTCAATAATCTGTTCAATTTCCGGTAGTTCTTATACTTATACATCATACAATGAAATTTGAGTTAATAATACTGATGTGCTTGCTCTGAAATCTGAAACGGACCCTGCCCTGAGAAACTTTAGTCATGTGTGTATTTTGTCTCTGATTGTAGGTGCATTTTGATGAGTGTTGTAGCAGAATTTGCTAACCATCACATTATTTAGAATCTCTTGCTACCTCTTTAAACCAAACATTTTTAACTGCCTTGATTTCAGTTCAGCAACAAAAGTAGTGTGGAAATGGGCCAACGCAATGAATTCCAAAAAAATCCAGAACAGCCTAAATACGAACGAGTTTTGATTTCGATAAATATAATATTCACCATCCTCTTCACTATTGAGTGTGTATTGAAGCTTCTCGCGTTCGGAATCAAGGTTTGAAATGTCAATTTGTACACAGTATTCCGTCTCGTACGTTGTTATACATTTTGATTTCAGAAGTTGTTATATTTGTCCTTTATTATTCACATGGACAAACTACCCATGTGTCAACCTTTTAGGAGTGCAACACATTTTAGAAAAAATTTTAAGTAAGAAAAATAATCCTGCCTCAACAGAACAGTTTCGAAACTCAATTCAATACAAATTCAAGAGATTGAGATTCACTTAAGTGAGATTTAAGTGAGATTCAAGTTATGCTCCTATCAAAGAAATGTGTTGACAGGACCTTCTAATTGGGTGTTGTCATTGTGAAAACATCGTCGAAGCAGACTCGGGATTTGCCTTCTTTGAGAAAATTACTTGGTTCCTGTTGAACTGATTTGCCTTATGCTGTTTATATTGATACAGTTTATATATATCTGCTCTCTACTCTGCTACTGCCTTTCTTCTGTCGCTTTGCTGAGTCTTTCTCTGTACAGTTAAAAAGTTAGATATGTGGAACATCTTTGTGATATTCTTAGATGAACTTCAAAATTAATGAGAAATATGAATGTAAGTAAGATCAGAAGTGGGTGATAAAACGACTTGCTAAAACAAAATTGAAAAATACATTTATTTCAATTTTGCAGTGAACATATACTGAGTAATTTTTAAAAAACCAACAGATAAGTGATTTAAAAATAAAAGTTATTAATTTTGATAAGAGAAACCCATTTTTAAAAATTTCAAACTGTGGTAGAAAATACATTTGCATCTATGTTTATGATATTCACACACTGGAATTGAATAAGTCTTTGTATTAAGTGGCTGACGATGTCATTTAGAAAAAAACGCTGTAAAGTATTTTCACATATGCAACAGTCATATTTGTTATGTTGAAGGACAGGTTATGGAGTAAAAGAAGGCATATCCAGAGTGATCCCCCTTTATTTGCTTACGTGTAGTCGTCTAAATTGTGAAGCGGTCGTTGTGGGCTTCCCCTTGTATCTATATCCATTCATATACAAGTGTTTCTAAGCAACCTATACTTTCTGTTGTTGGTTTATATTTCAATAGTTTGTTCGCAAAGTTTGTTAAAGAACCCATGTACATATTTTGTAAGTATAAGGTTCCGTAAAAAAAAAAATTAAATTGCAATGTTTGGCCATTTAAGTAAAATCTTGTATTTAATTGCTGAATTGAAATTTCTTTGTAAATTTGCATCCATTTGGTTTTTCAAGGAATCTGCATACTGTAAAAGTGGTTATTTACACATGGGGGAAATTTACACTAGTTACGCGGTAAGCTTAAAACCGCGTAAAATACCCCCATGCAAATGGTAAAAAACTCGCAACTTTAATGTGGTTAATCACGCATCTGCATATTTAATACCCATGCATATTGTTTGACCATAGAAAACGCGTACTTAACCGCCAGCATAAATAACCACTTTTACAGTACTATTTTTGTTCACATCCAGATTTTGCTTGCTTTTTCTTTACTTGCTTTTTTAATACTTTCATTCTCATTATTGCAGTATCTCTTTTTATACCAATTGATATTTTTAATTTTATTATGATAAATATTCATGTATATAGTAATTGTGTTATCTTTTTGTAAAAAATAAAGATTTTGAGTTATATTAAATAACTTTATCAATTAGAATATTAACTGTTTATTACAATATACTTTGATTAATTTTCTGCATTTCTAATATTATAAAGATATACATTTTAATGGAATATCACTAAATTAGAATTTTCAAATTAGAATTTTCAAATGGTATCTTAAAGACAGAGATGATTATGATTTATTTTATTGAAAACATTAAGATAATATCTTAATGGGTTTTTGATTTCCATTAACAGAATTACTTCCACGACCCTTGGAATGTTTTTGACTTTGTAACAGTCGTGGGCAGTATCACTGATGTGTTAGTGAATGAATTTGGGGTAAGTGGATCTCACTGCTGAAGGCCATTGAATGATATAATTTTTTGTTTCAGCTTCAGCTTTATCATTGCTATATGTATATGTATATGTATGGTTTTTGAGATTATTATGAAATCATAGGACTGTAACTTTTGTATCTTATTTGATTTTTAGAAAGTGATGCCTTGGCAAATTGCATGTACCACTGGTACTCATAAAAACACAATGAAAAAAAAAATATTTCTTTAAAAAAAATGATAAATGAGCTAATTAGTAAAAATTTTATGTTTTTTAAGATCATTCGAGTTAATATCATGATTTTCAAACAAGTACTTCTCAGAGAGAGTACATTTATTTCTTTCCCCAGGTTCTTTTGGTGACACTTAAATTTTACTCAAGATTAAACTTGAATATTGTCTACTTAACCCTTTGTAGGAGTTATTATCTCCAAAAGAGGATGGAGAGGTTTGTTTAACTACTGATAGTTATTGAAAGAAAATGCAATTTACATTTTTGCACTTTAGATTATATTCAAATCTGATTGAAATCAGCATGTCACATTTAATATTTCCTAAACCAAGTATTCAAATCCAAAATCCATATTTTCACACACAAAAAATGACATGCATACTGTATTGCAAAAGCACCAGATTACATTTATAGATTTGTTTAGCATTTCCATCAGATTTGCATGTTAAAATGGTTCTTAAATACCTTTATAGATTAAGAAAACACAAATTGAAGTAAACTACCAACAAATCAATCATAATGGCTAAAGTTCTGTTATCGCTGTATCTATAGTGGCCTGCACTGCTGTAGAATCATTCATTCTTCAAGCACCTCACTTTTCATCGTGGGACTTTTTTGTTTGTGAGAAGACTCCTCTGTTTTCGGATGTTGAATTCAGTTTTAGATGTCACAATCACACCATCATGGAAGTTGGTTTTTCTCCAGTACCAAGTGTACTTATAGCTGTAGAGCTGCTGTTCAATCGCCTTTGAAGGGTAGAATTTGATGTCAATGAATTTGATGCTTTTGTACCCTTCATAATCTTCTGAAACTATAAATAGGGGGCACAATTCCGTAGTTCTCTGGAATACCATTGCAGTGATGGTTGCTATCCTCTTGTATATTGATATTATGACTAGCGGATGACATATAGAATACCATGCACATATATCAGAGAACATTTTTTACCCTAGTTCTTGGGTATCAAACATGTAATCAATATTA
Organism: Magallana hongkongensis; assembly: GCA_016163765.1. NCBI lineage: Eukaryota > Metazoa > Mollusca > Bivalvia > Ostreida > Ostreidae > Magallana > Magallana hongkongensis. The sequence continues at coordinate 51,302,109 of WFKH01011581.1, read as the reverse complement.
TGTACATAACCACAGAAATTAACCAGAAGTATTTAAAGACCACAAAGACCTGTACAATAATGGAGGGCCACAAACTATGATATACGTTACTCTCCATTTTGCATTCTAGTTTAAAACTGTGCTTGCCATAGCATGTTTTAAAAAAAAAATTACATGTTAAACATTGCATGAGTACCTCTAGAGGTCAGATAAATATACTGTACCTATATTATGCAGAGTAATATTTTTCTTTCACATAAATTCAAAGTATACCGAATTTTAAGAAGAGGGCGGGGGTCCATCAAAATCTAGGCCCACTGTATACTGCTAGTCTGCATGTGTTGGTGGTAGGAGTTCTCATCCTGTCCTTGCATAAAACAGAAGTCATCTCCGCTAGAATCAAATATTTCAATCCCCCCTCCCCTTCCAGCTTGAATTGTTCCAGTACATGTATGATTTTCTTTAAATACTAGTAGTGTGTACCTATATATATATATCTGGATGTTGATAATTTTTATCCATATGTAGCATATACATTGTTTATATTATCAACCATGTAATTACTTTTCAGCAATTCTCTATGTCTGATTTATATTAAGTATTTAGACTTCTGTCATTATTACAATATAAACAAAATTTAAAATTTTCTTGAAATTACATCTAGCTGAATGAATAAAGATTTTCTTGTTCGAGGGTTCAAGCACCTGTGAGTGATATTTTGTCTGGTTTTTACAGAGTACCTACTCTAGCTTCAATGTGGGGGTGTTCCGTCTGTTCCGAGCAGCCAGGCTAATCAAACTTCTTCGGCAGGGCTACACCATACGTCTGCTTCTGTGGACGTTTCTACAGTCTTTCAAGGTGAGTCCCTCTACCCCTTTTCTCTTTCAATTTCTCTCTTTCCCTTTCTCACTTTCTTTGCTCTCTTTGCTCTCTCTCTCTCTCTCTCTCTCTTGTGAGTTATGGTAGTTTTTATAATCTCGGTGAACAATACTCCTGCATTTCAAAATATGAAAACACTGAATTCACGTGATATTATACTGTTAATTATTGAATATGGTCTTTCAGTATATTGCAATATGTCTTAGAAAAGTGCTAGAATATTACAATTTTTTTTAAATTTTGGACATTTTATATCCACAGGCCCTTCCCTATGTGTGCCTACTTATTCTTATGCTGTTCTTCATATATGCCATTATTGGCATGCAGGTAAATTGTCTGTGCATGTATATGGAAAACCTTGAGCAACTTATGAGTTTGATTGTATATATAATACTGTAAATTCCTTATCTTACGCGAGTACTTAATTCCGCTGTTTTGCATCAAATTGCGAGAATGTAAAATCGTGAGCACCAAGCAACTTATGAATTTGATTGTATATTTAATACTGTAAATTCCTTATCTTACGCGAGTACTTAATTCCGCAATTCTGCTGTTTTGCATCAAATTGTGAGAATATAAAATCGTGAGCATCACTTTTTTGTTATAATTTCATATAGCTCAAAACTGTCCAATAAATAAAAGGGAGATTTTAAAAATGCGCGAGGACTGCTTTTCGCAATTTTAACCAGATATTAATTCCTTGCGTTAAATAAGTAATTTACAGTAAAGGGAAAAAAAATTACCAGTATTTATTTGTTTGCAATGAAGGAGGGGAAAGATTAATTTTTTTAAAAAGATTTTTGTGAATTGTGGAATATTTAGGATTGGTCGAGGTCTAATGATTTGTTCTGATTGTAATGTCTGTACATTTTAGGTGTTTGGAAACATCAAACTGGACTCTCAGACAGATCTCAACAGGCACAACAACTTCAGAAACTTCCTATATGCTCTCATGCTTCTGTTTAGGTATGTAATATGTCAGTGTACATTAAAGGATCACAATTTTATCATTCTTGAACATTTTTAAAATATTCAAAAATTTTAAAATTTAAGTCAGATATTTTCCTATCTAAACAGAATTGTGAAAGAATCTATACTTTCTTTGTTTCAAGTAATTAATGAATATTTCTTCATCACACAGATGTGCCACAGGAGAGAATTGGCAGGCTATAATGATAGCATGCCTGTCGGGACAACCTTGTGACCCAGAGTCTAACCTTGAACCACCAAAGACCTGCGGGAGTTCAGCCATCGCCTATGTCTACTTTGTTTCCTTCATGTTTCTTAGTTCTTTTCTTGTAAGTAACTTTATATATGATTTATGAATGTAAGATGTTCAATGTTTTCAACATATCATTGAAAATTCATCCTAGAACTTGTAAGATGATTTGAAGCAAGTGTTTTGCAGTACATACAAGTCCTTCCAGTTACTGTGACTCTGTTGTAGATGTTGAACTTGTTTGTGGCGGTCATCATGGATAACTTTGACTACCTGACCCGAGACAGCTCAATTCTGGGCCCCCATCACCTGGACGAGTTTGTGAGGGAGTGGGCCGAGATAGATCCTGGAGCCACGTGAGTCACGCCCACAGCTAACCTGAATTTTTTTCCAAAGCACCCATCACACACCCACCTTTGATTTCTTAATCAATAATCAATGAAAAATTACATTTAATTCTTATAAAAAAACAAACTACTGATTGCTGCGTTTGTAGTTTTTCTATTGTATTTCATTAGAAAGAAAATTGAAATATCACATATTTTTTTAAGAGTTAAACTCCTCATGAACAGTCAATGGCTTTTTAAACTACTGACATTATTTACGTTTAATAGGGGAAGAATCCATTACCAAGAGATGTACGAAATGTTAAAGAACATCGAACCTCCTGTGGGCTTTGGGAAGAAGTGTCCAATCAAGTTCGCCTACAGGAAGTTGATCAGAATGAATATGCCCGTTGCTAGTGACAACACGGTCCATTTCACCACCACATTATTTGCTCTCATCAGAGAATCCCTCAGCATCAAAATGGGTCCTGGTAAGTAACCATCTTTCCTTACTTATTGTGATGATTAAATTCCATGAAATGTACTCTTTTTTTTTTTAATGATTTAAATTTATTTTCTGAAAAAACATATCATTGTAAGAGAATTGTTGTAAAGATTAACTTGGATTGAGAGCAAGATACTAATATAAGAATACATATTTAAATAGTGAGCAAGCTATGGGTACATATATAGGTACATGCATCTTACTACATCAAAGAGTAGCTTAACTACAATCATGCAGAAAAATGTTGGTTTTTTTTTAAACATGGGTGTATAGGATTGCTTATTGTACTTTAAATTTTCTGATGTACATGTACATGTAGAAAACATACTCCCAAAATAAAGACCTGGTGCTTCTTTGTTCATTCAAGGCTCTGTTTTTGATTGAATGACAGCATTATATGGCACTAATTTCAGTTGAAGAAATGGACAAACTTGACGATGAGTTGAGAGATCTCATTCGTAAAATGTGGCCTGTACAAGCCCGTAAGAAGAAACTCCTCAATCTGTTGGTGCCACCAAACAGTGGTATGTATTGGGGGAAGTACTGTTCTTAACATATATTTAACATTACAAAACAAAAATCTTGTGTCTTATTATTATTTGACAGATGTCTATTTCTAAGCGTTTAAAGGCAAAGATAAAAAAAAAAAAACAACAGCAAAATGAACCCCTAAATATATATTAAATTTTTTCCCTTTTTTTCACAGAATTAAATGATAATCACTTGACTGTTGGCAAAATATATGTTGGCTTGATCATTGCTGAAAACTGGAGAGCATACAAGTCAAGCCAGTCCAAAATGAACAATCTTAAAATGGTAAGTGTTATAGAATATTGTATTTTTGTTCAGGCAAAAAAAAATGTTTTGTTGGAAAAATTGTCCATTGTTGTTGATGCTGAAAACTGTGAAGAAACTGATGGTTGTGTTCCACTAACTTTTAAACTCCACCTTTATATATAGGTTGAAGATAAAGAGGAGGTTAGTAACCATGGAGACACTCCAAGTGCCGACATTGACCCAAATTTTGCCACCACTTCTGTCTAATACTTTACTAATTGTTGTCCAGTTTTTTGTTGACGCATGTTATTGAAGACAGATCCAGCCAAATAAAGGTTCAGAGTTATCCCTTGGCCATTCAAATTAATCTTTCAGTGGAATTTTTGTTCATTCTTACAATGGCTAAATGACCTTGAACTGGATCTGTCTTGACAGTCATTTTCAAATATTCTGGTCTACTGTAAATTGACTTCTCTTTAATAATGGCAGTAAGACCAGAAATTCTGCTGATGGCTGATACGGTGTGCAGGGTGACTCTTTAGTTTTTTTCAATACTCGCACCATTTTGTGTTCAGAGAGACATATATTTTCTCCACAGCACTGCCTTCAAGACATATGATTGCACCAGATTGAGTATCTGTATATAAAGTGGTCATTTATTTCAAATTAAATTTAAATATATTATGTATTTTACAAAATGTTTCTTTAAATTTTAACCTTCTTATGCACAAATTCGTTTCACAAAAAGGGCATTTACCCAGGCCATTACATATCAAATTTTCTGATATTTTTTTTTAACCTTGCATGAAATTTTGATTACAAGCATATGTAAGCACCTAGTTAATATATGGTGACATTTTTGGTAGGTTGGGAAAAATGAGACGGAAAAATCAAATAATAACTGCATGGGTAAAAGCTGGAAAGAATAAGTAGCAGAGGTAGATGCACTGGTGTTCTTGATCGTTTTAACACTGTAGATCATAAAAAACCTAGAAATTACAATTAATTAACTCGTGTGTGCAGTATTAATGTAGCTTTAGTTATAATAATATGTACTGTAGCGAGTTCAAATACTAAGTTATGCAAAATATTCAATAAACAAGAATATACACATGCTGGTAAATCTAATCGACATAAAGTTGTTTCAATAGCTCTTAACATTTCATTATATTTATATCCTGAGCTTATAGAGATGCAGTTTAACAGGTTAATTATAAGCTTCTAGGGTTTGGGGTGTTACTACTTATAAAAATCCTGAATTTCATCTGGTTTTTGGTACTAATGTATTAATAATGGGTCTAAATATGGCACTCACAACTGCAGTGTCATCCACGAAATCGGCAATAAATGCAGGTACATTTTGTTTTGTTTATTTCTTCTACTACCTTCTTCATCGTTTTTCTTTCTCTGATGAACAGTCTTATTTTTTACACGAACAAATTTTCTTTCTTTTCTTTATCAATGTTAATGAACCACGTCTACAATAATGTGTAATGGTATTATTATGTGTTCTGAAACCAGTTTTGTTTTGTGATTTTTTTTTCTTCTCAAGCTGTTTTTTCTGTCTTTGTTTTGTTACTATTATCTGCATTTGTTGTTTTCAGAGTAATATGGCTAAGGAAATACATGTACAGTCAAACTTCGTTATCTCGAACTAGATGGGACTGTTTAAAAACTTTGAGATATCAGAGTATTCGAGATATCAAGGGTAAAATAGTTAAAAAATAAGTGGTTGGGACTTACAAATCACTTCGACATATCCATATATTCAAGATAACAGTGTTCGAGATAACGAAGTTCAACTGTATATCTAACTGTTATGAATTGTGTACTGTAGTGAGACTAATCAAGCTTGATTTGATTCTGATCTTTAGAGACCTCAGTCATTCTTTAAGAGAATGCTGGGAGTGGTCAAAACTCCCGCAAGGCGCTCAGATACAAGCCTGAACCATGACTCGGAGCACTCGGATGATGGGGGATACGGGGATCATAGGTACGTGTAGTGTAAATGACAAGTCATTGTCACAGAATATACAAAACTTGGTTTGTTGAATTAACTTAAAGACATGTTACTTCATTACCTACCAGTAATTAACACACAAGATGCATTGCTTACAGAGTGATAACGTCCAAGGCTCAGGAATGTCTCGAGCATCTAGATAAACTTTTTTGTAAAATTAAACATTTTCTGAAAGAACACGTATTTCTTTTTGATTACTATTACAAAAGTGTTCAATATTTTCCATCAAATCTGAGGTGAAACGTGGCCCTTATTGTCACAAATTTTGTTTTTACTTGTCAAAATGTATCAGCTGGTGGAATATTCTTGTTCTCATATAGCAAGACAAATGTAGTACTTGGAATTGCTTTGAAACAAATCTGTGTGATTCTTTCAGTGATAGGCTCTCTTGGAATCGGTCCTTCAGCTTCTTAAGGAGGAACAGCAGCAAGAAAAAGAGAGACAATCAGGATGCAACCAGTGTCCATGTAAGTTGTGTGTGAAAATCTGTTATATCTATAGAAGGGATTATCCACATATATTGATATGACATATATTTCATGTTTATTCAGATACACACTGATCTGATGTTTATTAGGATGTAAATTTGTAGAATAGCTTGTGGCTATAGTTTTTATCCTCATCAAATTTGAGGATTCCAGTGTTATTTTAATTATTGATAAAGTTGAATTGTTCAGTCCTGACTGTTGGACTCCATTAAAAGCATTCTCTGGAAGCTGGTCGAAGTGCATCCAAATACACATGTATAATTTTCAGTTTATCCAGTTGTAGAGAAGAGTTTTGAAAACATTTGCAAGGAAATAAACATGTCAAGACATGAAATTATAGAGTGAGGTCTATAAGAGAATAAGTAGCATGTACCGTATTAATGGCAAATGTTAGGATTGATTTAAAATTGTGCAGGCACATCACAAACAAGATGGACCTTGGTACATCAACACGACTTTCACAATGCATGATGAAGATGATGCAATATCCTCCATTTCATCACCTGTTAATCTTAAACGTAGGGTACATTTCACAGGGCCCAACTACTACCAACCCACAGAGGTATCAGCTAAGGCTTTCATAGGTCAAGGGTCGTAGTCAGGGTTCATAGTCATGGCAACAGGTGGTGATGGGGCTTGAATGACTGGAAATTCTATAACCTGTATTTTTATTTATGCATTTATTTGATTTATTTTTGCAGCTTCATCCAAATTATTTACAGGTGTTTACAGTATTTAAGCATTCTTGTGTTGGAAAATGGAAATCTGCACTAACTCAACTTAGTTCTGTTTGATTAGCTGTAGATCTAAATGTTTTGTATAAGGGTCATTTGCTTTTCCCTTTTATTGAGGTATAAATTTTTATTTGACTTTTGGTTATATGGGTATTGATTACTATTAGAACTCTCTTAATTCATTTGAATAACTTATTTCAGGATCTTTAAACGTGGAATTGAACTGTTATCTGTTAAAGCCCATTACTTGTAAATGTTACATTGCCTAAATACAGCACATGCATGGGGATGTCAGTCATATTTATAAATTTGATTTATTTTACCTACAGTCGATGGGCCAGGACTTCTCTTCTGGACTCAAACCAGAGCATGCCGCTGGTCACACCAACTTGACGCGTGCAGGGTCTGACTTGTCGCTACGCTCGGGTAACAAGTCCCCCTCCCTCCCCGCCTCACCTATATCCCCCCGCTCTCCCATCATGCCTCGGGCCTTCCACTCCCCGACATCTTCTCCCCTGGTGGGGCGACGATCCATGTCCCCTCGGCGTGGTGGAGATTACGGATTCGCTTCAGCAGTCACCAACATTGTGGATCAGGCTCATTACATCTCTGAACAAGAGAGACTTAAACGATTTGGAATAGGTACATTATGCTGCAGTTATTCACCTTCATATTTCTGAACTACTTTTTTATTTATCATACAAATAATTGAGTTAGATTTCACTCCTTAGCTGTAGATTTTTCTTTTTTTTTTTGCACAATTTCAGAAATTCACTCAAATCAGAAATTTTTTGCACTGAAAATAAATTGCACCAATAATTGTTAGGCATTATTAATTTGTAGTCATAGAGATTTCTGGTATTATTTGTAATTCAATTGATTTTCTTATTAGAAAAATGGGAGAAAAACATTCATTGGACTGTGGTAACATTTAATCGCTTCTATGATTGAGGGATAACATCATTTTATATAATATTAACAATATTGGTTACTTTGTTGCTTTTACTAGCCAGTGCATAATATTTTTTTAAAGCATGATTGAAAGTAATAAAGTAATGATTTTTAAAAAATGTTTAAAACAAATTTTCATTTATTGATTCTAAAGATAGAATAATGAATAATTACAATTATACATGTAGTACATTCAAATGTAGTACATTCTTTGACTGTACATGTACATGTATACAAAACAAAACTATTTTTTCCATTTTCCTTTTAAAAGGTTGGGTTTCATGAGCATGAATATGAGACTTTTTGGAACTTTCCTTTTTATCACATTTTCTTTATAAACATTCTTTTTTCATTTTATGTTGATTTAATTGTTTTTGAAATAATTAAGATCCTTCCATTGAGTATTTTTAAAGTCTGTATAGAATATAAAAGCTTATTCTATTTTGGTCATATGAAGGGAACTTTTGATTGTCATTATTTTCCAATTCTAACTGAGTTTTACATTTTCCTTACAGGAACACGCCACGACGACAGTCTGAGTATGAGTCTACCCAACTCCCCTTCCCAGAGGCTCCACAGTCTGATTCGCCGCCCACCCCTCATCTCACAGGAGAAGGTCGTGTGTTCCCCCTCCCCCAGCCCCCAGCCGTTACGCCATGCCAACAGAGATAGCACCTTCTACCGGTCAACCTCCCTAGAAACTAGGTCAAGGAGCCCCTCCCCCAACACGACCCCCTCCCAGACCCCCATGCATGAGTATTACGGCACTTCCAACCTGACGGACAGGTCTCGCAGTCCTAGTCCTGCTTCCACACCACCTAAGAAGCAGTCCAGGAAGCTTCCAAATGTGCCACTTGTTAAGCCTTCTACTCTTAATCTTGCTCAACCAAAACTGAAAGAGAACATGCCTAGAGTGTTGCCTTCCCCAACTGTTCCTAAATCGGTGAAATCTCCAGGAAATATCAACTTTCCTAAACTGAATGCATCCCCCACACACAAACCCAAAAGCAAAAACATTCCACCACCCATCTCCCACTATCCCCCACCCCCAGGGAAGTTTGGAAGGCCAGAACCCTACAGCCCCACAGAGAGAAATAATCTGAACAAAGTGAGTGCTCCTTCTTCCAGTCAGTCAAAGACTTTACCCCAGGTGGGGAGACGCTCCAACAATGGTGACCAGTGGAATCGGGACCGCTCCAACTTCAACAAATACAGGTCAAGTAGTCACTCTCCAGACGTCAACAAAAGCTCTAGTGAGAGAACTAAGTTTTTGGCGAGTGAGTTTGAGGAGCCAAGCTCAAGTGTTAGTAGAGGCAGGCAAAGACCTTCTACTTCAGTGCCTAATGGTATAAAAGCTCGGAAAAAGAAACCGGAGAAGTTAGAGATGCGCAGTGATAGTAACATTCCATTAAATAATGATTCGGATGAGTCGGAATCGGACTGGTGTTAGTTATAGTACAAGGTAAAGAGAGTGACTTGATTCACCAAGACAATCTTGTGATTTTTGCCCTGTTTGTTATCATTCTGAATATTTAGTGAAATCTGTGCAATGTTAGTTTGTACAGACACATGTATGCTTTTGCTACTGTATGACTGTTAACACAGATAAATGAGCATGAGAAGATGTCCTTTTTTGTAATTATAAAATTATATAGCTCTTTTTGCATCAAGATAGTAATCATAGACTGTATTCAGTAGTATCGATAGATAGTGTTTTCATTATTACTGTATTACTATAGTTGAAATCTTGTTAAATGTATGCCAGACTTTTCGTTGTTGAAAAATGAGCTTTTAACCAGTTGATATGGTTTAATGCTAATACAAGAGCACAAGTCTTTCATTTTTATCTTGATGTGTAATAATCTATCACAGAAGTTTTTTATCATGCACATCGTGTTACAGTCAATCTATTTCCCACCCTCTCCTTGGTTTACTGAATTACAGGGTTATCTGACATTCTAGTCATTAAATAGTTGTATATGTGTAATGTGCACTTACAACTTTAATACTGTCAAATGTTGACAGGATTAACCCCCCCCCCCCCTCCCTGTTTATTGTATTATCAAATGAAAGCAAGATTCTCTATCCATGTCATTTGTTAAAATATAAAGACTATATATAGTGTACTCGAATAATCCATGTTATACATTGTACGGGTATGAGAGATTTTCTTTCAAGTATTTAGTGGACTCTCATATAAATGAGATGGGTATGTATTGTGTGTATATGTACAGAACTTAGCTCACTTTCTTTATTATTATATAACAGACTGAATGTTTCATTGTTTGGGTGTATTCGATTCATTCCAAAGAATGTTTTGTGATATTTGAGTGGATTTTATGAGATTATATAATAATTTATTGTGATATTCTTACCTGGAGATTTTTTTTATTGATTCTTACATGAACAACAAGTCCCAGTCATATAAACACACCTGTCTCTTTTTCTAATTGAATGTTATCTGTGTTATGTAAAGTGGAGGGCCTACTGCAGACCCTGTATATGTATCACTGCACAACATTATTACCCCTAGTATTTGATATTTGCTTACTTACAATTAACCTTTTTTACAAGCACAGCATTACAAGTCAAGTATGAAAGATTTCTCATAACCTGAGCAGACATGTTCATTCAGCATGTACCAGTACTTCAGCGATTTTGTGAAATTGAATTTCAAAGACACTTTTTTAGTCATTCACTTTGAAAATCAAACTCTATTCTTTGGAATTGTCTTTATAACTGGCATGCTCATTCAGCATGTATCAATACTTCAGAGTTCTTGTGAATATCAAAGCTGCTTTTATAGTCTATCACTCTGAAAATCAAACTTTTTACTTTGGAAATGTCTTGATAAACTGAGAGAGAGAAAAAAACTTTGAAGTACTTCTGCATGTATTCCATACCTCTGTTCAGTGTGCCATCGTTATGCATGCATGCAAGTCATTGAAAGGTTTCAGTCGGCAAAATGCATTATAAAAACTTGCCATCCTCTTGAGTGGATTATCTCCTTTCATCAGTTATGGCATGCATTCTATAAAAACACATGGCCCTAGTTACCATTACGCCTTTATGTTTTATTCCAAAGATGTGATATAGTTAATGCATGTTGATTACAGAATTTTGTTTTTAATATTTGTTGGAGAATCAAATGTAACATTTTAACCATTTCATTGTTATGTAGTGCGGTATGATTCAGTCCTTTAATAGATTATGGTTCAGACTTCTCAATTTTTTGAATGCTTCAAAATATTTCAGTATCTATACATGTCAATAATAAAGATTATTGATGATAAAAAGAAAAGTGTTGTGTCTCTTGTTTGTGTGTAATAAGGATACATTTTTTTAAATACCTAGCAAGAATGTGTCATTAGAGGATAATGCAACAGATTTATCAAGTAAAATATACAATATTCCAGTTTATCTAATACATTTCTGAATTTTATCGACTTTCTCAAATATAATTAATCTTACATTAAATGTAAAATTGAAAGAACTGGTTACTGATCAAATTTTATTTTGTTTATACATGTACTATACAAAATCAAGTTTGCGCTCTCTCTCTCTCTCTCTCTCTCTCAAACACACCGATGAGACACAATAATGATCCAATGAAGAAGATGCACATTGCTAGGCAAAATGAGTTAAATATATCTTAAATTTCTCACTGAAAATCAATACATTGTACCAGTTAAAGTCCATCAAGTAGATCTTATGCAGCCCAATTTCAACTTTAAAGTGTTTTTTTTCTTTTAAGATTTCTCAAAAACTTGGTCTTCTGTGGTCTCCTAGTAACACACACATGTAGAACTGATCAGAATCGCCGCATCTGTTTCTTAAACTTCTCATAATGAAAGTCGTCTGTGGCCTTCTCAGTTCCTTTGTTTCCTTTTTCTGTAAAAAAAAAAAATAGGAACATCAAAAAGCTTTCCATTACTCTGGGAAATACATGTATATAAAAACTGCTTACAATGAACACACCATAATATAATAACAAACATTTCTTGATGTCCAGAAAGATATTATGCTTTAAAACATTGAATTTTATCTAGGCTGATACAATGTATGCGGACCATCTCATTTAAAATTTGTAAATTCCTTGTTATCCAACATGTTAAACAAGAGAGATATTAACTTAATGCTAACAACTATAAACAAATATTCTAGAAGTTGGGAATGATTTAAACATTGTCTTTAAAACATGCAAGGGAGATAACTCTTATCAGCTTTGCTGTAGTTTTTTTGTATGTTTTACATCAATTACACTGTCAGATTCTCTTTCAAGAAAGTACATTTTAAACTAGTTTTCAACATGATGAGGGGAAATAACTATTTCACAAGATGGTATGGGGAATAACTGTAATAAAACTTGCCAGCCTGCTTGAGCTTGTCTGCATCGCCGACTCTGACTGGCTCTGGTTTAGGGAGCTCCTCGGCTTTCTTGAGGATTGGTGCTGTGTCCTCAATGTTGACTGCAATAAACAAATCAATGACTTGTTGGAACAACACTATCAGATAACATTCATGACCTGAGTGTATGAAAAAAAAATCATGTAAAATTATTTGAAATTACATATATACCAAGGTACATATACTTCAATAGTCATAACAATTATATATATATATATATATATATATATATATATATATATATATATA
>WFKH01011581.1:51277215-51289475 GCA_016163765.1 Magallana hongkongensis | reverse complement strand
TATTAGGTTTGTTACTGACCGACTACAGAAATATATCGGGTTGAATGATTTGGACTTCTTTCATTTGAATGTGTAATTTCTTATCAATATATATTATTTCAAATAAAACACTAAATTAATTTACTACATGCTTAGTCAATATATAAAAGAAAAATGAGGAATACCAGCTTTAAATTATCTTACATCTGTTGTGCTGAACAAAATTGGCAGCCATGTTTGTTGGAACGAAATCGGACACTTCATGATCCTTTCTCCTCATTTTCTCCAAGAGAAGCTTCTGTTTAGCTATCTCTGTCGATTCAATGTTGGCTATCTTAGCCCTGAAAATATAGCATATATACTAAAATTACATGCATAAAATATTCTCAATATTTTCAAGCAAACGTAAAGGTTAATTAGAAGAAAGGTCAAGGTTGAAAAATAAAGACACAGTAGAACTGCTCTCAACCTTGATAAATGAAAAAAGATATAAGTGGTACCTTTGCCAATTAGATAAGGGGGACATAAAATAGAATTATTGCTGCATTCTCTACATACATGTACTTGCACCAGACAAGAAATCCATATTCTCTGTGTGGATATGTGTGAATATTTGATTGAGAACTGGTTGATATGCTGTTACCAGTATTTTGTTTTTATTAGAGTTTTGCAAAATATTTATAGATGAAGATACAATGTAGTTATTTTACTAAACAAACTTACTCAATGCCTAGGTCAATTTCTGGTATTCCAGACAACATCTGATTGGACAACATGTCCTCCGTCCTTTTGCTGCCTGATCCAACTTTCAGTTTTTCAGGTAAGATGTACAAAGCATCTTCTTGAGAATGCCTAAAAATGGTCAAAATAATATGCTGTGGAATCATTAGAATTCATGGTGGCTCAATTTTCGTGGCATTCATGGGTAGCCCTCCCCCATGAATTTACATCCTCAATGAAAACAAATTTTGAAAGAGTTAGTTTTCTTACTGAAACTGAAAACCGACGCATCCGTGAAATTACATTCCCATGAATAAGCAAAAAACCTGCAATCCACGAAAATTGGTCCCCACGAATTTAAATGATTCCACAGTATATCAAAAATATTTGAACAATGTATTAATTTGCAGACAAGGATTCTCTAATATGGTCTAGTCTTTTTTTCAATAGGTTGTCACTGAAAATGTATTTGATAATGGTGTACAAGTCAGAATAAATATATAAAAACATTCATTTAATAAAAATATCTAAGCAAAACATCAAAGGACTATATTTGATATGGTCAGTCTTAACCAATTTTTAAATAGTATCATATCAAAATCAAATATTCATAAAACATTATACATGTCTATCACTTAATCTTGATATTAGTCATCATCGTCCAATAGCTGTTCATGCTAATTCCTGCAATTTTGCAAACAAATGAAAACATTATCATTTTTCCTTCATATTTTGCTTTTGGAAGTATAGAGCGCAGGTCTGCTCAATTACCATTTTTACATATGTTTTTGTTCATATAATTATACACATCATAGTTAAAAATGGTACTTAAGCAAACATGCACTCGATGTTTCCTAGTCGAAAAAAACCATCGGAAAACACCCATATTTTGCTCCAAAACATTAATATCTACAAATAAGACAATCATCATGACGTCATTTCTACATTATGACGTCACTGTGGTGATAAACTTTTACAAACTTACTTTCAATATGATTTCAACTATCTTCAACCTTATTTTTAAAGCTCTTTATAGAACTTCAATTTTGGGCGAGAAATGCATAATACCACATGTAGTCCTTTATTTAGGTTTAAATTCTGTGTAAAATAATATATGATAAAATTTAAACATATTTACTAAAAATAAAAATGGTATTTGAATAGTTTAATTAATTAACTAGCTATGTGTTATACTCAATAGTACCCTTTAACAGGTGTCTCTTCTTGGTGGTGTCCTTTCCTCTTGGCTAACTCCACTTCAACATACTTTAACCTGAAAACAAAAAAAAACATCTTTATCTCTCTATACATTGCACATGTATGTACAGTGTGTTTGCATATTATAGGAAGTAAAGACAATCTTATGGGTTATTCTTTTTTTTTTTGGCACCAATATTCCATAATTATCCAATAATTGTCAGCTACATGTATGGTTACAAACATTTCTGTGTCTTCATCTCTTCTATTTGTCTCTGCAGCAAAAGCTGTACCAATGGCCTCCACCTCCTCGGTTGTTAGTTTCCTGTTTCATATATCAAGACCAAATTATAGTGGCTGCATTTAATAACACATTAAGAAATGTCTAGAAAACATTTACTGTTAAAAGAGCACCACAACTGACTGATTTTGAAATCAATATGTCATTAATATTTAAATGATTAAATTTTGCAATAAGTGTTTCTTTGTATTTGGACTGAGCGATGACTTTTTATGGAACGTTTAAACAGATTGAGGTTTATCATACTTTTTTTTCAATTCCTTCATATCCACCATGCCACCAGTCTCCAGTTTGAAAGGATCACTCTGTAAACAATTAAATATGATTAGAAATATTCATATAAATTGAATTTTTATTGTAATATGGTGTATGATGGGTGACAGATGGGACATTTATACAAACCTTAATATATATGTTAAATATATATGGTAACAGATTGATGGGCTAAAGAACTAAGCCAGGATATCACATAATGATACAAGTATATATTCATCACAACGTACATTAGAAAAAAGTATCAAACTTCAATGAGTATACAAGGGTTGATCCAAAGGTAATGTCACAGGTGTGATAAAATTATGAAAAACTCGCTGTAAAGCGACAGAATTTCCCACTTTGAAATATCTACATATTAATTGTATTTATTCATATATAAAAATTTCAACCCAAAATAATAATAACTTCTGAAGAGACCATATTATACAAAGCCTGAGGTAAGGATAGTCATATCTTTATTCTTTATGTTTGGTCTAAAATCTATAATTCAATCCTTTACACAGAAATGGTTGGGATGCTTTATTCACAATTCATTGTAAACTTTTTCCATGAAATAAATAATTAACTTTTTTGTACATGATAGAGTAGTTTTTTTTTTTTGGTGTTTTTAACATTGCAATCAGTTAAATTGAGGGATCTAAAAAAGTAACTAAAAGTCATGACTGAAGCCTTACAGTATTGTTGATGACGTAAGGCGTTACTTTAACTATCCTTTTTCTGCCTGTCTTTCGACTATCTACTTTAACAAATAATAATTAAGCAAGGCATATACTTTCATAAAACATCGGAATCACCTTTAGACATCCTGATCCCTCTGATTATGTTTCAGTAAATTTTTTATCAATTTCAATAAATTTTCTGGCGGTTTGTAGAAGTCAAAGCAAAAAATCCATTGCATCTCTTTTTGCATGTTAGGCGCATTATGTGACATTAATTTTGAATTGACCCTTGTATTATGCAAATCTAAAATGACCACTCTCAATCTCAAGGTATATGTTCCCAAATGGTTATTTAAATAACCATCCTTTATTCCATTAATAAGAGACCTACAGTGTGCGAAATTAACGGTAGACCGATAGACAAAATCTATAGAAAATAGGCCGGGTCTATAGCAACGCGAATATTCATAGACCGACTTGTCTATAGCACGAACGCGGCCTGTCATCTAGTCGATTAAACGTTTTACTCAATACCTTTTCAAATACATTGAGATAAGAAGCAGAATGTAGTTGTCATGTGCTATTTAAAAGTCAAAAACAATTCAAAGCATGTCTTTTTTTGACAAACTGAAGTATTCACAAGCTAGATCTGGGGGGAAAAAAAACCGATAGTCTTACACCATATTTTACATGTTTTAGTTTTCTCAATCGTGACACCAGACTGCACACCTGGAATTCATGGCTGACGTTTAGTTTTCCTTACGTATATGTTGTCTTAGATTCTGCGCTTTTGTTTCCTTTTGTATCGTGTTATCTACAGTATTCAAGGGAATAGGGTATTTTATATATTTATTTTTCCTTCACTCTGAGTTTCATTGATTGGTATTACAAAATAATCATTACAAGGCAGTGTCACTGTGTGTGATTTTTAGAGCCGGGCACCAACTAGTAAGAGTTCCTATTATCCCTCTGATTATGCTGTGAGGTACCAGGTTATTTCACCCTGAATAAAATAACAATACAAATAAAGAATAATATTTGTTGTTGCTTTTGGTCTATAGGAGATCAGTCAGGTCTATAGATTTTGAAAATGTTGTAGACCGATTGTCTATGGTACAAAAAAGTTAATTTCGCACACTGGACCTAGCTGTAAAATTTCATATTTTGTGTGGAAATACCAAAACGCAAGTTTTTGTGCGCCATAAATCATGTAAGTTGCAACTATTAAACACATAAGGAACTGTAGCTCCCAAGGTCGTCTATTCAAATTTTTCAGACCTGGAGCTACACACCTGCAGCTACAGTACTCTCTGATTAAATGGAAAACTTGATTTGACCCCTTTCTTCCCATATACAGATATAAGTAAATAAACACATTTCTTATTCATTCTTTGAATCTTTTGCAGTTTGTCTTTTGATTTTACCCGAGTTAAAATGGCATGTACCTATGTTGAAGATAAACCAGATAAACAAAAATTGTATTCCTCTTTATGTGATATTTTCTCAAAGTCAAAAAACATTTTTCATTAGTTTTTAGCAGCTATATAAAAATTCCTAAGTACACTATTGTCTAAATTGCTAAAAACTTGTCCGCTGCTAGTCTAACTAACCTAAACAGGGTTTTCTTCAAACATCAAAACCACATACGGTAAACATACAACTTTACATTAACTTACACTACTGCGAGCCTGTTCTTTGGATAGTTTCTTTCCCAATGCCAAAGCTGTTGTGTTGACGCCATTCTGTTTGTTTCTTAGTTTTTGCAGCTCTTTTATATCTTGTATCTTTGAGCTATTAAAGTACATGTAGCAAATTACATTGAGAATTTTTTCTAACAATTGGTAGAATAAACAATTAACATTAAACAAAATGCAGATTATCATGACATAAAAAAAATTCCATACACAACATTTTCTTCTTCAGCCGAATCCGAATCACTATCTGACGATTTACGTCTTTTTCTAATGTTTCGCGATTTTCCTTTCTTAAAGTCGGCCATGACAGTATTTTAACATCGTTAGAACGTTTGAAAAAAAAGGAAATATTATTAATAGGATTAAGCTTTTATAACACGCAGATCACAACGATATTATTCCGGAATACGATAATCGAGTACATTGTTACATTCTTATATTTTTTTTATATTATTTTGAAAGTTTTATATAATATGCTTTACGGTGCTACCGTTGTGGCGAGCGCAGCAAAAGTTACACATACCTTGCATCATTGTCAACTTAGTGTTATTCAGTTATCAACTAACATCAAAGAATATTTGAGAGAGAGAGAGAGAGAGAGAGAGAATTATAAGATTTCTAAGTTTAAAAAATTCTTACAAAATACCTATGCTCAGTGCTTCCACCTAAAACCGTTCTTTACTTTTGGAGAGAATTGATCAGTCTGTAAAACGTAATTTGTATTTAATTTGGTCAAATTGTTAACGATAAATACATTATTATTTTTTTGTACCTTGTTGTTATCTGAATTTTATATTTTTTTTCCTGGTTCATATTTTTTTTATTTGTGTATTTTTGCATTCTAATTACATACGTTGTATCCGTACCCCCGGTCCCTGTTTGTAGGTGTGTAATTTCCCATTTTCCAATTTAATGGTTTGACAATATGCAATGTCTGTATAGATTTTTTAACTGTTTATTTTTTCTTTTTTATTTAGTTCAAAATGACCTTTTTTTTAAATCTTCCCTACTAATACTTACTGTACATGCACGCAAAATTAGCTTAAAATTGGATCAATATCATGACAGTGAAGTATGGCTCTTGCTAGTATATATATAATCTCTCTATCAACCCCCCCCCCCCCCCCCAAACCATGATGAAAAACATCATCTGAGGCAGGTATTGCAGTCTATACTTAAATTCCTAGTACACACATCACAGATATTTGATCTTGAGGGGGGGGGGGGGGGGTCCGAGAGATGTTTTGTTTGCCGGTAAGGAGGGTGGAGGGGTCGAACCTTATTTTTAGTTTTTAATGTGTAACTAATGTCAAGAAGTTTAAGACTCTATGGGTTGGGGGTACGGACCCTCTAGATCTGCATATAGACAGGGCCGTGCATTGTGAACTTTTTAGCTCACATGAGCCAAAGGATAAAGTGAGCGTTGTCTGTCGTCGTTGTCGTTGCTTTTGTCGTCGTCGTTGTCGGCGTCGTAAACACTTTCAACACACTTCAGAATTACTAGACCAATTTCAACCAAACTTGGCACAAAGCATCGTCGGGTGAAGGATTTTCAAGTTGGTTTAAATGAAGGGCCAGACAAGAGTGAAAATAGGGTTGGGTGTTTAAAAAATC
The DNA here is from genome assembly GCA_016163765.1 of Magallana hongkongensis. NCBI lineage: Eukaryota > Metazoa > Mollusca > Bivalvia > Ostreida > Ostreidae > Magallana > Magallana hongkongensis. Next base: position 51,283,035 of record WFKH01011581.1, on the reverse strand, counting down.
CCCAGGACCACTGGGCCAATTTGAACCAAACTTGGCACAAAGCATCCTTGGGGAAAGGGCTTTCATGACAATTTATTCAAATGAAGGGCTATTTCCCATTCAAATGGGAGAGAATTAGGAAAGAGTGAAAATAGGGTTCGATGTTTAAAAAAATTCCTCTCCAGAACCACTGAGCCAATTTTAACAACACTTGGTAGCCTACAACGCATCCTTAGGGGAAAGGCTTTCAAGTTTATTCAAATGAAATGCCAGTTCCTCTTCAAAGGGGAGATAATTAAGAAAGAGTGAAAATAGGGTTTGATGTTTTCAAAAATCTTTTATTGTCTGAAAATGCTCCGATAATTTACTTTTCCTAAGATTTGTCAAGATTTAATTATTGCACTTAAGAGGTTTATTATTTATTTGACTGTTTCAACTGTCTGAGCCCATAACAAGTCGTACTTTTTGCAAATCATGCAAATCACTCCCCCATATTTTTTGGCGACTTCCCCGCGTTAGAGGTTGTATACGGTGAACAATGTTACTCATGTGAGCGCTAATTTTAGTTCACCTGAGGAAAAGAACGATCTGTCCGAGAGATAATTGTGTTTGCTGGGGGAGGGGGAGGTCCAATGCCAATTTTCGAAAATTTTACTATGTCAGTTTAATTAGTTTGAATTTTCCAGGGGGGGGGGGGGTCCGGAACCAACCAACCCCCCCGTAGATTCGCGCATGCGCGTTATTGGAGTAAATCTATGAACATGGCACGTATCTCATTAATTTAATTACTGTGTTTTTGATAGTTTCTTAATCATAAAAACTTAATTTTTAGCTTACCTGAACCAAAGGTTCAAGTTAGCTTTTCTGATCACCTGTTGTCCGTCGCCCGTCTGTCCTAATCTGTCCGTCTGTAAACTTTTCACATTTTTGACTTCTTCTCTAAAACCACTGGGCCAAATTTAACCAAACTTGGTACAAAGCATCCTTTTGGAAAGGGGATTCTAAATTGTTAAAATAAAGGGCTAAACCATTTTTAAAAGGGAGATAATTGCGAAACAGTGAGTATAGGGTGTGTGTCTTTAAAAATCTTCTTCTCAAGAACCACTGCACCAGAAATGCCAATATTTACATAAAAGCTTGTATATATAGTGAAGATTCTAAATTGTAAAAATCGTGACCCCCGAACCAAAACTTGGGCCCCAGAAGGGGTTCAAAGTTTAACATAGAAATACGTAGGAAAAATGTTTAAAAATATTCTTCTCGAGAACTACAATGCTTTAGTTTGTCAGATTACTACGTAAGCATCCTCAAATAGTGTAGATTCTAAATTATAACAGCCTGACCCTCGATCTAATACTGGGGCCCAGAAGGGGTTCAAAGATTAACAGAAATATAGAAGGAAAAGATTTAAAAATCTTCTTCTCAAGAACCACAATGCTACATTTTGTGAGATTACTATGCAAGGATCCTCAAATAGTGAAAATTCTAAATTGTAAAAGCCGTGACCCCCGGACCAACACTGGGGCCCCAGAAGGGGTTCAAAGTTTAACATAGAAGTATATTGGGAAAGTGTTTAAAATTCTTCTTCTCAAGAACCACAATGCTACAGTTTGTGAGATTACTATGCAAGCATCCTCAAATTGTGAAGATTCTATATTGTGGAAGCCGTGACCCCCAGACTAATATTGGGGCCCCAGAAGGGGTTCAAAGTTAACATAGAAATATATATAGGGAACATGTTTGAAAATCCTCTTCTCAAGAACTACTGTGCAACAGTTTGTGGGATTACTATGCTGGCATCCGTGGCTATTGTAGATTCTAAATTGGTAAAATCGTGACCCCCGGACTAATACTGGGGCCCCAAGAGGGGTTCAATTTTTAACATAGAAGTAAATAGTAAAAATGTTTAAAAATCTTCTCCTCGAGAACTACGATGCTACAATTTGTGAGATTACTATGCATGCAACTTTGGATAATGTAGATTCAATATTTTTAAAATAGTGACTCCTGAACTAATACTGGGGACCCAAGATGGGTTCAAAGTTTAACGTAGAATTTTATATGGAAAATGTTTAAAAATATTCTTCTCGAGAACTACAATGCTTCAGTTTGTCAGATTACTACGTAAGCATCCTCAAATAGTGTAGATTCTAAATTATAAAAGCCGTGACCCTCGATCTAATACTGGGGCCCCAGAAGGGGTTCAAAGATTAACATAGAAATATAGAAGGAAAAGTTTTAAAAATCTTCTTCTGGAGAACTACAATGCTTCAATTTGTGAGATTACTATGCAAGCATCCTTAAATAATGTAGACTGTAAATTAATAAAGCTGTGACCACTGGACCAATACTGGGGCACCAAGAGGGGTTCAAAGTTTAACATAGAAATGTATCTGGAAAATGTTAAAAAAATTTCTTCTCGAGAACTAGAATGCTACAGTTTGTGAGATTACTATGCATGGATCCTCAAATAGTGTAGTTTCTAAATTGTTAAAGCAAACCATAAACCCCAGACCAATACTGGGCTCCAGAAAGGGGTTCAAAGTTTAAAATAGAAATAGCATACGCTACAAAATAGAATGTTACAAGGATCGAACTGTTGTTCAGGTGAGCGATGTGGCCCATGGGCCTCTTGTTTATTTCACAAACAAAAGCAACCCAAATTCGAGAACGTAGATTTGCAGGGTCTGTTGTAATTTTTTTTATTGTAATTCAAATGAGGAATGTTAATTTTACCATGTTTATTTTGACAATGTATTCATTTACTTTGTTTGGGCTATTTTTCAACCCAGGGATTTAAAACTTCTGATGTTCAGTGTGTAATGCCACAAAAGTCTTAATCCTCTTTCAGAAATCGCTTAATCTTTCCCATTATTTTGTAAAGGTTATATGCATTCGATCAAATAAAGCAGAAACATACGCCGCTGTACACACCCTTGTTTACCGCCGGCCACTTCGACTGTGTTATTTAGTGGGTAAAACTTTTCCTATTAATTATTTATTGATGGTATGTAATCATCATTTCATGATTTAAGATTATGTGCCTCTTGTTTACAGATTTCATACGTGTGTTAAAGATGGGTATGAGTACGATCTTGATTCTTCTGTCTCTTGTATCGGCATGTAAGTACTACAGTATTGTATATGATTGACTTATAGTTTTGGTGGCGAACCTCAGAACCTAAATAATCGCGTGGAACAGTGAAAGTTTTATTTTAGAAACTGAAAAAAGCTTAGGGTTGTCCACTCCTCTGGTCCAAACAATGTTATGAGTAAAATTTCTTTAAATAGTTACTTCAATGACCTGTTTAATTAAAAAATAAAACACCAATATACATTCTAATATAATAAAATATCAAGAGTTTCAAAGTAATTGGAAAAGCCAAAATCTATTATACGAATAAACTATTCCCGGATTTTGTAAAAGTTATCGCGCCTTGCTGAGGATCGAACAACGTTAACTATATGTTGTTTACAACTATTTACAAACAAGTTCTACAACTGATATTTTAAAATATCTCTCGTTGGCACGTATGTTGGCGTTCTGAAAACAAACGTTCTAAAAATCCTAATGAATACGAATTTTTGTGGATTTCGTTGTTGTGTTGATCTACGAATTAATCAAATGTTCATCAAGTGCAATTTCTAATGACATATTGTACTGAAATGATCAATGGCCTCGAATCACGAATCCTTGAAATTGTATAATAAAAAACTTAATCTACAAAAATCGATTCCAAAGAACACTTTATTGCATGTTTACGTCGCAAAACTATATGCATTTAAATTATTTATGATTTAAAAACGTAATCGATGAGTTCATGAACTTTATGATTTTTAGGCTTGGCTTGCAAATCGAGTCTTTATGGTGAATGGACTGACGACAAAACCAAGCAGACCGTGACTATTAGCTCCTCGGGGGTGACGGGATGGGGTGTGACCTTGTTCAGCCACACGGTCAACACGTGGAAGTGTGCTGAGGAGTCCACTGACCAAATCCTACTAAGGTACGCCATGTTACTCAAATACACATGCACACAGACAAACAAACGAGAGAGAGAGAGAGAGAGAGAGAGAGAGAGAGAGAGAGAGAGAGAGAGAGAGAGAGGGGGGGCAGACGGACGGACTGACACACATATAGATAGATAGATAGATAGATAGATAGATAGATAGATAGATAGATAGATAGATAGATAGATAGATAGATAGATAGATTCTTATTTGTGCTTTCAGCTCATCCCCAGTCGATATCTACAGCCTGAATTTTGTCGTCTATCGATGCATCAAATTGAAGAAAGAAACCGACTGTAAATATCAAATCACATTTAACAACCGTAAGTGATATGTAATCCGCATTCTCTTGAATCTCTATCTATTCGATGTATGTACATGGATATTGAAAACAGACATTAAATAATTTAAAGTATTTTCCCATTTTCGCCAACATGAACACTGTGTTTGAAAAAGGCAGTTCCACTGGAGCCATTAATTTCTTTCCGTTCCTTCGCTTTCTGCCAGGAGACTTGTTTGGTGTTAAGAAGTTAAAAGAATGTTATCGGATTTTATTAAATATGACTTTTCGAAATTTTCCCCTAAAATGTAAATTGTTAACCATCGAAACAAACTCCTCTTATCTGCAGAGATTGAAGTTAATGCAGGGAATGAGAGAGTAACTGTGTTGTTGGAGAATGATGAGGCAAACTTATCCATGTGTTCTTCTGACGGAGAGTCCCGAACAATCACGAAGAATGGTGAGTCCGCGACTTCCTCAAGAGGTTTTTTCCTGCCCTTGTCAAAGTTTGTTTGTTATCTATCAAATGTACATTTGATTTTTACAGGTTGCAGCTAGTCAAGCAATTCTTTGACGCATTCTCAATCAACTGACCACGGAATTTGTCATCGGTTCTTGTAACATTTCTTTTATGTATTAGAATGTTATGAAATATGTTAAAGTTATTCATATTTTGTAAAACATTTAAACAAAGAGATAATGATTGAATAAATACTATAGTACTGTACAATAAGGAGTCGAATGAGGAAATAGATTAAATCGTCTCAGTATATAATGTTATGTGTCACAATCTCAGGCACGTAGCGTCGTTTTTTAAAATGGGGGGGGGGGGCAGATTTATCCAAAAATTCTTGACAAGCAAAAAAACGAAAATGAAAGAAACAGAAAATGACAAGTTCCCAAATCGTTAAAGCGTGAAAATCCTAATCCGTGGTGGTGGTGGGGGGGGGATACATACTATAACTTCGATTTCACTGTTAGTTTCTTCACTTCAATTTGTTAAATGCTCCCAAAAAGTTGGAGGGGGGGGGGGCGGCAACTCCATAATAATTTAATTTTCTATATGTAAATTTAAGAAAAATGTTTTCTGCGAGAAAAAGTGGGGGGGGGGGGGGGAAGGCATCCCCCCTCTATGCTACGTGCCTGAATCTTGCCTACGTAATCAAATTTGTTATTTGAGAGGGCTGGATGGTCGTGGCCATTTTTAGGCTAAATTTACCTCCTTTAGACGAAGAGCTTTGTATAAAGATATATGAAAATATTCAAATTATAAAGCTAAAATACATGTATTTGGATTTTTTAAATTAAATAATAGTTTATGGCTCAAAATATCAAATTTAAAAGTTTAAGGCAGATCTCATGCCGGGGTAATTTGTTGACCATCCGGCCTCCTTAAACAATAAAATGAACCGGGATCTTTATTCACGTCTCATTTCTATTAAAGAATACGAGAAACACCACTTATCTGTTACTGATATAAAAAATCATTTCAGCGGCGTGAAAACTGGCGAAACTTTGTAACAGTATTAACAATATCTGGTCAGACGAAT
>WFKH01011581.1:51248184-51276707 GCA_016163765.1 Magallana hongkongensis | reverse complement strand
CCCCCCCCCCCCAAAAAAAAAAAACCAAAAAAAACCAAAAAAACCCAAAACAAAACAAAACAAAAACCAAAAAAACAAAAACAAAAACAAAAACAAAACAAAAACCCAAACAAACAAAAAGCAAAAACGAACAACTAAACACATTTGAAACTCACGGTTGACATCAAGGGCGGTAAATCTTGAGTTGAGGTCATGTGAGGCGGTGATACGTCCGTCATGGTCGGTGTCTAGGGCAGTGAACAATGTGTCGGCCTCTGTCGTGGTGCCAAATCCGGACGAAGTCCAGCCGTGTTCGAACTCAGATCGGGTCACACTGTGGTCCCCTGGATAACATCGAACAAAATTTTTAAAAGAATTCTCATTTTAAAAACAAATCTCAAGGACTGGTGTAACTGTCTGTGTAGTGTATCGATGTACTTGTTTACCATTTGTATCAAAGGAGGAGAAAAACTTGGAGAACTCGTTGTGTGTGAGGATGTTGTCTTTGTTTGCGTCGGATCTTTCGAAAAGGACGGCAATGGGTGCTTCCAAGATGATCTACATCCAACACAACCACAGAGTGAACTCGCATAACATACGCACCAAGACTTGCTCAAGTCCCTCTATTCTTTTAATGTTTTTGTATATCTTGCAAATTTTACTGATTTTCAGAAATTTTAATTTGCTCTCTACCATTCTTACATGTTAAAGGTATAAGAGAGCACTAATTATTAAACATAGCGACTTGAGCAAGTTTAACCTTAACATGGCATTGAAAATATAGATTGTTTTTATTTTCAAAAAAATATATGTGTGATGTAGATATTTACCCCGACCCATTTTTCGGCAAACTCATTGGCTGTTACTTGACCATCTCCTACAAAATATAATATAATTATGTTATTATACACAGTTGTGTATATTTTTTTCTTTTCTATTCAGGTTGTCTTTGAGAAAATATGAATAGCGTTTCTAGTTTTCTTATTGCTCTAGCAACAACCAAAAAAAAAAAACCCCAAAACAACCAAAAAACACAAAAAACGTAACAAAATATTTTAGGAACGGTAAACGCAAAACGCAAAATTAGATTTCGTGTGTACAACTATATATGATATAATCATATCATAATCATATATTCATCAAATATTTGGGGAGGTATTCTACTAATCTAAATCTTGCCGTCTGTGTCGAAGACGTTGTACAGGGGGTTCAGATCGCTGGAATCAATGATGTTGTCGTCGTTCAGATCAGCCAGGTAGAAGAAGGCCTCGGCGTGCTCCTGGTTCTGGTGGGTGATGGACTGCCACAGCGTCACAAACTCTGACTTGGTCACATGACCATCGCCTTCAAAAATTAGTACACGTATAACGTGACTGAATGATTAACTATCTCCTGTATATACATGTATGATAAATCTTTTAACACTCCTTGAGTCAATTGAGTCTACTTTCTCTTTTATTTCAGCAACATATTAAAACGAGAATTTTAGCTAGAAAAAGGCATATCTGTCTCGGCCAAGTTAAGGTTTTTCTCCAGATTTAGGAATATATTAGTATGCAATGTGCACGGTTGGTGAACTAGTTGTGTGTGGAAGTGTTACTTTTCTTGTTTTGCAATACGTTCTGGATTTCTGAAGATATTTCTATCGCAAAAATAGCACATCAAACACACCATCTGTTTAGGTACCGCGAAATGAACAACCCATGAACATATCCAAAATTACGGTGTAAACAAATCTGACCATTTGTATCGAACCCGTGGTAGACATCGGCGAGTTCCGGCTCGGAGATCATCCCATTCATGTCCTTGTCCGCCTTAAGGTACAGCACGTTGATGATGCCGTACATGTCCAGCTTGGGGTCGACTTCACTGGAGGAGTTGGGGATATTAATGTAGGAAGAAAAGGGAAAATGCGCAGGTAAAGCATGGGTATAACCAAAAGCAAGCGTAGAAATAGTGTTTCATTATCGCAAAAAGACAAAGTCAGGTGCCTAAATTGCAATGCTTTTAAAACAGAATTAAGCAAATTTCATAGCTCAAACACAACATTTATAGGAGTTGGTATAATGGAAGAGCAACAAAGGCAATGCAAACAAAGCGCGGGTCTATGTGTTACAAATGTACATGTATGAGGGTTTACAGTCATGAGATAATTTTGAACATAGTTTATGCTACTTGTATATATACGGTATATAAATGTATCAGAAACTATCCGTTCTAACAATTATAACAAGTTCTTCTCCTTACTTTTTTGGTATAGTGGAACATTTAACATACGGTCGACGCCCTTTTTTTATCTTTAGATGATATGAAATAATAAGTATTTTCCACTATCAACAGAAAAGACATTTACCCCTGGCCATGACTTCCGACCACCAGAACAACCAACAGCAAGCAACGGAACTGTAACAAAAATGTATAGGTAATGGCGATTTTTGTAGAAAGTTTGCCTTGCAATGTTTGGAATTCTGTGTATTTCTTCCAAATTCTACATTATTTCTTTTTGAGTAAAATATGACCATAAAAACAATAATTAATAAACAGCAATTATCCGCTTTTTTTTTTTTTTACAAATCTAACAAAACTCCAGATAATCTTACCATCCTGAAGAAGTTTACCAGACTGTTATATGTGACGGCAGTGGTCAGTAGTTCTGTAAAACGCAATGGATCAATCGGACAGATAGAGAAAGGTTGCCGGTACAGGTGTTCAGGCCACTAGAAGTCAAGTCTTGGGTTCTAGTGCCCGTGGCAAATTTAAACAGTTACTGAGTATAACAAATGAGGGATAGTCAATCAAATGCTCACAATAAAATGAAGGTGTGTGTGGAGGTGGGTTTTTAAAACTATGGTTTTATCCTATTGAAAAATATGTACACCTACTTATATGTAGTGAAAAAACGTGGTCTTATTTAATCACTTTTTGGAATTCAAGATCTCTTCGTGTTAACTTCCTTTAATTTTGATTAAACACGCCCATCTTCCTCATCCATTTTCTCCATGATTGGAAAAAACATATCTGTAGAGGAAGATCGACAACAAAGCAGTATAAACCAACATTTACTGGTGCCTGTCCCTGGACTTTATCTCTGACAGTCTGTCTGTGACGTAATGTCAACAGGTGAGCAGTGTCTGACGATAGCGGTGAAGATCTGTAGACTTAGCAATGTAAAGACAGATATTATTTCATATAATTTATTATAGAATGAGTTAAAATCAAGAAAGCAGAGCTTTAGGAGTTGATAGTTAGGATTGTTATTGGGGTAATGGTTTTAAAACTTACACAAGTTCGAGTTACCAAAGTTAATTACGCCACTCCTGAAAACTATTATTAAAAGATAAAAATAATTTGATTCTACTAAATAAAGCTGGTAAATTGTGGGGAAAAAATACATCCCTAGTCTTATGGCAGAATTTTGCAGCACCCCCTCTCAAATGGATAATTCTTCCTAGTATACAGAAGATTTTCACTACATTCACAGAAGAGCATTCTAATTGGCTGGTGATGTGTGATCGGTTTAATATTTGACATACAATATTCAATAAACTTCTAATTAACACTTATTATATGAATAAACCAAACACAAAGAGATGTGTTCGTGCTCAAAGTCTGCAACGTACAGATCGGCCACAATGATTTGACCGTTTGTCTTGAACCAATCATTCATTTCAAACAGCTTTTGAATTTATTACTTTTTATGTTAACAGTTTGTATTTTCGTCATTCCAATAGCAAGGTTGATAAAATGAATACCGTCCTCTTGCTGATATATTTTACTAGTTTTATTGCTCTGAATATTTTCTTTGTTTTTAACCTAACTGTGGTTTAATAGCCATTGCAAGTATATGCGTGTCCTGCTGCTTGGATCTGCTTATAATGGCGCACCACTATGATATTAATGTAAAGAATATCAACATTTTTTTCACTAGGCTCGAAATGATGATCTCGTTGTAGCACTTCATAATTTACACCTTCTGTAATTGTTACCTCTGCCTCAAGTGAATACAGACAAGAGAACACTTTCTTTGTATGACGTTGAAAGTTAAATAAAACGGTTGCTATATTACCCTGGAAAATAATTACATTACCTACATACATCACAGTACATTAATAACAATTGTTATATAAGGATCATCCTTTTTTAAAATTTTATCTTGGACATCTTTTTTAAGAATATAGAACTGCATGAAGAAATTTACCGAAATAACAAGACCTCCAAACCAAAATTCTTCCATTTATGAAACATTTTATTTCTGCTATACATATGAAAACAAGCATTTATAACAAAAAGAAATGGAAAAAGACATTTGAAAAAAATAGAAATTCTAAGATCACAGACAACCCATCTTTGGCAGACAACAAAATAATTAAAGTACAGAAATGTCATAGTATCAACTAGTCATTCACATCAAGCCTACCCTCACTGACAATGGCACATCAAAGTGTAACGTGTGTGTGTGTGTGTGTGAAAAAGAGAGTGATGTGTGTATGTGCGAGTGTGTCCATTATACATTAGAGGGCAAGTTTCATTAAACTTTTGATTTACAAGCAACTGAAAAAAAAGAAATGAAAAGTTTTTCTTTAGTTTTAGAACCAAGTTTGCAGGATCAAGTAATGACATTTGCAATTGCTAACCAACATTTATCAAGTTTACACACCTGATCTGTTGGAATATTAGAAAGAAAAGAATATACTCAAAGATTTCTCAAATTCTTTAAATTACATCTCTTATTACTTTAAAATTTAAATGGTTCTAATTTTATTCTAATGATGATATTATAAATGAAAAAGGTATATACATGTAGTTTGGTTAAGAATCATTGGAACACAATGCCAGTAGTACATCATGTTATATTATCATTTTATTGATTTGTTGTTGTTTGTGTAAATATGGTATGTTTTGCAGTGCAATTGAATAACAAATGAAAAATCCATGTCAAAAAAAAGATACAAAAACCACACAGCCATGCTACATGTATGAATTGCACTGTATACTTTGATTAGCAAATATAATTACATATCACTTTATAAATTATATTAAATGCAAATTCACTTGAAGACTATTTAGCAAGTCTACTGAGCATTATCTCTATTGCAACATACTTAAATAAAGTTAAAAAAAAGAACCAAACAAAAAACAACATATTCATACACTGCATATTAAAAATAATAAAACCCAGCCATAATAGATTGTAAATATGGTAATTATGGAAACTTTTCACAAATCTCTGAGAAAAAGAAAGGGATGTTGAATCCTTGACATGTCCAAAAAAATGAATCGAGTGCACATGCATTACAAAGGACGGTCGCAACTTGCAGGATCTTCAACACAGAACTATATATGACAAGAGCCTAAATTGAACCCCTAAAATGAATGTTATACTTTGTTTAGAACTTAAATTTACTTATGTAATTTGATACAAATGCCCTCAATTTAGAAAAATGACATAAAAAAGTTAACTTTTCTTTTATGAAACTGCTTATTTTCAAAAAGTTTTTTTTTCTTTCAGGAAACATTGAGCACTGGCTTGAAGAAACAAAATATTTTCATAAAAGATTTATCAATCCCCAAAAATTTTGCTTGACAAAGCTGCTCTCTACATTAACCATTCAACATTTATAATTTTTAAAATGCATAATTTTCGTTTCATTTTGACTGAATTGCAAAACAAACTTTCATTTCTGATGTCATTTGCTGCCAATGAGTGCAAATTAATGAGACAATTTAAATGGACGAAAAAAATACATCGACTCTTCTACACCATAACAAAACAATCTAGCATACTGCTGCAACACTTGAACTAATGTTAATATATGGGGGCCAAATTTGACTCTTATTATATATAGTCCTTTTCAAATTTACATGAACTTTAAAGTGTTTTTAAAAAATTGACAATGAAATAAGTTTTTATGAATTTAAGAAAAATTCTAAAATAAAAATCTACATATAAAGTTGACCCTCTTGGTGTACATACACAGTGTATGTAACTTATCTAGACGAAACATATGAACATATTCCATATTTCACACTGTATACAGAAAACATTCAAAATGAAAAATATCAGGATTTAATATTTGTCTGAAAAAAAATTGCCATCAGAATGAAAACTTCCAGGTATACCATCACTCTTCAATCATTCACTCAATCAATCAGTATCCTCGTGCCATTGGTAAATGTTTTCAATTTTTTACAATTTGACCAAAAACTGTCAAGCAAACAGGTAAAAGAGTTTTTTGTTTATTAATTTGGAATGCAGCAAATATTAATCTACAAATAGAGACATACATGTATTTGTAAGACAGAAAATATGAATTCTGAAAACAAACATTACCAGTACTTGTATTATTTTTATCTAATGTGTTATAAATATATTGCATATAATTATGATAAAATCAGTTGGAATGAAACATAAAAATATACAAGTACATAAATTTAAAATCTGGCAGTCAATGACCATATGTGAATAAAATATGGTGATTGATTAGTTTTCAACCTCATGATTTTCCCCAGATTTTTATTTTTGAGTTTTAGATTTTTCTGTTAAAAAATTACAAACTTTTGTGAATTTGTCAACTTGGAGTAAAGCCAGAAAATTCCCCAGAGAAAAGTTATGCAATTTGCCAATCCTTTGCATGCCATGGATCTCATTCAGGAAACACATTAGAAAAGTATCTATTAAGACATCTACTGAAACTTTGCTCAGTCTTTCAATCAAAATAAATATAATGTACATATTGCACAAACATTTACAAAAGTAAATAAAAACACTAAAAATCATGACAATAGATGAACTGCAAGTATCTGTTACATCAATTTTCAAAACATCTGTCTATGGATGTAAACCAAATTAATCACACCTTGTAAATAAGATTAAAAAACTTAAATTATATTTAATGAGTTTAAATTATACAAGTATAGTTTGCCTACTGTATCCATTAATTATGAGATTCATTCCCAACCAATTCACTTATATGACTAAAGAATATCTATTTTAACTTTAATACAGAAAGTACAGTGCTATCACAGAGGGCTTCTATAATCTGAAGAAATTGTGTGTTCATTTCAATGCCATATAATCAATGAAGGTTGATGTCAAACCACTGCTTCTCTTTGATGACACAATTGAATTTTTTTAAATGTCAGGATGATGAATATAGAATTTTATTAGTATTTCCCCAACTTTTAGTGCTATACCTATACCTATAATGACCAGTACCAAACCACATGTTAAACAAATTTTGTGCAATCCTTTCCAATCTCATCATCAGAAACCTAAGGTCCATCTCTCTTCAATGAGACTGGCATAGGTTTCTGAAGATGGTCCAAAATGTCCACTGAATTTAATATAGACACATAAAAACTAGAGTATGAGCAAATCAGGTAGGTAGCCGTGCAAACACAATATCAATATTGGTAAATAAGTCTACAAAGATTGTCATCTTACATATGGGAATGAATGTTTGAGATCATTGTGAAGTAATTTATGTCCATTAAACAATCTACAATCAAAGCAATGTTGAATGAATGCCTTTGAAACTACCCGGTATATTATTACTTTGAGTGTGAAAGAGAGCGAGAGTGAGCATGTTTTAATATGAAAGCAAGAGTATTTAGACACAGAGAGAATTTTCACTAACACATATCATGCACTTTTCCATCAACCAAGCTAGGACTTAACTAGGTGTGGTGAAAAATATAAGCTGGGAATGAAACCTGGCTTTCACATAGAACTTGTAGAGTTAACCCCCTTTATCTTGCCTCTGAACAAAACCTTTAAATTTCATTGATAAAGAAGAAATCTATTAAAGATCTGTATTATTGTTATATGATAATTCCATACAATCAATATCCTTCTTTGTTAGACCTACTGAATAGATATGGAATACACATTCTACCATAATTGACTATAAAGACCAAGTCTCACAATTTGGTGTTATATCAGGATCAGATGATAATTTTCCAAAATTTGATTGAAATGATACATGAAGTTTCACTTAATATCAAGATAAAGATTTTATGTACTGGCTTGAACTCTTATTGTCAACTCAATTAATTGGAAGATGCACATCACTTTGCAAGCAGAGACACAAGGTGTCTTTACTGACAAAATATCACACACAGCAAGCCCAGATATATCTTAAAATAATTAATACATATACAATGAACTTAATAAAAACGTATCTTAATTTCTATCAATTACCCTTTTAGAATTATGATATATAATATTGTGATAAATATACCAGTATGAATTGCTAAAAAAAGTGATAATGTTTCCATTATGATTAATATTAAATGAATGCACATGTGGATGGTTCAAATATTATTGAATACTAGGCCTATATCAGTGTAATAAGTTTAAAAAATTGCTACAATAGGTATATGCATTCAAATATATGCATAGCATATGACAGTGCATCACACCTTATAAATATTAACCACCTGTGAGTTTAAATTACATGAAGTACTCATTGTTTGACAAAATAATATGGGCTATGAGGCTGACTTATAAATACTAGTCAACCTGCATTAACTTACAGACTATTTACTTTTTAGAAATAATCTAGCAAAATAAAATTATATCATATTGTAAGTGATTTTGGTTTGTCTGTGGTGCCTTAATGGTCATTCTTTCTGGAACATCTGTAGCTATTATAGTACATAAAGGAGACACCTTTGCTCACAGCTTCTCAGCAATAATCTTGCCATGAATTGAGTTAGACTTTTCTAAAAAAAAAAATTCCATTCCTGTATCCCCTCTGCATGAATCATCCATTTACACACACTTGAGTCTTTCAAGTATAAACATGTCCAATGAAATAAATCCACATATTCTGTGTATGAAACAAAAAGAAATCTCTGGTGTTGTAGGAATAAAAGAGTCTGTGCATGTGCCTGCTCATTCCTCCGTATGATGATAAAGTACACATGGGTACACACTCACTCACTGTTCAGTTGAAAGCTCGTCTTTCTCATTCATTTTCTCGGATTCTTCATCTGTTTCATAATCTCTGCCCTGAAATAACAGCAATAGTTTTTCAAATATCCATAAATTAATGAGTGGGAATAGTTTTAAACAAATACAAAAGCCTTTTGAAAATACATGTGCATATATACACATATGTGTATTATCAAATGGACTTCCTAAATCAGTAAACAACATTTTATTTCAAATCAAGTCAATCATCTGGCATTTTTTCAATTGAAAAACACAAAAATTTCCTTTTAATATTTTCATCTGTTAGATGTATAATTATAATTAGTACATGTTTGTGTCACTTTATAATACAAATTACAAAGATGTAAAATCACCACCAACTCTCCCCTCTCCCTCAGTGGCAATGTCTGCATGTAGACACCGCCTACACCATCTAGACGGAAGGAATATTAGACAAGTAATGAAGCACTTCTCCTTTGTTGTATAATTGTTGGGAGTGTGAGATTGATATTATTGGCAACAGCTATCATAACTACATGATTGTGTAATCTACATGTACATGTTTTGTCATCTCTGTTGACAAATACCGTACAATCAGCATATAGCCTTATACTGGTAGTTAGTCTCTCATCAACCTCCATAAGTGCATGAAGACACATTGATTCAGATTACTGGTAATATAGAATCAGTGGGAAGATAAGGAACTCAGGGTGTGTTTGTGTTAAAGATACAGTATGTTGGTTGATATACTGTCAGAATGTCAGAATCACCAAAACAAATATCAGGCCAAAAGATAAATTAATGCATTGGTTCTCGGGCTGAAAATCTCTAAATATAGTGCAGTAAGCAGGCATTTTATTCCTATTTTTATGCCAAGATTTGCAAAGAGAAATTACTCAATATTCATATTTTAACATTAATTTAAACTAAGGAATTACATTACACTGTAAAGAGCAGAGACAGCCACATTTGGACAAGATAAATTATGATGAAATAAAGATTGTCTAACCTGCTCAATTTTTTCATCCAACATTCTGAAAAAGTCCAGCTGACTATTCGTTACCCTGAAAAATATTAATACTCTGTCAATGAAAATGTGATCCATTTCTTCTAAAAATTAATTAAAAAGATTAAAAATAGACCTGGCCTGCACAACAAAACTAAAAATAGAAAAGTCATATTTTCAATTATGCAACTTTTCAATTTACTTTCATAATTTCATAAATATTTCCCGGTAAGGTTGTATGCCTAAATATAATGCAAGGGGAGAACTCTTCCATTCTTATTAGCTAGCTGTGTGAATATTTTTTGAGTTAAGAATAATATCAGTTTTTAGTTGAAGGGATTGGTATCAGAATTAGAATTTTAATCCATCAATACATGTATACATAGACTAGCAAATATAACTGTGTTGATGTTACAATGTCAATTTTAAAACATTTGAAATAACTTAAAATTTGGTTTTAAGGTCATTCTTTATAATCAAAAAGCACTTTGTGGGTGAAGTCTATGCAAGAGTAGGCCAAGAGGAGGAAAGATAAGCTCCAGGGTAAAATTATCCATAAAAGATGTACAGACATATGAACTAATCAGTGCAGGGGATCTGCAGAACAAGGCCTTAATGAATGACAAAATAACCAGCAATTTATCAATAAATCAATCGCACTGAATAATGCCTATTTGAAGATTAACTGCATTTCTATTTAGAATAAGACAGTGAAAATGTGTACACACCTGACTTTTTGCTGAGTTATATTTGGCACACCATTATCAAGTTTGGATTTCTTACCATCCTGTTAAAAACAAATTAGCTATCAATGTAAATAAAATTCAATTTTAAAAAAACAGTGGTCACATTATTACAAATAAGAAATCAATCGAACATGTATAAAGCATTTAAAGTTGCCTGATGCAAAGCAAAATAATTTGAATATTTAATCCTCATTATTAAAATCTCAATGGGATGGTTTACTTATAGATGCAATAAACTACCCAGTAAAATTCATTACAAAGTCTTGTAGTTTATGAAAACAAAGCTTAAAACACTCAAAGGTGAGATTCAATATTTTTCATTACTGATCATAGACTTAATTATCTTAGATTTCTAATATATGGTCTGAACAAAATATACGGTACAAGATGATGAACACTGGAAATATAAGCTCTATTTTGCATTAGTCCCAAAAAAGTTATCTTGTTTCTCAGGACAAAAAATTCAAATATAGTGGGGCATGCGCAGACAGGTATTTTATATATTTGTTATTGTAATGCAAGATTTACAAAGAGAAAGAAATAAATTTTCATATTTTAATCTATTTTTTTTTCCAATATTGCAAAAAAATAAATCAATGCAGCAACATTTGACTTAATGTGGAGTGCCTGAGAAACAAAACATTTTTTTGGCCTTACTCACAGCTGACTTAACCGAGTAACTGTTGACTTGTTCCTTGAATGTCCTTGACCTACCTGTCCCTGTGTCACCTTCTGGACTCCGTTAGAGGACAATGCCCCTGAACCTTTCTGTGGGAGCTTGAACATCCCCGAGTCCTTCCGTTTGTTCGGGGTGGGCTTAGATGCTTCATTGTTGTCTTTTGTGTCACCTGAAACAACCATTCATTTCACTATATACTAAGTCAAAAAGTGTTTTCGTTTATTTATGTTGGATACCAACTAACTGACATTGTACATACAATCACTCAGCGAATGAAATGAATTATGTCATTGTTAAACCCATAGCACCAGTAATACATACAATATCATGATAACTTGAAGAACAAACATAGGTAATCACAGATTACAAAGCTCACCGAGACGAGGCATCACCTTTATGAGGCATCACCTTTATGAAACCACCTTTATCATATTATATGAAAATCATACTTTATAATCTTGGATATTCATGGATACTGTTTCGACACAATATCGTATATCATATGTTAAAAAATTGTATAATAATCATATGTTCATTTCATACGGTATTATAAGATACAATATTTATCAAAACAATAATATAAAATACAATATTGCATCCTATCATACTTACAATAGATAATCATATAATACAATATACTACTGTAATAAATAATGATGCAATATCATATTGTAACATATGATATGACAATGTGTAATACATTATTGTATTTGATCAAATAATACAATATCATAATATATATTATATGATACAAAATAGTATTATATTATACAATATCATATCACATTATACATCACAATATTGTAACATATGATATCATATTGTATAATATAGTATGATACTGTATTGTATGAAACTGTATCATAATTGATACATAATATGATATTGTATCATATGATGCAATAATATCTGATACAACATTGTATCATATGATACAATATCATGTGATATAGTAAAATATTATATAATACAATATCATATCATACAATATTGTATCTTATGATACAATATTATATGTTACAATATCATATAATACAATTTCAAGTCATATAATAATATATTATAAAAACCAATATCATATTATACAATATTGTATGATACGATATTATATATTATACAATATCGTATCATATGATACAATATTATATAATGCAATATTATATGTAACAGTATCACGTGATAAAATAGTATATAATACAATATCATATTATACAATATTGTATTATAATATACAATACTATACATAACAATATCATGATACAATATCATATTATAAAATATCAAAAAAATTGATACAATATCATATTGTATCATATAACTTTTAACAATATAATATATGATATAATATTGTATGATATAAAACAATATTGTATCATATCATACAATACTATATCATAGGAATCATGTTATATCATTTAACAACAAACACATCTATCAAGCAGGTCTGAGTGAGGTAGAAGATTTCTTTAGCATCCTTGATAATGGAGATCAGGCTCTGCATCTGAAGCTACCTTCGGATTCATTTATATTATAGTTAAATCAACTATGCAAGTTTGAAATAGTACCATTATCTATAAAACATGTGACCTGTTCCAAAATGACTAAACCTCATCCAGCATCCGAAACCTATGGCTCAGATTCAGCATTCAAGCCTGTCAGGTGCATCAGTATCATTAGATGCATCATCCATGCAAGTTTAGTGAAGTTATGACCAGTAATAACTCAGATATAATCATCAGAGAGCACCTGCACCAAAAACTTTAACCACCTCTCAAAACCTTAACCTCCTCCAGCATCCTAAACCTATGGATCAGATTCAGCATTCAAGCCTGTCAAGTGCATCAGTATCATAAGACACACCATCCATGCAAGTTTGGTGAAGTTAGGACCAGTAATAACTAAGATATATATTTTTAGCATCCATGATAATGGAGATCAGGCTCTGCATCTGAAGCTACCTCTACGATTCATTTATATTATAGTTTAATCAACTATGCAAGTTTGAAATAGTACCATTATCTATTAAACATCTGACCTGTTCCAAAAAACTTAACCTCATCCAGCATCCGAAACCTATGGCTCAGATTCAGCATTCAAGCCTGTCAGGTGCATCAGTATCATAAGACACACTATCCATGCAAGTTTGGTGAAGTTAGGACCAGTAATAACTAAGATATCATCATCAGAGGGCACCTGCTCTATTAACTTTAACCAGCTCTAAAAACCTTAACCTCATCCAGCATCCAAAACATATGGCTCAGATTCAGCATTCAAGCCTGTCAGGTGCATGAGTATCATAAGATGCACCATCCATGCAAGTTTGGTGAAGTTAGGACCAGTAATAACTAAGATATAATCATCAGAGGGCACCTGCTCTATAAACTTTAACCAGCTCTAAAAACCTTAACCTCATCCAGCATCCGAAACCTTTGGCTCAGATTCAGCATTCAAGCCTGTTAGGTGCATCAGTATCATTAGACGGACCATCCATGCAAGTTTGGTGAAGTTTGGACCATAAGTAACTTCAAAATGGCCATCAAAGGGCACCTGCAACAAAAACTTTAACCTGCTCCAAAAAGCTTAACCTCCTCCAGCATCTGAAATTCATGGCCCAGATTCAGCATCCAAGTCTTTCAAGTCCAGAAGTTGGTCCAGATGCATCATCCATGCAAATTTGGTGAAGATAGGACAAGTAATAACTTGGAAACAGGACCTGCAACAAAAACCTTAACCAGGTCCGGACGCCGACGCCAGGGGTATAGCATAAGCTCCCCCCGACTTCGTCTCAGTGAGCTAAAAATCCATTGAGTTTTCTACCGTTTGGATACATAAATATATGCAAGTACCAGGTAAACAATTTCCACTCACAGTCCCTTACCTATTAATCCATTTGTCATTGCTACCCCTTACCATACCTATATTACAGGTACCTCCTATATTCTTACACCCATCATACCTTTATCACAGGTACTTTTGTCTCTATTATTTTTATTACAAGTATATCTATATCACTTGTACCTATTGCCAGTATATAACTCTTTGTAATATCTATATCAATGGTACATGTACCAATGCCAGCTTTTACATGTATATCCTTCCATCTTATAAAGAGGTATCATTTGTTTCAAGCTTACGTTGCACAAATAATGAATTTAAAGTCAATTCCCATGAAATTATTAGTGCTAGTGATTGTCACCTACATCTGCATACTCTGGGTTGCAAAAATATGAAAGAAAGGGAAGCTGGGTATCACTGCAGGGACCTGATTATATGACAGGTCGACTCTGCTGCCAGTCATGATAGCACAACACTGAAGGAAACAATGGATATACCTACCCACTTTGTTCCCTGGGTTGCAGACACATTTGTCATTCTTATTAAGAGACTTCTTTTGCTTGCTCTTTTTGTCCGTCGATTCGCCTTCCTCGCTGGATTTGTGGTTTAAGTGCGGTTTACTCCTACCACATCCCATTTGCAGACACATGGGGATCAGTCATTGGTGAGTCTTCATACACTGGGTCCTAGCAATTAACTGTCATGTTTCCACTACGAGATTGAGTAGCTCTCTCCACAATCCTGTAAATATGAAATATATCAGAGCAATTAACATTCATGTTTCCACTACGAGACTGAGTAACTCTCTCCACAATCCTGTAAATATGAAATACATCAGAGCAATTAACATTCATGTTTCCCCTACGAGAATTTCCACTACGAGACTGAGTAACTCTCTCCACAATCCTGTAAATATGAAATATATCAGAGCTTATCACATAAGCTGCTACCATACACTTCTAGTCTTATGTATTGATTTAAAATCCAATAATATTTATCTACAAATATCTATACATGTGATAATTGATGTGGTTTCTCCCCAAGTCAGAGTTTCTGATCTGTGGAACATGACATTTCAAATCTTCTTCAAATCATTTCACAGGGATTTTCCACCCCCAAACAATATTTGTTTTCAAATCCATTACATTTTGTGCTCAGGTATATCACACTTATAAGTAAGCTGTATGAATAGATTTTTTTATATACCTAGGTACCTTTTTCCAATCAAATCTATGAAGATCATTTTGATCACCAGCTATCAATATATGCCTGATCAATATTTTCCAATCAATTTACTTTTTATAATACATTTGTACTTCATGTCACATCAAAAAGTGCATTAAAAAAAAAAAGATTACAAACATCAGGTAATAATCTTATTCCTTTTAACTCTGTCCTCAGAATCTTGGAACAGATAAAGTAAAATCAATAAGTAATTTTAATTGCTCAAAAGTCAAATAGGAAAATGTTTTTCATGATCTATAGCTGTGAATTTCAATCACAATTAGAAATCATCACTGCCCCTGCATACAACTTTTAGTTTGAATTTTAAGTACTAGATGACAAATAAGATGAGAGGGTAAAAATTTTACCAATTAGAATGTCCCGACACGAAAAATCCCTTTATAACCCCATGCATTATAAATGCCTTTGAGAAGTCAATTCAACTTTCTTTAACTCCAGTAAGAACAAAGAGGCAATTATTAATGTGAAGAAATGATACCGTCACACTCAGTAAGTTTACAGGGCAATGCGAACTAACAACATTATGACATACAAGATGCAAATCTCACCAAATTCAGAGAGTATTCAGAAAATATTGTCACAATAACCATTAGGAGCAAAACCCCATGCAATATTTATAACAGAGATTTCTCCCACCAAGGTCAAGCATCTATATTGATCTCTGTCTGATTCAGACAACACACAAATGTCTGTTCATAATCGGATACTTTGAGACGGCACACAAAAAACGAGATTTATATCATATCTCCTTAGCCTAAGTATATAACACAATGGTCTCAACTATTATATTTTTCAAGTATAAAAAATATGACTAATGTGAAAGCTGAGATATCCAACATGTTTAATAAAGAAAAAATGATCCTATTCAATCATCTTAAAGAATATTTCCCTGTGCACAGACTACAACATGAGACCAACAAACAGAACCATTATGTAATCAAACAGAAGACAATCCAATATCAGGCCAATTTTCATCCCCAACTTGACATTTCGCTGGAAGAATGTGCTGTCTGGATCTTGGTGCATTTAGGGGAACAGAGACCTTTTTCTTCCATATCTTATAATAAAAATAGTCCTAACCTTTTAGAGTGCCGTATAAATAACTCATAAAAGGCAGTGTCTCTATTCTTGGAATTGTACTCCAGAATTACAAAGTTTTAAGACATTACCTGTGTGAACGTGCATGCATAAAATTTTGTGGATGTTGATTGTTTTGAACACTTTATCCCATTAGCATTTAATTCTCTTTCATATAGCAAAGAATTTTGAAAATTAACATATAAGAATAAAGTCTCACTCGCTGCTTTTAACAAATGGGTTGTCTCTTTCTGATCTAATTGGTAAACATTCTTGTAACCTATTTTCCTTACCTGAACCACACTCTACATGCCATGTTTATTTTTGTAATTTCCATTTTTTAGCAATCATAAAAATAAAACTACCTGGTATGTCAAATATTGGATGGTCTAAGGCACACAATGAGCAGTTTGAGGCTTATAAGTTACTTCAAAGAAAATATTTTTTGGGGGTTCATTATACATGTACTCATGAACATTTTTTACGATCATTCTGCTTCATTTTATTTACAGTACCTGGCACTATCCAATAAGTTACAGCAATAAATGATTAATTTCATAATTACATGGAGATGTGAATATTGAAGAAATGAGCTCTTATTATACAGAAAAGGCATGCCAAAAGAAACTGCTGTTGCTTTGGTCTTATTGATCCATATAATGACATGAAAATGAATGCACAAAGGTGGATGTTCAATGTGATGAGATTAAGTAATCTTCTTTTTCGACACAATTTTTGTACAAAAGGACACCTTTTGAATAGATGAATTCCTAAAAATGAATGAACATGAATGTTTTAAAAATCAAGCAGACAATACATACATGTACTTTCATTCATATCATACTCTTGGCAGTTTGGCAAGAGATCTAGATTAAGAAACTAACATTTGGGTGGTTTTGGGGGGGGGGGGGGGGGTTTCTTTCTTGATTTTGCATGTTTGTGTTCAAACCCCATTATCCGTTGCTGTTCAAAATGTGATCTGTAAATTCCTTTCAAATAGAAACTTATTGGACAGCTACAGGTGACTTACTGAAGGGAGTATATTTCGAACAACAAGACATTTACTTGACCTAAATAAACAAAAGATAAAGTCACAAAAATGTTTTATTTATAGCAAGTAATATTTAGAGCACGAGTCTTGTTGTGTAAAAAAAAGAAGTGGGAATTACATGACGTAGTTGCCAAGTGTATATCTCCCATGATCATTATATTAATGTTCAAACAACCTTTTAGTCACTGTTAAAATTATATGAAAAGAAAATCTCAAGAAATATAAATAAATACCATGATACTTATAAACATTATGTTATAAATATTTAAAGTTCAAGAGATTCGATTCACAATTTTAATGTGTGAATAAATTATTCCAGAGAAATTAAAAAAGAGTACAGGAGAAAAAAAATTATAAAAGCTGTACATGTACTTGATAACAGCTACTATATGCTTTAAGCACATCAAAAATACATAAGACTATAGAAAACCAATGGTTATTGTAAATTTGAAGGACTGAGTGACCAAGCCAAATTCATAAGACTCAGGAAAAAATCCTCCATTTTTGAAGCCTTCATGTGAACAGATCAAAACAGAATTTGAGCATTAATTAATGAAAAAATGTTCATTATGCAAAGTAAATAAGACTTTTTTTACCTTCAAACTCATTTTTTTCACTTATTGGTAGGTTCAATGAAAATTCCTTGCACTCTATATTTAATCACCAGTGATGTACATGGACATTGCAATTTATTTGTTTTAATTTATTTTATCAAATCTAAATCAACCGCCTCGAGGATATTCATTATGAGAATGAGACAGTTCGATTGAACAATCTCAAACTCGATGTCCTTGCAGCCCCAAATAGCAGCATCATGAGAAGATCATTAAGACCCTTAAATTCACACTCATATGAAAAACACATCATTTCCTCATTTAAGGGTGTAGATAAGTGAGTGTCAAAGAGGAAAAAATGACCATTATAAAAAAAACCTATCAAGCTTAGACAACTCAGCGGTGCTATAATATGTCTTTCATATTTTCTGATCTGGGTGTTACTGAAGCAAGGCTATTGTAGGAGAGGTTATTGGAAATTGTTTCCTCTATCAAACTGAGTTGTATTTAATTACACTATTCCCCCACTCTCCAGACAGTGCCAGCTATCCTAGGAATGATCTATTCTGTTATTTCAGGCTATGTACTGTCTGATGGCCCCTCAGTGCACCAATCGATCGGCACATTATCACCCTAATCATAACCAAACATCTTCCCTTCCGAAATCAAATACTACTTTTTAGTTTGTCAAATTCGTAAAATGAAATACTACCATAAATATACTGCTCTTACACAAATACATCAAATTGCTCACACCTTTTCCGCTGATTTGATATGACAAAAAAAATCAAGCTGCTATTGACATTTACAAAAATTTCAAGCATTAAGAGCATGGAAGTGTATCTTAAACCTCTTGGGCAAAAAAGCAATCATTGCTATTATGTTTTACAGCAAAAGAGATATTTCAGATACGACTTCTTACCAATAGCTAGTCTGTACAACAGAATTCAGCATGGAATCACAAAAAACTCTCCACTTCTCTCCTCCCTTAGCTCCTGAATACACATTATTGCACAATACCCACTACCTGATTCTCGTTTGCCTGTAACCAAAACAGACCCCCTGTGTCCAAAAGTTTAAAAGTACAACATATCCTGCAGATGTTAAAGGATGGTCTCTCTTATAATGAGAGTTAGACAAGAGCATAGCATTCTGTTATTAAAACTCCTTTATATCCTGTATGTCAACAAGAACCCTACCATATTACACTCATTTCCCAATTCCATGTTTATTGATCCGGCCATCTGAAGTTCTAGTTCTATCTCTAAAATTATTGAAATATAAGACCATGACTTCCAACTAAATAGCTTTAAAGAAAATCCAAACAAAATCTCTGTTGATATGAAGACCTCTTTATGTATTTTACATACATTAATTCCTATTGCTAGCCATCTTACTGTCAGATAAATAATCTTAAATATACATAGGTATTATGGACACTATGGTAATTGGAGTTAAATGTCTGGGTATGGGACAGTCTGTGTACATGAATGGCAAACTTCACACCTACTACTAAACCAACAGGATCAATTAAATCAATACAGGTCATTGAAGTTTTGTGACGCAATTCATCAATGTTGAAAAAATGTTTTACATAAATTTCTGAGGGTTTTCATTTAAAGGAGCAGTCTTGAAAGTTCTATTCACACAAAAGAAAATGTGGGGAATTTAAATTTTTGCACATTTTTTGGCCATTGTATTAAAACAAAGATAAGCCTACATATATTTATTTAATTGCTTCAACATTGAACTAGAGTTCAATTACCAGAATTTGGATTTTCATGTAACAACTGTTGTTGGTTGTCATTTACTTTAAAAAGTGTTTCCAAGGTCGGCTGGCTGGAGCATACATATACAAAAGAATTTAAAGCAAATTAAAATTGTGTATGAGATCCTTTACATCAATTCTTAATCCTAAGGAACATGTATATTATGAATAGAAGAACATGTATATTAAAAATAAACACTGAAGTTGTTGAACTCAATAGGAGTTATCTCTCTTTACAAAAGGTTAATCAACATTAACATTCATGAGTCAGAACTATTATACTGTTGTATAAAATTAAATCAATCAATTAATGCCTATACAATTCAGTACCTTTAAAGAAGGAGAATAAAAATACTATATGAAAGTAACAGTACTTGTTTTCAGTTATAATTGCAATTAACCTGATATACAGTGAGCATTCAATATTCCATAAATTATTCAAAATGTACTATGTTTACAAAGTGCAGTTTTTTGTCTAGTTGCAAAAAGCAAAACCTAGATAGGAACCAGGAACCGGTAATAAAATAGTGATTTGTATTGCCATTATCAAAATGTTTAAACCTATACACAGTCACTATAGACAGCCATACTAACAAAAATCAGAGAACTAGTATGATATTCACATTCAACTCAGTGAAATACTATAACCCATATTAAATATTTAAAAACACTAATGGTTCTGTAGTGAAAAATATTGAACACTGGATTCATTATACCGGGGTACACTTTCTGAATAAATTTCTGGGTAATGAAAACGCAAATGTGGTCAAATCATGTTCTAATTTAATGACTCCCACTGAAACTTATATATATACTTTAAAAGCAATGCATTTGGGTATCAAGACAACAGTTTAGGAGGAGCAAAACTTGACAGTCTTATCGATAATGGTCAAATCAAACAACCTGTGTTTCAAAACTGTGTTTAAATCTAACTCAAATGTTTGCATCAATTTCCAGTTTTCCACGTTCTTTCTATCTTACTGGTAAAGCAAATCAAATCACAAGCTCCCATATTGCCATTGACAACAGCTTGTGGCTAACATCATCATAATATTTTCTCTTGGGCTTGAGTACTCCTAACTTGTAAGTTGATCAGCCAGGAGTTTGAATTGACTCTCAGATGTCACTAAGCATCACAATGGTTGGAGCAATGATGAGATTTTATCATGCTATGGGAATTCTACCACCCCCAACAAAACGCAATATGGCCCATATTCCTCATTTGTATTACATGGCAATGTCAATAGGTAAAAAAAAAAACTATGGTATATATATGTATACACAATTTCATGAATAGTTCCTATACCAATATGAAATGAAAAAATTTTTGCATAAGACTCATACATTTTATGATGCGATATGATCATTTTCTTTAAATTGACATGCATGTATTGCATTGTCACAGAATCAACCTGGCAGGTTTTTACTACAATATGCTAAAATCTTCAATATATGGAAAGTATACGGTAATTTACATTGTTTAATATATTTACTCCTTAACGATCTCCGATCCTCAGCAATGTTCGATAACTCTAAATTATCCGGATTTCTTTTATTCGTACCATAAATGTGACTTTTATACAGACAATTTGAATTAGTATTCTAGTGTTAGCATTACAATCAGTCAAACAACTACATGCTTAGCGTAGTGGATCCACGGAGAACTACTAGCCAATTACATGTTGGTAAAGAGTTCGAGCCACCGATGCACCGGTACCTTTTTTTTTTCAAACTCAACTTGTTTATTTATTTCATTATATCCATTTTAGGCAAATTTGCAATAACTTTGTAAAATGCATGGATACCATCTAAAAATTTCATTTTATTACATTTCATTCATAAAGTTTGAAAGAAAAATAAATTTTTATGATGAAAAAAATACTTTGAAGCTGAGGATCTGAGAACCTTAATATAATAACCCTTTAGTTCATATCTCAAAAAACAGATTCTCTGTCTTTACTGAACAAATCTTATTCAATGATTGTGTGGTAATATTTATCTGACAGATTTGGTCATCTTCTTGCTAATATCTAATTTGGATGTCATAACATGGAATTAATATTAAAGTCAATAATGCTGAATAAACGAAAGGACATAATTACCCTGAATCAATTAAGGAAATCCAAGGAGGATAAGCAAAATCCAATATGGTATCTGGAAAGGACACCAGCCAAACAACTTGTGAATGTCGTTTAGCATGCACAGACCTCAAGGCTTCTCAACTAATGATTTTTCCCCAAAATTGTCTCAGTAATTGCCAGCAATTGTCTGGTCATTATATTACTTCATTTGTACATAGTTGAGACCAACTTGTGTGTGGCATGATTTGAGTAATATATGTAATGGCAGCCCACGTGGGGTATGTTTTGACAGCTGCACATGTAAATGGAAAGAAACTTGGTTCCTTATCCATGTGACCATAATCGTGAAAGGTACATGTTTGTACAAAAAAATACACATATATAATGCAATTACATCATATAAGATTAAACAAATTTATTCACAGCGATTAATTGATAAGATGAAGTCTACTACGTACAAAGTAAACTTTGTACTTACTAGATTAATCTTCATGCGTGCAATAGTTTATGGACATCAGTAAGAATTCAAGCTTATGAATATTCAAGCCTGTATGAAAGAAAACCCAATGCATATAATCTTTTTAACATTTTGACTCCAGCAGGAATAGAAATTTGTGTTCAAAATATTACATGTAGAACCAATGAAAGCAAATTTTAGAATCATTATGAAGAATCTGACTGAAAACTAATAGTTATGAAAAACAAAATCAAACTCTAAGCAATCTACCTTTGCAAGATAAAAGCCTTACAAAGAGCCATAAAAATTACCATAATTAATACATGTATCACCAGCAAGGGGAGGTAGTGATAAACATCAGAAGCTTCTGTGATCAATAAAATGTAGTACAATTTCATTACCTTCAAATACAGCTGTTAATGACTGAAAACATGTAGATAACCTATTTATATTGTTGACATCTTTGATAAGTCAAAGGAAAAGAAGAAGTATCGCTTGTTTTTGTTTGAAGGCCCCGATTATAGATCAAAATTAGTACCCTGTTGTGCATCATTAGTATAGAAAATGAAAAAACTAAAAAGTCCCACAGTATCAGGATTTTTTTTAAAACTGTGCATAATCTCTTGTAACATCACTAAAGTAAATATTTAGGTGGCCATTTAAAAAGCTATCTACACCTAGCTCTTCAGGAATCTTCTGCATTTTCCTTTTGTTGTTTTTTTTCAAAATTCAAACTTTCACCCCAGCTTACCTTTTAGGTGACACACAGATATACAGACATGTTTACACACCTGTAGCGTGTTTACATCAAGTTTTACAGGTTATTTGTCCAGCAGCTGTGGTAGTCAATTATTGAAGAGGATGCCACCATCAACAGTATACAAACGCCTAAATTATCAAGCTATGTCACAACTGGTGCATTGCAGATCTATACTGTGTGAATGCAGGTACATGTACTGATATTTACTTTACAAAAATTTAATGTTGGATTAGTGCAGTCTCATGTGTTTACTTTTTTTTCTTTAAAAAAAAGTATAATGGAGAATGTGGGACCTCATTAAAACAAACACACAAAAAAGTTTTAGAAGTTCAATGCAGAACATATAATAAAAGATGACATGATAATGAGGTGTTTTTTCAACATTTTTAATACATTAAAAATCTAAGATATTCTTAAATAATACATAAATGCTAAACTTGCAGGGAACCTAATAGGTTTAATTATATTTGTAATCAAATATTTCACCAATGCACTTCAGGTTTTAATTATCTTATACACGGGAGTGCTAATATTTACAGATACATCCTCATAGTCATACCAGAAGCATTTATCAAATCTATTTTAAAATTCCCAATTATTCTTTTATGCTTTAATCAAGATTGACACAAAATCATTGCAAAAATTAGATTGTGCTTATTATCTCAAGCATATGAAATAAGAATACAAAGGAAGGGTGGAATTTTAAAATACAATTGGTAACAAAAAATACCAATTATGACCTACCGGTAACTGAATATCCTTTTTTTGCATATGCATCCATGAGTAAGACCCACAAAAAAGAACATTCAATAAACAACATACCGGTATTTTGTAATGACATATATACATGTAGTACAATCCTTGTATATAATCATGCCATTATATAACTATACTGAAGGAAAGTTATGTTATATATTTTTAAACAAGTTAAAATAATATATGCCCCAGCCTGTTCAAGGAATGACGAGGATGGTCTAGGGATGGAGGAAACTTTGATTATTAAAATATCATTACCGCATTCAGAATTGCAACAGTTAAAATCAATTTAATGTGGATAAAAAGGTAAAAGATTTCCTACTTGAAAAAGCCCTTCTTTTTCATTTGGTTGAAGAATTCAATAGAGTTAAAAACAGAAGGTCAGGGCTACATCACTCACCTCATGGCCACTCAGCAACAGTGTTCAACTATTTAAAAGTGGATAAAATATTTTTAGTTACAGAGTATATATCTAATACATGTACATCCAATCTTGTCAACATGGTCAATTTCCACAGATAAAAGGAGGGGTCATATCAATTAAATTTAATATAAAGAAAGCTTCAGATTTTTTTCTGCCTCATATCAATTTCAGTTGTTCTCCATGTAGTGGTAGGTATACTTCATTTATTGATCATTTTGCCTCCTTTTTATAAAAAAAAATTACTAAAAATTGAGGTCTTTGGGTATACCAGCAAATATGGGATTAGTAAAATTCTCATGAATTACCCAGGATTCTGTAAAAATGGCAATTGTAATATCTTCATATATGAAGATTTCCAGACCCTTCAACGATGGTATGACACAGCACTTACTCCAAGAAGAAGATATAGGAACATCTTGCTGCAGTCATCAACCTCAATATTCTCACCTTATCAGAGTCAACTTGAGCTGTTTATAAAGCCTATAATGTTGAAGATCTCTAAGTAAAGTGCTAGAATGCAGACTCATGCATAAATCATTCAGTCTTACTTCTGCACCCAAGTTTGGCATCTCCATAATATTGATTTGTTAACACTCATGAGTCTTGAAGTAACAAATGAGACTTTTTATTAACATTGAAACCATAGATCTTAAACCTCTGTTTGCTTTGCCGTTTTTGAAAAAAACCCTTAAATTTTTATTTTAATTGATTTTTTGTTAAATTTCACAAACTGCACATACCAGTAAATGTATGGAAATATAAATATCATCAAACAGAAAACCCAACAATTTTATCAATATAAGGCCATGCAGCCACAATGTATTAGACAGTAGTATTTCTACTATTTTTTAAGTATGATTTTTTTCACTCAATTAAAGTAAACTTCTTGGGTAAACATTAAAATGTCCGAACCTAGCTCTAAAAACAACTATGTGTGTTTGCTTTTAGCAACTTATTTGTGTAGCAATTACAAATATCAAAGAATCAATCGTTTCCAGCTGCTAAATTATTCAAATAAAATTATACACTATAAACCACATTCCAAGTAAAAGCAACCACTATTAAAGTGCTAGTAACCATTTTCATACCTTTTCCAATTAAATTGGCTAATAAAATTGATCAGCACAATATTTGTTGTGTTCGTAATTCACCAGAATTAAAGGAAGCACTAAATAATGAGTATCTCAGAAGTGAGTTCAGCTCGTGTACAATATGTAATTTCTTCAGGATAACCAGAAAATCTTCGTATGATGTAAATGTTAAAACAGACTATCAAACAAAATCTATCTTACATCAGAGAGGCAAAGACACAGGGTTAACCCTCCAAACCATTGTCTTTTACACACAACACAAGCCAGGAGAGATCCTCAATGAACTTTATACAGATCCTCACTGACTACTGCGTAAATATCTGAATAACATGGCTCTCTGTTTGATATGAATACACAGAGGAAAAAACACACAAGACCAAAAAAATTGAATTCCATCACTCACAGTTTCATTATGCGCACTTTATATCCTCTATACATGCTAAAATGATATCCCTCAACTTTATACACATGAGTTTCTAAAGCCTCAGGTTCAGCTATAAAGAAGATCAGATATTGGATGCCTTATCAACACAATCAAAGCAGATCTGGTTGGCTATATTAGATTCATTTTTGAAAGGCAGATGTAAATACACACACAGATAAAACAAAACATAAAAATGACTTACTTTACAAAAACATAATCATGTACTATATTCTGACAAATACTTCCTCTCCATCAAGTCCAGGCAGCAGAGCTAGCCAGTAATACACACAAAAAACAACGTGAAGTAGTCAGATCCTGTTTCCGTGGCACAGATATTTTTCCTCTAGTTTCTCTTAAGTAACAACAACCTATACTGCTCTGTATGTAATATATTGTCCACTTATTACGTAATTCCAGAACAACGACGATCACACAACCAGAGCACAAGATTCAGTTCAAGATACATGTATCACTTCCAGCAGCTGTCAGATCTACATGTATGTCAATGTTATCTACATACACAATTAAAGCTCCTCTTATATATGCACATAGGTCACTTTCATTAACACCTTTTATACTTACATCATATACGAAATGTAGCTATGCATATGTCTTATAGATATGAGCGGGGTTGCTGTGGAGGAATCAATACAGCATATTTATAAAGGCCACAGAGCATTTGGGGTTCTTTGAACTAAATACAGCAATGCAAGCAGGCACCTTTAGTTTATAACCCTTATCATGTCCAATTCAGGATACGCCATAAACCACAAGAGTCATTATCTTTAGTGTAAATGTACATGCAGCTTATAGTATCAAAGGAACCTGCATTGACAGTGTTGATATCACTTTTCCTGGAGAGTCTCGAAAAAAGAAACCTCATAAAACTTCAGATAGTAATACCATCCACATCTCTTAAACTCTTAATTTTTTTCCAAATGTCGATCTATAGCCTTGCATATATAGTTTACAACTGAGTTTTATTTTTTTCTTATATTTTGCCAATATTTTAATCCAGTATAGTTGTCTGATGATCTATTGTTTAAATATTGATAAATTTTGAATTGTATGTACTTGATGTTAATGCCCCACCAGCTCATTGATGTCAGCAAAACCGATTTTATGGCTGGATCAATACTTAGCTGTATGATAAGGAATTAAAACTATGGATCATTCGATAATTAATATACGTGCATGCAGTTAAAGTCATTATATATGTGTCAGTGAACTATCTATCGGGGCCGGGGAACATCACAAAGGATGCATGGCTGCACCAAAAGTATGAATTGAATAGATTCTCTTTTAACTGAGTGCATTCTAAACAATGTTTAATAGAAATAAAAGTTATACACATATTGATGGTTAAACAGCACAAGGATGAGACCTAGTACAGTGATATTACAAACAATTATTTTCAATGATCAAGTCTGTATTTGAACAAATTATTGAATGTGCATGTTCAATGAAATATCATCATTAAATAATAAAAAGTATGAAATATGATATACCAATTCATGCAAGTTGAATGAAGTTCTGATCAAATGATGGTCAATGAATTCTGGAACGAATTATCTGATACAAGTAGGGTACTTCTTCATGTATTTCAATCATTATGCCCAGGTATCTAGTAGATTCTTATCACTATAATCTAATCTATTATAGGTTACAGAAAGCTATACATTTTTCAAAAAAAAGACAAAAAACTTTGATTTTATGAAAGAGTTTTGAAATATCTCTGATATAGACATTTTCAGTGGTACATTTAATCAAATTTATTAATATACTTTATCGATTTATAAAGTCCACAATCTTACATATACCCAGATACATATTATGAATAATCAACTGATTGGCAAGAGAGTTGATCAAATTAAATCCTACATGGATCAATCAATATTAATTCATGGTGGCCAGATTATAATTCATTCTCTAATTGCATATATATGAAATATGAATTATGTATAATATCATAATTTTTTTTTCAATATAGGATTTCACAGAACCAATGAAACCCATATTCATTGCCATTAACACACACATACACACACACACAAAGAAAACTCATAATAAATCAATTCTGTTAAAAGCACAGAAAATAAAATAGAAGAATAGTATAATATTCATTCCCAAAAAGATGAGAGCATTGACATAAATAATTAAGTATTTAACATCTTCATGGAGCTATGAAAACAGATGAATGCATGCAGAAGCCACATCTGTGAATTAATTCAGATCATATATATGTACATCTTATATTGCGAGTCTGAGTTTGTCATGGGCCAGGGAGAAAAAGAGAAAACTAAAAAACTAATATGAAGGTAAGCTGTGTGTGTTTATAAGTTGGTCCTCTTTAACTACAAGTCAATGCTACACCAACTGCCCTTATAGCTACCAGTATCTGGAACCTGCTCTCAAACATTTTTATATTTGAAAATCATTAAGAAAATGCATATATTTTCAAGCTAAAAGGCTTGAAAGTCTGAATATACACAAACAACATGTGCAGTGTCAGAGGGGTCTGGACCCCCCCCCCTTTCAAAAAAACAAATTTATAAAAAATAAAAAAAAAAAATAAAAAAAATACCCCCCAACCCCCCCCCCCCCCCCCCCCCCCCCCCCAAAAATAAATATTAAATAAAAATTCTGAATCTGCAC
>WFKH01011581.1:51218283-51248084 GCA_016163765.1 Magallana hongkongensis | reverse complement strand
AAAAAAAAAAAAATTAATTAAAAAAAAATTCTGAATCTGCACATGAAAAAGAATACCAGAAAAACCTTTAAAACCTTTAGGTTATAGTCTTTCATTACATGTCAGCCAGTTAAAATATAATCAAGATGAACTTTTATCTGAATCAAATCTTAATAAACTAATGTAAACATGCATAGTCATACATGTATACCTTTATCTGAGTCATATGCAACAAACTGAATATAAGATAAGCTTTAGTAATACATTATATGCTCCTATTATCTTAATCACAGAGTGCAATAACCTAAAGAAAGACAACATCATGTCTTTTTTAAGCATTAACTTTCTTCCAAGCAAAGAATCAAACAAATATATATAAATAAAATCTTCATAATTTATGTGTCATCTGACTCGTGATTCAAGCCGTGGATAGAAAACTATATTTACTCCCACTTAGTATAAAATCCTCTATATTTTAGTGACAAGATCTAGTATAAAATAAGTCATAAATTATCTTTTTCCATATAATGCTTATATAGATATATATCACATGACATGTAATTTAAGTAGAATATATTAAAATCTTTCCTTGGCATTCCAATCTGAAGTAATGTAAAAAGTAACCCTGCAGAAACATAAATGTATACCAGTATACATTATTGTTATGAACAGGTTTTTTTCAATGACGAATAAATGTATATACAATTTAATATTTTCTTTTTATAGAAGACTTCAAGGACATATTAGTGACCATTTATGACAGATTGTTACACAGTTACAGTAGGCAATCTCTGAATGCATTTCATTAATCAGACAAGGGAAAAAAACTCTCTAAGAGTTGTAACTGATTTTCTTCATAATACATGTATTTTATTTAGGTAGTGTTCACCATTTTATGCGTGATCAATTGTGACTTTTAGCTCATTGAAAACACAGAATGCTCAGACTGACGTCAGACTTCCAAATGGTTGAAGTACTAAATTTCCATAAAAAAATGAAAGATTTTACTCTTTCCTGTAACATTCAGATGAACAAAAAAGCTAATTACATACTTTAACTATCTTTTAATAAGCATTTCAAAAATAGAGGTCAAACTAACAGAGAGCAGACCCCAACCAAACCCTGGGTATGTTTTCTGTGTCCGCTCAGGGTCTGCTTCAGGTCTGCTAGGTAGGACCCACAGCTGACCCAAAGCAAACCCCAGGGTGACACAGAGCAGACCTAGAGCGGGCACAGAGAGCAGACCCCGATTTC
Source organism: Magallana hongkongensis (assembly GCA_016163765.1). Lineage (NCBI taxonomy): Eukaryota > Metazoa > Mollusca > Bivalvia > Ostreida > Ostreidae > Magallana > Magallana hongkongensis. The sequence goes on along the minus strand of WFKH01011581.1, from coordinate 51,246,851 downwards.
AGAAGCAGACCCTGAAAGTGAACGCGGTATCTGGTCTAATTTACAAACTTGTCAATCATGATAATCGATGATACGCTTTGACCAATCAGAGCGTTGACCAATCAGATCCCTAGTTGAAAACTCATTTGAATCATCGTGTAGGACTCGGCGCAGACACAAATTTTTAAAAAGCAGACTGCAATTTTATCTCAGCGAGATTCATCAAAACAGAAAAATTTTGGCTGACATCTCTTCTGAAGAGATGTCAGTCAAAATTTTTCAGTCTTGAGGAATCTCCCTGAAATTATACCTGATTAGACCCCGAGCAGACGCAACCCTGGGTCAGCTTTTGGGTCTGCTCTGGTATTAGGTTGTGTCTGGTCGATACTGAACATTGCGATTGTTGCTGAAGAAAATTATACATATATAAACCTGCCGATGCTAATCCAGGTAATGTATATTGTTTCAGTCAATGTACCTGCATGAACCACCAAAGAAAGCATTTTAATTATCTGAATAGCAAAGTCCCATTTTCAGAATACAGTCGCACCTGCTGTTACGGCCACCTTTAATCAGCGGCCACTCGCCATGAGCGGCCAGTTTCAATCCCGCCCGTTTAGTTTTTCACTATATTTTAACTGATTTAAGCGGCCACCTGTCTAACGCGGCCAGCGGCCAGTGTTTTTAGGTCCCGTGGTTTCAACATGCCTGTTTTCAACGGCCATTTTGTCTGTTTTGTCACATGACTTCTGACTCTGACATGTGACCCCGTATCGAAAGAAGCCAAACTTCGACAGCTAATAATGAGTTAATGACAAATAATTGAGTCTGTAATTTGTAGTCTGCTGAGATTTAATGAGATAATTGATTATAACACCTGTTTTTGTTGTTTATATATCTACATGTACTTATATACTTCATTACAAAGTTATTAAATGGCCAGTCTTGCACTTAACAGCTTAACATGTACAGCAATTCGCCGATAATACGCACTTTTTTTCTAGAAAATTTCTTTGGGATAATTAGAGAAGTGCATATTCTACACCCCAATGGAATTTTGACACTTTTTTAAGAGGTTAAACATTGGCTATCGTAGTTCAGTACATAGCCGGGCTTTGTACGGAAACGCTACTTCTGATTGTTTACCGCATTTAATCAATTGAAAATTATTGTTTGGGCGTATTTAGCAGAAAATGTTCTGCTCTTAATCCCTTGAGAGATAAATTAAATTTAAACGGCCATTTAAAATTAATATAAACTGTTTATTCAGCAATCCGAGCTTTGCATTCACCATCTCCCGTGTACGCCGCCATTACAGATGCTATTAATAAATCTTTGCAATATACTCGGTGTTTTTTCTTCATTAATTTGAAACCTGGAATAAGAGGCCACCTGTCTTAAACGGCCAGTTTGTCATTGTCCCACAAGTGGCCGCTTAAAACAGGTGCGACTGTATCTTAACCTAGTAAAGTTTGCTAAACTGTCACTTTGCAGATTATTAAAAAAAACTAACATTATACTCTGTCCCAAGTTTCTGCTTCCACCACTTTTTGCTTGATATTTCGATAATAATAAATACCTTTGTGCCCAAACTGCATTCATCCACTAATATGAAAAAAGTCCAGATTATCTGTTTTGAAACGCCCCCTCTACCGCTTTAGGTTTCAATACACAACCCAAAATAGAAAGTCTACGGGGATTTTGCATTGCATCAGCCATGAAATAACCCGGATGATAACGTTGAAAAATTGTGCCAGGTATTCCGAGTGAGTTCCGAATGGAGAAAAGATGTAAACATTTCCCATTATAAATCTCCGTAAGAAATCGGTTTTTCGTTCCTGTGAAATTTTCAGAGTGAAAAATGATAAAATATCAATGAAGATAGCTTGGATATTTTCCCTTTTATCGATTTAAATTGTATTTTTTCACAGGTATGTGTATTTTTATTAAAAATCATCAATAAGTGGTGGAAGCAGAAACTTGGGACAGAGTATAGTAAATAAAATTAAAGACGTATCATAAATACATGTATAATTTACATTTACTATTATTTTGTATCATACTTTCAAGAATTAGAAAATTAAGACTGAACATTGTTCTCTAGATCCTTTTGCAGCTGAGACTAACCTTTTAACTGTATATTGTATTATCGTATTCAAAACATCAAACTGGCTGTGAGTCAGACATTGCGCATTATCATATCTGCATTCACTACGTATATTGAAAGACCTCGACACATTCGTTTCAAAAACCAAACTCTAAATTCAGATTTTCATATTTTCACTAACCTGTAATTGCAAAGGATGCAATAGGTCAAGTCTCCTTTTTCAGTTATTTGTTGGTCTGTAACCACAAACAGCTCAGACGTAAATGAAAATGAAACCAATTATCTGGATCGTCTGAGCGTTTCTTTCTTAATCGAGAATAAAGCATTATAAAGCTCGAGATTAACGCGGATTATTTTGTCAAAAAGCACACGACTTGCAGACTTTCACACAGACATGCAAGGATATGGCAAAACTAAGAGATCTTCGCGAAGAAATAAAGGTATGTCTACACTAATTTTGAATCATTTCAATAATATACTTTTCCTAGATATAGTTATTATTATCAAGTCTTACTTTGTCAGATCAAACTATATAACATTTCCGAAAGGATTTCGACTGTCCGAATCAGGATCTTTTATTATCCTGATTTGTTATTCCTATGTGACGATCAGGTTTTATAGCACGAATGACAAAAAATATGTATTTGCACAATGCAATCTTTTAATAATTTCTCCAATCCTTATCAACAATTAGCATATCTTTTTTTATTCATTTGCCTTCTTCATTGCTCTTGAAATGTTTTCCAGTATTAAAATGTTTACTATGAACATGTTGTGATGGTCAGACCGGTCCAAATACCGGCACCAGATAGCTCAGTTGGTAGAGCACCTGACTAAGAAATTCAGGGGGCCTGTTTTCGAATTTCAGTCTGGTCCGTCATTATTTCTCCCATTCCATTACATTTGGTACCACGCCAACTCCTCGAACCAACAGGTTAACTCCTGCCATGGAAAAGAGCCTGAGGTGATCTTCGAAGGCTAAGATCATTAAGGGGGGGGGGGGGGGGGGGAATGTGACAGTCAGACCAGTTTGAATTCCAGTGCCAGATAGCTCAGTTGGTCGAGTGTTCAGGGGGCCTGGGTTAAAACACCAGTCTGGTCTGTCATTATTTCTCTCATCCCATTACATTTGGTGCTTTGCCAACCCCTGGAACTGGAGAAAAGGGCCTGGAGAGATAATTGAGGGCAAAGATCATTTAAGGGGGAGGAATGAGACGATCAAACCAGTCCAATACAGGCGCCAGAAAGACATGGGGCCTGGGTTCGAATCCTGGTCTGGTCCATCATTCTTTCTCCCATCCCATAACAATGTGTATTATGAATATGTAATGCAATATTGTAAGGCATATCTTTTTGTGTACATAAAAAGCATTCATTTTCTTAAACAATTGAATTCACCAAAGTAAATACTTGTATATGCACGTTAAAGCCTGAATTCTCTTTTTGAGGCGCATCGCTATCAGCGATGTAGCCTCATTGCTGTCGGCTCACTTCTCTCGGCTTATATACAAGCGGCGTCATCGAACTCAAGTATCAGTGCGCCAATAAATATATAGTGCCGTTCTGATTGTTACGTATTTTCAATCAGAAACATATATTCAGTGTACGTTTTAAAAATATCAACAAATCATTACAACAGATATCTCCTTTACACATTGAAAAAACATCAACATCAATGAAAGAACAAAACAAAGATTAATACGCAGATGAGCCTGCAATGCGATGTACGTATGATAGAGACAGAGGATCAGTCAACCGATGAGATAATTTGCATAACAACAGTTCGTACTTTAATTTAAAAGCGGTGACGTTAATTGTTTGAATATCGGAGGTAAACAAATGTAATAATTTCGTATATAAAATATTTATATTAAAATGAGAGTAAGTGGCTGTCTTCCTATAGCTAGGAACAGATTTCGAATTTTTTCACTTGATAAAACGAATAAGACGATGTCCAACTGAATAAGGAAAAGCGTGCCACCTTGCGGAGCTACCTTGCATAATTGGCATGGTGCATAAAAAGGGTATTTAATTCAAATAAGTGAAAAATATACATTATTTATTGAAAGAATGATTAATAATCAGACAATACTGAAGTATGGTCAAAAACCTCAGCCACATTCGAACTTTGCATTTGTGGTTTACAAGCCTGATACTTTAACCACTCATCAAGGAAGATAGTCAAACACTCAGTTGTCTCATGCCGCCATAAAAATGCTTGTGGTGATGTTTTTAGCTACCTTCAATGCGATGCGCCTCTCAGGCCTTCAGTCCTTTGATTTGTATATTGACCCTATGCAATTCTTTACAGTAAAAAATAAGTACTAAGTACTGTAAATTCCTTGTATTACGCGAGTACTTAATTCCGAGATCCCGCTGTTTTGTATCAAATCGCGAGAATATAAAATCGCGAACGTGGAACATTTATCAATATTTCTCATAGTTCCCAACTCTCAGAAAATAATGGCGAGGTTTTAAAATCCGCGAGGCATGCTTCTCGCGATTTTACGCGGATATAAATTCCTCACGTTTAATTAGGAATTTACAGTACTGTAATCTTTTACCACATATCAAACTCCCTTTATATTTTGTAATTAAATTCAACATTTGGACTTGAAAATACTCAGAGTTTTATGATTATTGCAGGAAGTTCAGAGAGACCGAGAATTTAGTCTCAAGTGTAAGATTTCCACCTCTCAGTATCAGATACTAGAATCTGTGAGAGCAAAAAATGTGGAAAAATTTAATTCCATTGTCAATCGGGGAGAGAGTCCCAACTTCAGGACAGACACGGGGGACACTCTGTTACACATTGTGGTCGGTATGGGATGCAGCAAAGGTATGATATACTTGCTGAATATTTTGTTCATTGTGTTCATGCACACTCTGTTTGCAAACTTTACAAAAAAGGTCAATGTTAACACATTTGCTTTCAAAGCATGTATTTTGTTTATCAATTGAGGAATTCTGTGAAATTTAAACATTCTTTTTAAAGTAACATGGTAAAACAAAAATTAATAATTTGAGAGAAAAAGAATTTTGAAAGGATTTTCACAAATAACTTAATTCTGTAAAAAAAAAAACTGAACTTTATTTATTTTACAACAATTAATAAGCAAGTTATACAACTTATATTAATATCTTTTGTTGGCACAGATGTTAGTGCGAGGGGGTCATTGGCTTAATTCTGTTGTCATAATCATAGATGTGTTTCACCAGGACTGCGTTTTACAAAAGAACTTACGAATTACAATCAAATTAATGAATGCTTATTGATCACAAACTAATCAATATATCAGTCAAATGACTGAAAAAATATAATTACCCAATAGATAATAAAATAGTTGTAGATTACTGGCTTTGTTTAAATTATCATTCAATGAGACTAAAAATATTTATGACTTTGTCGTAAGTTCTTTTGTAAAATGCAACCCTGGTCACTTTAACAAACTTTGTGTGCTGCTTTGCAACTTAAGTTTTATGTCATTTCCAAAATGAACAAGGTATTTGAAGTAGAATTTAAATGAATGACATTTACTAAATCATTTAGCCTGTATGGAGATGCTGAGGACTCTTGTGTACATGGACATGCCCCTGGATGCCACAGACAGATTTGGACAGACTCCTCTTCATATTGCAGCAGAGAAAAGCATGGAAATGGTGACTGTTTTGTTAGAAGCAGGAGCGTCAGTGAACATTGAAGATAATGCTGGTATAATGTACATGTAATATTTTTCTGTTGTAATCCTAGTAATGCTGGCATAGATTCTGAGATAATGTGAATATTGATGATAAGATATATAATAGAGTAAATAAATTATATCGCATAGATCTCCTGAAAAAAGATTGTAAGACTGCCTGATGATTAAGTTGAGTATATGACTTTCCCTAGGAAGAACTGCCCTGCTGCATGCATGTTCTAGTTCCTGTGAGGAGGCTGTAGCCATTGTCCATTGTTTGTTGGACAGAAATGCCAACATCTTCGCTCAGGACCAAGATGGGCACACAGGTCAGTAGTTTAGGTCGTTACTCATAAGTTACACAGATTTAGCATAAATTTTTTTAATTTTTCAGTTTTTGAAGGAAATGAAATTGATTTTTTCAGTTTCCGGCAGAAATAAGATTGAAATCTTTTTCAAATTAAACAGAAATCATTTCAATTGACTACTATGTGTTTGTTTGTTACAGCTTTACACTGCTTGTGTTTGTCACGACTGAACATGACCACTAGGATTGAGCTAGCCTACAAACTTCTGTATGCTGGCCTATCAGCCACTGTCCCTGATAAGATTGGTAAAAAAAATGTTATCAAATTGCTATAGAATTATATTGTACTTTAGTAATGATACACAACAACAACAAAAATCATTGAAGATAGTTTATTAATACCGGGAGATGTAAAGATTCTGAACAGTCTGATTTTAATTTGGTAAAAATGCCTTTTAAATACTCCCATTGCTGATATTTTGTGTTGCATCTTTTTTTGTACATAAATACTTAATTGTTGATACATTTCTGAGTTTAATTTGATCAGAGGGGCAATCTCAATTAACAATTTTTTATTATTTATAGGAAAGATGGCTCTTTGTCACGAGTTATCAAGAGCATTGCAGCCAAGACACAAAAATCCAAAAAGCCAGCAATCTGCACTACTCATCAGGACTCTAGTCAAAGCAGGCTCCAACTTCAATCCCAGAAGCACCCAGCACAGAGGCTTTTTAAAACATGTCTTAAACCTGTACAGTGATTCATACCACCTTCATTTGGTAAATGAATTCGAGCCAGTTCTCTCCCTTACCTCGGTTAAAAAACTTTTGGAAATTATACCAGACGATGATGAAAATTATCAACAGTTAGTTCTGTCTTTAAGGAGAATCTCCCATAAGATTCAGACTCTGAAGTTTATGAGTAGGAATGCTGTGAGAACAGAGCTTAAAGGAAAGGTATTGATCAAAGTGGATTATCTTCCCTTGCCCAGGACGTTAAAGAATTATGTTCTTTTGGAAGATGAATAGTGTTTAAGTTGAGGTTTATTATTATTTAAAAGATATTTCAAAATGCTGATTTACATGAAAATAAATAAGTTTTAGAATTGGTATATGCCTTCTCCTTGTTTTTTTTTAAAAACAGTTTATATATCTACTATTTATTACTTTTTATTACGACATTCTATGCATTCTGACCAGCACTTAACTTATTAAGGAGATGCATATAAAATTTTTACAGAAGCGAATAAATAAAATGTTGCTGTCATATTGAATTGTTAATTTGTGTTTAATATTGTAACAGGCTACAAATCAAAATATATGCACACATGTTTAATAACTTGGGACTCTAATGTCAGACCCAGACAGTATCTCGGATGTTTGTTAAACCCAGTTTTGAGAATATGGTTCAAATGTAATAGAATTAAGTTTTCACCCATCGGTCACTGTAACAGAGGGTAAATAGAAAAGTATAAAATCCCTATTATTAATGGCCATTTATTGCATATAACCCTTACAGTAACTTGTGTAAAGGGAATGTAGAATTAAAAAAAAAATGTACTGTACTTGTGAAAGGAGTTAAAACAAACGGATTCATTTTAAATGTTTCAAAAAGGATTTCAATGAAATCAACTGGCTTAGATTATAAAATGAAGTGAAATTGTCGCTTGCAAAAAATGCCAAGACCACTGATAAATTTAGCCAGGCCTGGCGAATGTGGAAGTGTTACAAAATACATGTATATACAAATATAATGAGAACACATTACAAAAAGCTGGTTAACATCCAGGATACCATATTTGGACCTTCATCTTTGGTCAGAATTGGACCCTGGAACAGTCCACTTGTCTTCATAAGGAATTGGGTTTAAACGACCGATAACATACATAGCTAGCATGGTCAAATTAGCGAATTTCGTACATGTGTCATAAGGTTATAATGGGAGAACTATTCAAATTTGCTATTTCATTTGATGATTGCTTATTAGAATACTTACGGTAATTTAAATAATAAACCGCCCCCGAATTGAATTCTGAAAAGCGAATTAGTCTCTAACATCTGATTGCCGCTTTATTACATGCGTACAATGTGCTTTTATGTAGTTTATTTTCCAGTGGGTATGCGTGTGGCAATTAGAGAGACATTTTAAATTATATTCTCTATAATATGCACATTTCCATTGCAATGTGTATCTTTACAATCCTCCTAACTTACGCCAATATTGTATATGTCTGCTACCACAAATACCGACATGCTGTCTTGTTTCCAATCATAAAAAACAAGTTTTTTTCTTACGTGTAAATGGTTGGGCGGTTAGCAGACTGCATGGAGGGGTTGAATTTGTGTGAAGAGTGCTTTATGTTGTACGTAGTTTTCACACCGTTTTATATCTGTATCATCTGTTTAAGTGACAAAGAAAAGCATATAATAATTTAAATCTTATTTGTAAATAAATAAATAAATAAATAAATCTTTGTTTTAATTTGAAAAAATTTTAGGGTACAAATTCAACCAATTCGGTTACGACAGAAGAATCATACAGTACTAGTAACTGGGGTGTTTTTCTTGCTCATCACAAAAACTTCAAGATGACGCGTGCGCAAAGGACTGCCAATACTGTAGCGTGGCATCCGAATGTATCATTTTTTTACTACTACAAGTACCTGTAAAATCATCCACTTAACATAAAAGTATACGCTCATGCTTTTAGAAAAATGATTGATGAAAAGTGTCTAATATACTGACTAAAACGTGCAACTATGAATGCAACCTTATTTTATACTCAATCTTTGTACTTGCTGCAGATCTCTAGCTCTGCGGAAAAATTCGGCAATCAGATCTTTCCGTAACACTACAGATCTTTAGCTAACTTTGCAGCTTTGTACAAGAGTGCGTTTAACGGGACATTTTCTTACCTTTATATTCTGTGCAAATCGTTCATTCTTCATTTGTTTGTCCTGCCATCTCCAAGTGTTGAAGGAAACAATCACACAGTGTTTCGATATGTACGACTGTGTGAAGAACTATGTGGTCTGTCAAAATGGTAAGAACCTGGGGGAATAAGCCGAGGCATATGCCCACAAGTGGCCACAACCCTATCACTAGTATGTTTCAAATGACAATCACGCATTTAGTATAATATGTGTATTAACTTCAAATATTTTTATTCCTGTGCTTCCATATCTCCAGAGAATTTATTATGTGCGTGTACATAGAATAAAGAATTCCAATCTTTTGTCTTTAAGTCCATAATTTGTAACCCCTCAACAAAGTAACATTTTAAAAAATAATGCTAAAGATAGCTTATTTAGCAGTGAACTAAAAAACTATAAAATGATTAAGTGCATGTGTTTAATTCCTAATAACGCAATTTTTACTTTCTTGGCGTCAAATGAGTTTTTCGAATTTAAACAAAGTAAACAAAGATATATAAAAATATTTACAACACGATTGATTGGAATCGAACACCTACTTCTACATACTTATGTTCCAAGAACCCCTCGCTAACCGCTACACTACAGAATCGCATATTTTAATCCATTTAAATAACAAACTCAATTTAGTATTGCGCAAACATAATTCGGTCTAGGCCATTTGATGATCATCTTGAAAATTGAAGGAAGAAAACTTGCTTTTTACCACAGAGTGGGCCTTTGTACATATTTGTTCTACTATTAATGTATTTTTGCCAGTGTGCAAAAAATTATTCAATGTTATTTTTGATAGTGGTGTCGTTCCAGACGAGTGGTTAATTGGAATTGTAAAGCCTATTTATAAAAACAAAGGGGATCCTACGAAACCTGAAAATTATCGCCCTATAACATTATTAAGCTGCCTTGGTAAGCTTTTTACATTTATTTTAAGCACACGGCTGGAGGCGTATGCAAATGAGATTAATATAATAAGTGAAAGCCAAACTGGTTTCCGAAAGGGCTATTCTACCCTAGATCATGTATTAACTCTACAGTTTTTATCAGAAACCCTTATGAAACAGAAAAAGAAATTATTTTGTGCTTTCATTGATTTCAAGCAAGCATTTGACACTATATGGAGAAGTAGTTTATGGTACAAAATGTCAAAAAATGGTATTTCTGGAAAATGTTTTGTTTATATTAAAAATATGTATCAGGGTATTAAATCTCTTATTAGTATGGATGGTATCACATCTGATTTCATAAGCTGCAATGTTGGAGTTCGCCAAGGCGAAAATTTATCACCATTTTTGTTTTCATTATATATCAGTGATTTGGAGAATTTCTTATTAGATAAAAACATAGAAGGTAATTATGGCCGAGACTGCCGAAGATCTCCAAAATGCACTAAATGAATTGTATCTATATTGTAGTCAATGGAAGTTACAAGTCAATACTGACAAAACAACAATTTTGATTTTTTCAAAAGGCCCTTTGCCAAAACGTGTTTTATTAAATAAGGTTGCTATAGAAAATGTCAAAGATTTTAAATATCTGCGTATTATTTTTTCAAGAACATGTTCATTTGCTAAAGCTAAAAAACATTTGTGTGAACAAGCACAGAAACCAATGTACAGTGTTATTAGAAAAATAAGACAATTTAATTTACCAGTCGATTGTCAGTTTGACTTATTTGACAAAATTGTAGTTCCAGTATTATTGTATGGGTGTAATTTGGGGTTACGAAAATATAGAAGTTATTGAACGTGTACATTTGAAATTCTTAAAATATGTTTTTAACTTATAAAGTAGTACACCATCCTACATGGTTTACGGGGAGACAGGTCGTTTCCCTTTATGTATCAATGTATATACCATAATGATTTCCTACTGGTCAAAATTATTTACAAACTCTGAAAGCAAAATTGTATCTGTTTTATATAAGTTTTTGGTCTTGCAATTTCAAAGGGGAAATATGTCAAACTCCTGGATTGCATGTGTTAAAAATATTTTAGATATGTGTGGTTTTTCAAATATTTGGTCTGAACAAAATGCTGTAAATGTAAAGTGGATTTCTGCAGTTGTAAAACAAAGGTTACAAGACCAATATATCCAAAAATGGTCTAATGAAATTCATAACTCGTCAAAAGGGCAAATATACAAGATTTTTAAGAAAAAATTTAGTTATGAAAATTACATTAATGTATTGCCACATAAGCTCAGAAAGATTTTTATGAAATTTAGAACATCAAACCACCATCTCCCAGTCGAGACTGGGAGATGGTCCAATATTCCTTTAAACCAAAGAGTGTGTCAACTGTGTAATACTGGTCAAATTGATGACGAATTCCATTATATTCTTGAATGTAAAGAGTTATTGACGTTTAGACATAGATATCTTGAGGATAAATACTGTTCAGTACCAAATACTACAAAGTTCTGTGAGCTTATGTCTTGTATTAATGTTACAAATCTGAAAAAAATGTTATTTCATTATCAAAATTTACAGTCTGATATAATAGTCTGTCCTCCACAATTCTACCTTTTCCTATTTTTATTGTATATATTGTATATTTATGCTTATTTACTATTTATTTACTACCTATCTATTCATTTATAAAATGTACCTCTGACTTTTGAACTGTATATATACTGATTGGCCTCATGTACCATTTCATGGTTTGAGTGAATAAACTGAACTGAACTGAATAGTATCATTTTTTTGAAAATTGAAAAAGATAGATATTTACATGTTTTATCAGTATACGTTCTTAAAAAAATGGTATGATGACCCACTCTATAAAAAACTATAGTCTGAACATCCGATTTCATTAGCATTTTGTTGCTCAATTAGCATATACATATTTTGATGTCTTAATATCTATTAAATTTGAAGTCAATTTTTAAAGGTTTTGACAATACTGAATGCAAATGATTACATATGCTTAATAGATGTAACAAAAGTGATATTTGTAAGAAAAAAAATTGTGGGTTTTTCAAATGGACTTCGGTGGGTTTATGCCTCGGCTTATTCCCCCACGTTATTTCTCTTACAACTGGTCATACTAGAACACATCGTCCAATAGAAGCGCTGCGACATCGTACTATCATGGTGTAAATTTTTAATTTACCGGTTGGAAGTACATACACAATTTACAGCATGACTACTATAGAAGACAATACTGTAGAACTTTAATAACTATTTAATTTGGACAATTATCACTTCCTCAGCTGAAAGACACTTACACTAAAAAGTCTCTTGCAAGACTTGGCAGAGCTTTGTAAAGGATACTGCAAAACACAGTTGCTTTGTCACATCATGATTTAATAATTATTTCTAAATGATTTATAAACAAAAAGAATGCTGTAGAAACTGCAATGATGACCAACTCTATGTTTAGATTTTGGGCTCGGTCTGGTACTCAGTCTCTGTCATGTGAGGGCCGCTCCATTGGTCGCCCCAGAAAGGCAGAGGACTTTCTCCAGCCTTTGTGTTAGTTCCGAGTATGTTTTCTTATAAAGAAAAACAATGAAACAACCCCAAATGTATATATACATACATTTGGATGTTTTAATCCAGAAAGCGCTTGTGAAATAGTAATTTTGGGAACTCAAGCTGCATTATCTTATTTTTTTACATTTAAACTAGATAGGCCTACATATTTACTAGAAATATTTTTGTTAAAAAAACTTTAGAAAATATTTATACTCTACATTGATTCTAGTTAAAACATACAGTTTTTTCTCTGACCCGCAACACAATGCGAGTGATTTTAGATTTTGTTTGTTCCAATTAAAAAAAATATGATTTAATTATGCAGATAATACCAAACTGAATTGTCCAAATACACTGAAAATTTACTAGTCCACATGTACTTGTAAATATATTCATTATCGAATTAATAATAATAGCGTCAGCTTATTCCCAGCTCTAGAACAGCTTGCAACAAACGTATACATAATCAGGCCTCTATAAGGTCTAAGACCATGTCAAGGGTACTTACATATAATTCATTCACATTTAGGACCGATATAGAACGACAATTATTTTCAGGTAATGCTCATTTCCTATATGGAATTTAATCTTTCATCCGTTCTTTGTTTAAATATGTTTTCTTCATTTAGAAAATCCATGCATGATGCAGCATATAATTAGATGCCTAAATAGCTAAATTTGCACTTTTGTGTTTACGATTAACGTATAGTCGATGGTTCTGAGCATGAAACTCACCACAGGAAACTACATAGCGAATGTTTAATTACTAAAAACCTGTTATGCCATTTGTACAAAATGTACTTTTGTAGTATATTTTACCACTTACTATAGAATGTGTAGTTATCAAGAAAAAAGAACGTGTATTTTAAAGTGATGGAAGCCAGTTAATAATGTTTCAATGATAATTATATTATTTCTCCTGTGTGCTCTCGTTCAAAGCATGTTGAGCCTGTATCTATCTGTAGATCTTTTACCTGGTGTAACATTCAAAAATACAAAATTGCACTTAATCACATGTGAAATAATGATTTTTCCCCGATGAATGATAAAAAGTCCTTTTTTAACATCTTTGAAATTTTGCAGATCATTGATACAATCGAAAAGTAAAACGATAAATTCTTTGCAACAGCTCTACTTAACCTCAAGTATAAAATCATTTTCGTAAAATTTTAAATCCCTCGCATAAAAGTTGCACATTATATTCCAAACATTTGACAAAAGCTTTAGATCTTTTTATCAATGTCTGCATAAGTAAATCCATCAAAACGATATGTTTACATTTTGCAAATCAAAAGAAACACGAACTCCTTTGTCATTAAAGTTTACAAAAATGATGTTTGTCTTTATCTACTTGTAATTTATACTCAAGGATAAATACATTCCATCTTAGTAACTTGTTTACTTGGCAAAACGTAATGCAATATAAAGTACAAAAATATTTTGTACGTAAAATGGAAGTACTCCAATGCAAAACACACGTAACCTCCAATGCAAACGATCGGTCAGACCGATAACATTGTTTCTGGAAGTCAAGTCATTAAATCAAAGTTACAGTCGTATCATTATGAAAATTTAAATATAACAAAGAAATAAAAAATAGATCACATATGACTAGCCTGAATATCTAGACGGCTTAAATTCCAAAGTTTATGAGGTTTTGTCGAATATTTCGTTGGTCGTTAACTGCCTGTCCCTTTCTAGCGGCTCGCGAGTCCTGATATAGCGAGCTTTTTTCGCCTCCTCCCACGTCTTTTCAAAAGGGGGCGCTGTGTACATAGTCTTCAGTGACCCGTCTGGATTAAACGACTCCGGACCGATGGCGACCTTGCTAGGTTTCTGCTCCTCTTCCGATGACACCTTTCGCGTCTCCACACTCTCGGTTTCAACTTCTTTTACAGCATTCTCAATCTCTATCACAGTTTTCGGGTCCTCAACTGGCGAATAGGGAATCTTTTCTTCGTTAACTAGCACGGGGGGATGGTGTGACCCTTTCTCCATAGACGACCTTCTTGCTGAAAATGGGTGACCACGAGCGTCATCATGATGGACTTTCCCTTTGTCTAAAGACAATCTCCTGGCTGAAGTTAGATGCGTTAAATGACCATGAGCTTCATCATGATGGAATTTCCCTTTCTCTATAGACGGTCTTCTAGCTGAAGTTGGATGCGTTAGATGACCATGAAAGTCATCATGATGGAATTTCCCTTTCTCTGTAGGCGATCTTCTTGCTGAATTTGGATGGCCACGAATATCCTCGTTGGAACTCTTCCCTTTGTCTAGCGACAGTCGCCTGACAGCGCTGTGTTTCGGAGGACTGGTTCCTGGCACTATATGCCTGCCCTTGTCTAAAGACATCCGTCTGACGGGACTGTGCCGAGGGGAACTCATCTCCGTAGTAATCTCTCCACTTTCGTTTCTGGATATTTGTAGAGAGGGCTCCTTCGTACCAGTTGGCTCGTTAGATGGCACGTCCTGCGACTGACTGTCACTTAATGTTTGTATATATTGCTTCTGTTCCTCAAAGTCATTTGAGTTTTCCGCTTCACTAGGCTTCGGCTGATCTGATATTATCAATGGATTTATTTGCACATGTGGATGATCATTATATTTATTTTGATTGATGCGACCTGAACCTTTGATCCCATCAAGTAGATCATTATGTTCTTGCGCATGCGCCTGATTGAAACTCTGAAGATACTGAATAAGCATCTCCGCGTTCATTGGACTGGAGTCCCTCCCGCGTGAGTTGTTCTCCGGGGGAGCCTTTCTTTGCAGTCTTGGGCTCCTACCGCTGACGTCTTTCATTCCCAATTCTTTGAATTTTGGATGATGAAATTTCTTGTCGCTTGAAAGGGTAGCATGATGGCCAAGTTGTTTATGAACGCCGCCCCGAATTTTGTTCAATTCCTTTTCTATTTCCTTACGTTCTTGGTTGACCTTGTCCAGATTAAATCTGTACTCGGCTTCGATACCTCCCCTCCCCCCAACCTCTTGGTCTAGCCGTCGCTGCTCCCGCTTGTTGAGCTCACGAGCAAATTCCTGCGATTTGAACTGTCTCTTGTAAATATCCAGATCCCTGTTGGTCTTCATTGATATCATTTCCCCCTCTTCAAAATTCTGTAAAAGAGATCATGACAAAAAAGTTCATCTATTGGAATAATTCTTTAAACAATTTATTTGCAATATATAACCTTAAACATATTTGCTAAGTTTATTTAGAAAATAAAACCCGTGTCAGGTTTGACTGCACTTGACATTAAGCCACCCAAAGTAAACTTCCAGACCAAATGTTATGATTAAATACTCGAGGGTTGCGTGTTCTAAAACGGACTCAAATTCTAAATTGACTTTATTTGAAAATTCTCCAAAAGAGCTATTAACCTAAGCTTTCGTACACATGCACAGTAAAATAGAAATCAAATATTTGCACATGTTCCTAATCAGATGTTGTCGACATTATTCAACAAGAAAAAGATGAATAGGGTTTTAGCAGACATATAAGAAGTAAAATCACAATAAGTACACTCACAGCGGCGAACTGAGTTGAAAAGATCCGTAACGGTATTCAAACGCACCTCAATGTCTTTCTTGTGTTGTATATAAATGTGTTTCAGTGAAAAATTGGTCTTATAGCAACGGGTCTATAATGCATTGCAGAGGATTAGATTGTCATTTGAGCACTATATACAAGCACTGAGAAAAGAAATGAAATAAATAGCTTACAAGTGATTGACTCTACCTGGTTAAGGTGAACGGGTCATTCATCGGAAAATAACGTCCAAAACATGAAAATAGGATTTTCTATCATTTTATAGCACTTGTAGATGATAAAATGGTCGCACCTTGTCTCCACACCCAAAGTTAAAGGCGAAATTGATATAAAATTTCAAAAGCAAATATCAATAACCAAAGATATTAATTGAGCACGTGTCGATTTATTTGGCCATAACGTTGATGGGTCTGAGTGGGGCAGCTTCCTCCAGATCTCTATCACTTTAACAAGGATACAACAACATTTGGTGATAAAAACCAGTGTCTGAACGTAAAATATGAAGACAACTCTACTTCGTAAAAAAAGCATCCTGTTATTGGTAAATAATTGATAGCTTTGTAATTGCATGTACCGATACCCATATATGGAAATTGTCAATTTCGTATATCTGATAGCTTTGTTGTGCTGTAATGGCAATTTTGAAGAGAAAGAAAAAAATGTGATCCATTCTTGCGTAATAAGAAACATTCAATAACAGCTAATCATCCGGAAGATATCGGGCTTAATAGGAAATGGCGCTTTTACATTTTTGTGCGTAGGACCAAATCAATTGAAGTAAAATCTCGTAAAAAATACCTGACATCCACAGGTAGGCAAGGTGTTGCAATGAGTTTATTACCTGTTTCAGTTTTAAACATAAACGACCAATTCTAGTGTCATCGACCCTCCCCCAAATCTCTGCACAAACAAACAACCCCCCAATAACAGGCGACGGACCTTTGTATTTGTTTAGATATGTATGTGTTTATTAAGGATTTACACATCTTGCGTCAATGCATCGACTAAATACACGCAAGTTCCTGTCGTAAAGGGGAGCATCCTTGCTATTGAAGATAATTTCTCCGCACTTTTCAAGGATGAATTTGAACATCAATCAATAATTTTTATCACGACTGAAATAAAATTTTCTTTCGCATTTTACATAACAGAGATAATTCTAATATTATCTCTATATTAAGATCAAATCTGATTTCTGAAAAAAGGAGACCGAAGAATTTGTGTTTTTTGGGACTAGATTTCCTCGAAAGTATAATCGGTAAAATTCCTGTCATAATTGTTGACTAAAAACCTTCTAGAAGATGGATCTAAACGCCATTAATATCCACAACATATTTTAATACGACTTTTAGAAGTATAAGGCAACTGTAAGCTCTCAGACTTGTTTGGTTTTCTCTTCTATAATTGATGAATCACCTGTATCGTCTCACCAATCTCCTTGACATGTTTGCATCTTCTTTGCGATATTTTAGAAAAACCTTTAAAATACCTCTAACGAATTCTGTATACATCGTAAAAACTGTAAGACAGGTGTGCAATGTTAATGGTTATAGCGGACGTTGTGTTTTTTTTTACTTTGAAAAGCATTTCTAACAATCATTTTTTTTGTTGAAAAATTAAGAAAAAAACATTTAACATGCCTCGGATTTCACGCCCTACACACCCCACCCCAAAAAATCCCCCTAATGTGGTCAGAATCTGTGAAAAGAAAAATGCCAACGAGTGTATTGTTATCAACACAGATCCCGTCCTTTGTAAGATGTTTAAAAAATCGAAACTGAACGGAAATTAGAAGAATGTTGAGATAATGGACGATTCAATGCACACCTCGAGCTCTTGGTCATTTATTACAGTAGTATGAGTAATGTGTTCGAATAGAACTCTTGTTAACATTGATTTGTTGTACACATCCCCATTCTGCAGGTTTGACAGAGAGAGAGAGAGCGTTTTGGGGGCACAACAGTAGGTTGCATACAAATAGTTCTATGTCTTCAACCTTTACTTTAAAAATTTACGTTTTACAATATGGACAGGCTTAAATTGAACAAATTTATATTATCATGAGCACAGAGTTTACCGAAAAACTGAATATTTCGCATAATAAATTTAAATTCAAAATATTTGCTAAACACCCAGTTGTGTACAAGTATTAGGAAATGAAATAAAGTTCCGACATTTGAGTTGCAATATAGAAGACATTTACATACACACGTACGTCATAATGCTAAAGTATTGAAATACTCGTATCATATAACTATCATTGATAGCAGTTTGATTAAGGTCAATGCACGCGTGTATTAGGATCTTTAAAACGCCGCCAGATTCCAGTCCCCATGATTTTGATCGTAGATAATCTATTTACATGATGTATACATACAAATGGAAACAAATTCCAGGTATTGAGATATATATCGTAAACACGCGTTCCAATATAAAATAAACAGATTATGTTGTTCTAGTTACAAAATCACCGTCTGAACGAGAAAACAAGCTTCTACTATTTCAAACCTAATTCTTTAGTATAAAATATCAATTTCAATTAAGGAATGTAATTATTACAAAAAAAAAATAAATATGTATACATGTATATCAATTTCAAGTAAGGAATGTAATTATTACAAAAAAAATAAATATGTATACATGTATATCAATTCAAAATATTATAAGCAAGTGATCAGAGTGCAATATTAACTATACGAGTTTGATGAGTTACTAAACTAGGTTTCATTCATTGGTTTAGAGTGTAAAAACAGAAATCGAAGTGTTGCAGTTTGTGGTGACACGGTAATATTCCCTCTCTACCCGTTGATGATTGTAACAGTTAAATATCGTAAAAAAAGACCAGCAAGGGCATCGATGACGTCATTATGGTTGAGAGAGTCTTGATGTGATGACGTTAAATATTAAACACACGTTCAGTCAATATTCATACGAATACATGTACCATGAAATACGACTTGATATCTAAAATATCAATGTTTAGCAAAAGGCAAATGCGCACCATTTAGTGGATGTAAAACAATACTACCAACTATAAGCGAGACTTGTTAACAGATAGGACCAAAGGACCAGTAATGATACTGACTAATTGACGAATCACAATTCAATCATTCGTTTTACCCTTACCATAATACTCACATTTGAAATTTGTAGTGGCACTGATAAAGAATCACCAATATATATCATACATATTCCCTGTTTTTCCTATATTCATGATCCTGGTCACGGCTTTGGTTTTATTTGACTCTGTACATGGCATGGAGATACCCAAAATTGCAGATTTATTGGATTCTTAAGCATTTAAAGTATTGGAAAACTATAAACATCTCTGGCAGGTTGCATCAACCGCTGTATCGATAATTGAATGATCATTTACTTTCTTTTAAAAAGTTTAATTTTATTTGATGATATATTTCCCGTGCAGACATTTAAACCCATTTAAAAGCGACTTTCCTATGGGGAAATTTTTGTCCGATTCACAAAAACGTAAAACAGACCCAGACAATGCCGGTACCAGTCAGTGGGTTTTAATATACATGTTATGACTAAGAATGCAATGTCAAGATTCAGCAAAGTTTATAACACAGTGAACATAGGCCTATTTCCAAAATTTGTGTGGCGATGTTAAAGTTGATAGACAATGATTGGGTCCTTTTCTAATTACTGATGAATAGCTGATTTTTAAGACATGAACACCAGTGCGTAACATTAGGGAAAGTTCTTTCTCTTCAGAAATTAGGACCAACAAGTGAAAATAAATTACCCAAAGCCGAACAAAAATACTGGAAACAAGTTCTGTCAGCTCGCGAAAGTTCAGTTTAAAGTCTGATATACTGAATTTTTATTACCAATTTTGAAGTTTAGGTTATCATATCACTGTTTATATTAATATACAAGTATATTATTTCATTTAAATTAATTAAAAAGCATTTGATTTAAAATTCATTTGGCGATAAAAAGGCGATTATGTTTTGATATTAGCATCTTCCGACAATGAATTTTAAAAGTCTCTCATTTAAAATTCATCAATTATAAGGCCATTTTATGAAATTGAATAACACAAAATTAACACATAAAGTCTAAGTACTGTTTGGCACAATAGCCTTTTCTTCTACGTTAGAATTATGTGGGTTTTTGTACGACCTGCCACTACTGCATCGTGGTTTCCATGGTGCATGCGCATCGTACGAAACTATTTTGCTCTGCATGGAATTTGAGAACACTGATAAAACAATTATGTTATTATAAGGGAATAAACTAGACTCCTTACAGGTTTTTAAGGACTGTATCGATTTCTCGGAGTTTATTAAGTTAATATTGTCAAAAGACAGTAGCACAAACAACGGTTATGTTGAGCTGGGTTCGTAAGCATGGAAGGGGGTCACATAGCTTTGTATCCGCGGCAGGTTAAACAAATCACCACATTCAAATATGCTCAGTCAAATAGAAATTATATTTTTTCTCACGTATTGAAAATTGTTTGCAACAAAAGGCCTGTTGCGGAATTCTAGTGTACTTTATCGCTGTTGCCAAAGTGAGTGTGTTACCTCTTAGATACAACGAGGTTGTCCAGAATTTACACCAATAAAACGTATTTTGTTTTGTTCATATTAATATCCTTATGTTCATAACATATTGGTATATTATGATAATTATGGTAAGTAAGGATATTTTGCATACTTTCTATATTTGATATCTCCGTCCATTTTAAATTTCGGTCAATGAATATAGATGTTCTTAATAAAGGTTAACATATGATGTTACAAAAATCAACACGCAATGCATGTCTATATAGTAGTACATGTACAACAAATGATTGGCATTATCATGTCATGCTTAAAAACATGTGTTGAAAACTCAGCATCATGTTAACATTGAAAACTACAAATATTATATTGAGTAAACTACAGCAGAATTATTTCAATATATTTTGATATATTTTCAACAGATATAAAAGTGAAATGAAATAAATTAATTGATAGATTACTCAGTACCTATCAAATAAATAAATGTATATTGATGAAATGAAAAATCTTTAATTTACCTACTGTACCTTTCAAATATATAAAACCGAAATGGAATCTCAATAATAAAGTAATCATTCAAATGAAATTATATTCTGACTAACCTTATTTCAGGAATCCCAGAGTCAACAAAATTGCGAGTGTGTCCGGGAGTCTTTATATATTTCCCCGATAAGTGGAGGTACGAACGCTATCCCAATCACACACCAACGAAAGGGCCGCCGTCGCAGTCAGAACTGGTCTTGATTTAAAGGCGAACAGCAGGAACAATGGCCCCAGAATCAGCTCGCCGCTTCATTATGAAGCCAAGTTGATTAGTTCCTGAGTGGCTGATAAAAGGTTATTTAAACATCGATTATGCTCTGACAAAAATGCAGACTTCTGATAAAAAAAACGGGGAGTCGACATGCCATTTATAGAACTAAGGGTGATGAATGGGGGTAGGTTTTTGGCATTATGCTCACGATGATAAGAACTACTAGCAGTCCAACACAGTCCGAAATTTGGATTTGTTTGTGTTTATTCGTCATTAGTCGGATCAATATATCGTATCTTGTAATCACTGAATGACTCGGCTTTTTCGTGAATATTTCTTAATTGATTCGACCTTTATTACATGTAATATTAATACAGACATTGATCAGCATTGAAATTCCTCTATACGTAATATATATGAAGTAAGTAAGTAATTTATGGTGTCCTTAACCCGAGTAGGATAAAGAAAAAAGAGAAACAACCCCCTCCCTGGATTTATCGCTTGGTTTGGATTGATTTAATGCAAAATTTGAAGGGTTAAATTTGTGACTTAACTGAAAAGTTCGCGAATCTAAATACTTGTTGATATTTTCAAACAACTTATTGTCAAAATATGAAATGCTAAATGTAAATCTTGATGCCCCGGTTTGAAACCTTTGATAAAACAGTCAAACGGCCCGACATCTAGAAAACTGTGGAACTCTGTGATATCAGTACCCCGTCAAAACGTCCCTTCTGTGCCAACTTTGTCCTCGTTAAAGTACGCTAACTTGGCAAATATCATGAACACTACATGGGGGATACAATGTGTATTTAAATCCTATTTACAAATAAACAAATCTGTCCCACAAACGAAGTCAGAATTCATAAAAACGCCCAATTTTTCAGCATCATATCCGTCCATATATAGACATTTTGACCGCCTTATCCACCCATCTCCTTTACTCTATATGGAACTATTTTCTTTATCTGTAAGATTGTACATGTAATTGATTTATAGATTCATATTTCCATTTGTAATTAACAAATTATGCCCCACTTCAAGTTTTAATGGTATGCCGGTATATTCTAAAACCTAGCGGCAAAACGAGCCGGCGGTTGGCTTACTCTGTATGATCACAGTCCCTGTTAATGAAAATACACATACAATCATACATAAACATTGACGGGATCCGCTATCATAATGAAACTTGTAAATTTCAATATTCAGGGCCCTAGTATACTAAGCTATCTGAACAACCCTTAACCATCAAAAAGCGTGAGCTCCCTTACGACTTTTTCTCATTGGAACTGTAGGTGTTACGGATGCATCAAATGCTCAACAATAGATCCAAACAATCATGATCACACTAATTAAAATAGAATTTTACGCAACGACTATGTAAAAATCAATTGCAGTTTTATTTATTCCACAATCATCACGTATAGTTGAAAAAATCATCAAACTTTTCTTTGCTTGGAGGTAGAATAAACTATAAAATAACCTCGACTATGTAGCGTCCTTAAATCTTGACAACGGTCTCAGGAAGTCAATTCATGCAGAAACCTTATGGTTGGTTTAAAACACCAATAATAAAACAGGGTTCATGTGGTGTTACTTTTAATTCTCTTTTGAATTTTTGGAGATATTATTACAGTGGACGAATAAAAAAGGAATAAATAAAATTCAATGGTAGCCTATCACAAAATTTAGAAAATCGAATAGGGGTCGAACGTTCAAAATATATGCTTGTAAAGTTTTCATATGCAAAGTAGATTATTCCGGAATAAATTATTATTTCTAATGCGTTTTAAGAGTTTTATACATGAATTGTATGTATCTAAATAGAGGCGTTTCACCAAACAGAATTTCTACACATTATCTCTGTATCGCATGTAAACTAAAAGCTTAGTTCCAGAGTGCTTACAGCAGAAATGTGTAACTTTAGAAAATATAATCTAAAACAAAATTCATATCTTAATCGTAATCTAAACCCTGTTAATGCGAATAGATTTTGTTATTTCAAATTGAGATTAAAGCAAATGACATTGCAATTGGAAAACAGTTTTAGCGACCAAAGATAAATTAGAATGAGATTATTAACTACATGTATTTGCCTGTCTAAGTGTGTACAGTCTACACACAGCTATACAGTGGTAATTCTCTCTACACTATACATACAAATTACTGATATCGACTTTAATTATTTTTAAAAATAAAATCCTGTGAATTGAATCGACAGTCTAGTTCTCTGATATAGATGAGATTGTACTATACACAGTCCAAAAACAATGCGATTCATTTGAGAACTAGCAGAGCGCAGTAACTTCCTCTTTAAAATTTCAGGTCTGCTACACATAAAATTTGCATCTTTTATTGAGTATTTCGGTCACATTATTTATGAGGACCACACAAGGACAGTTTAAATACAAGATATCTTAAATGTAGCCTATCATTCATAAGGCTTGTGTAAGGATACAGTCATTATGAACCTCGTATGGGCGATTTTTCTGTTGTTTGTTCTAAAAAAAAATGAAAAATTACAATTCATTGAGCAAGAATTGTTACTGGTTTACCTATTTCTCCGTTATTTATGGAATTTCTTCATTTGAAACAAGGTGTTATGTGCAGAAGAGAATATCCAAACTCGAACCTATGTATAAAGATTAACAGATTATAAAATGGATATTTTCATGAGCAGCTAAATAGAATCAAAGTTTTCAAAAAGAAATGCACAAAACCATTGTATACCCAAATTTTGATTACAATTATACAATGTATGTAAACAAGTGAGTCTTTTAAAATTTGCTACCACTCTAAATACATTTTCAATGGATGTCCGTCAAAGTGACTCAAATCGCATCCTTTATAAATGTTTTTTATATACTAGATAAATTTCGGCACAAATGAGATTGTGCACATAATCCTGATTTAAATATATGGTTCAATATTTAATTTTTGTTCTGGGGAGTTTGTAACCGTGCATGCTCCTTATACCATCGATATATTTTATCTGCGCCCGTAAGTTACTCATTTCGATGTAACAACTTCCACATTGTTCCTGATACTATTATTTTGTTCACAACTGCCTTGCGTATTTTATCGACCTCTATTTGTTGTCTATTTCAATATTCCTATTATATGCAATTGTAATAAAATTATACAGCAGGTGGACGGATTATGCTTAATCCCAGTTGTATATTTGTACAATAATGTTCAAATCCAATCAATCATTGAGATTTAAGGCATATATTCCTAATGTCAAGAGAGATAATCGGAATCCACGTCTTCCTGGTATAAATTATTCCTGTCAATAAAGAATGAAATAAAGACATCTTGACACAGTGATCAGGTGTATTTAAACTGCAGACAGCATCCATGATATTGCATTACAAGATATATAGACATTTCACATTGAAAACCCCACTACTCAAGTAGGGTTATTATTCGGCTATTGCTTAATAAAAGTGCCAGGTATAATAACATCCATGAACTAAGGTCTAGCAGGAGGAAGATATGAAGTGCCGCATTTAAGAACGTTCTCGAGAAGTAATTTGTATATTTTTCGTGGTACATGTAATAAATAGTTTCATAATACCATGCGATGATCTGGGGATCGTTCACCAAAATACCATTCATTGAGTTATGGCAATATTGATGGAATAATAAATATGGATAATAAATACTGATGATTAGTACAATAGTTCATACATTAGCCAGACTTTCCGAGAAAAGTCCAAAATTTATAAATTCAGAAATACAAGAGTCAATTGCATTTATTAAAATCAATGTGTTTTATTTTGGACCTAGTTTTGACAATTCTATGTACATGAGTTGAAATGATACTGCATGCTGATTGATCACACCCGATTGGCCTTTTTTTGTTTGCGGAACAACTACCGTTTTCCGATTGTAGCTCGCCTCTTAATCCCTCCGCCGTCGTTATAAAGCATCTTTTGGTGGTCTTTATAGACCGCCATGTTGGACCACGAATAATAATTGTTATCCACAAAGGCCGTCCGTTTATTGAACTCAATGGTCTTCATTTTAGCTGCTAGCGTTGGGGCAGTTAACCGGTTCACTATTCCCTGTTCCTCTCTGTCTCTCCGAGATTCTATTGTTGTGTTTGACCTCATTAGAGCTGGTTTCCTTCGCGGAAGTCCGTTGACGTCACCTTGCGCAGTCGCAGGACGGGATGCTGCCTTTAAAGGTTTTGGTTCCCGCCAAGATGGATGTCGCATTCCAGAGTGTTTTGCAGAAGCAACATTCTGAAATAAAAAGGATAAATATATTTTTACAGGTATACACGTTTACAAATGACATAGATCTATGTTATTCTTCAATGCAAAAATTCAAAGAAAGGGGTTTTGAATTAGATATTGTGTTGGTAAAAACAAGAAACGAGCATTTACTTTTAGTTCTGCTATAACATTTTCCTTTTAAGTTATATTATAATTTTAACTTTTTATTAATTTTGCAAATCAAACATCACTATCACTACGATGGTTCTAAAGACTATGTTTGATATATTTGACGTACATGTAATATGGCACCCGGATGAGTTAATAGACCAACACAACGACGGTTGCAAATATAATTCACATCGGTATCAATCTTTCAGATGGGAGTTCTAGTGATTGTAACAGTCATTGATGTATATCAATATCTTTTTCTATTCCACACTTCTTTGATTTGTCTCGACTTTTCTTTAAAATGGCGTTTGGCGCCTCGTTATACTTTTCAGTGGGTAAAATAAAGACAAGGCCTGTAGACTTTTGTAACTTCCTTTTTAGTAGCATTATTTCATGTTCACTTAATCAGCATTTGACACAGTTTTACAACACAAAACAATGGCATTAGCATGTTTCTGGCCAAACAAAAAACCCTTAACATCTGTTGAATTGTATTACACAGGGGACAGAAAGCCACTTAAAACTCTGTCGATTGACTAAGAATTCCACAGACTGGTCATTACAAGGGTGCATAACTAGGTCCACTAATCGGGGTCCAGATAATCCCATTAACACTCTGGTTAATTCTAAACCTGCAAGTCGTGATACGGCTTGTCTCAAACTCTGACTTCATTCTTGGTCAAAAAGGTTAATTTTATGTTACCAGAGTATCACTGATAACGATATGTATTAACTAAAATACTACAGAATATGAAATAAAAGACAAAACTGATTATTGTAAACCAGAATCGAGAGTACAAAATCAACAAAAATATATTAGATTAATAACTAATACATAAATATAACTGTTGTATTCTGTATTTCTTCCCACTGTATTTCTTCTCGTATATAATTTTACCTGTATTTATTCAATACCTATATTCAAGCACCTGCAAGTAGGGGGTACTATATATAAAAAAAAATAACTCTTTTGATAGATACAAAAGTTAAAAAGAATTTTTTTCTTTAAAATGGAGACTTGATTGAACTATCATGTCTTTTACATAACATATAGTAAAGTATATTTACTCTCAAAAATACTCGTTTTGATACTTAGCTTACTTAGAGATGCACACGAATAAACTGAACCTACAGATTAGTTAAACCTCAGACACTTGACGGTCGCCATTATCATTCATTACCATTGATTTCTGGGAAGTCGAACTTTGTCCATTTCTGGAGGAGCGTCTGGAGTACCCGGATGTTTCCGAAGCTGAATCTGTCCTCCAGCTCACAGGAAGAGAAGCTTCTGACATGGCCGACATTTAAGCAGAATTTCCTCGGTTCATTTTCTACTCAACATAACTAATTAATTAACTGCCAAGAATTCAAAAACTTGCTCATCGTCCCAAGAGAAATTATCCGCGCCTGTCAATGTTCATGTTACAATCCAAAGGAAATAATAACATAACACGAAACAACCATTCTCTTCTATCATTCTACGAAAAAAAGTGTGTTCGAATTTAATCTTGCTAGATTTTAAGCCGATTGTGAAGTGTTAAGATTTGAAAATCCGCTTACATATTTTTTTATTGTGCGCGTTTAGTTTAAAGGTAAAGGTAATGAAGAGGTTTCTATAATGACTCATTTATAAAATGTATAGGGATTATTCAGGTTGCTATATTTTGTTTTGTTAACGTTTATATACTGCATATTTCATTCTGAACGAAACACCATCTTATCTATATAGTACATGCGCGGATCTAGAAATTTTTCAAAGGGGGTATCCGAAAGATAATTTTGTTTGCAATGCGGGGGTGGGCCCATGACCTTTTATTGTGGTAATTTTACTGTGTGAATTTAATAAGATACCAGGCTGAAGCTAGCAGCCACTAACAGCAGCCACTAAGCCCGTAGAAGGTAGCAGCCAATAAGGAAAATCATCAAAGTACTGAGAGTACTCGAACCGAAAATTATATTTTACTTTATTATCGGCATTCTTTAATTAATAACAAGAAGATTTATGCATGAATAATTTGTATGGGCATTGACAACTTCGGAGGTAGTAAAGCTCGCCTGAATAAGAATTACAAATGCGTTTGTGTTTAATGAAATTAATGAATATTGGTATTTGTCTATACTTGTGCTTAAAAATTGATCCCCGGGTCTGTTTACTTTTTCCCGGAAATAACATGCATCGAAAATTAAGAAAAGTAGTCTAATTATTACAAAAAAGGATTATTAGACATCTTATTATTGTGATTTAATTCTCATAAAAAAATTTGCCTCTGTCAAAACTGAAAACGAAACAAGAAAAATCCAATGGTTAATTTGGGATTATTTTGTGTCAGCCATATTTTGATGTGAACCTTCAAAAAAAAAATGCAAAGATATATACAAGAGACTATTTTGCTCACCCGAACGTTGGCATTTTTTAGCATTTCACAATGATATAGGGGTGAAAAGTGTGCATCAAATAGATACCAGGGCAGTGTAGGGGACCTGTAGGGCTATTATTTCCCGGTCTCAAATATGGGCTGTAGGGGTACCACCAAGTGGCTCCCAGGGGTTCGGGCTCATTTCAGGGGTTTATATCTCACGTGAGTTTGATCACAAGAACCTGGAAACACTGGGGTTGAGTAGAGGACCTCAAGAGGTATCCATAACAAGCGTTAGAGGGCGCCTATGACCCCTAAAAGTGTCCATTTAGCTCACCCGAACTTTGACATTTTTTAGCATTTCACAATGATATAGGGGTGAAAAGTGGACCATTATCTCCCTTATCTTTGAAGTGTGCATCAAACAGATACCAGGGCAGTGTAGTGGTCCTATAGGGCTATTATTTCCCGGTCTCAAATATGGGCTGTAGGGGTACCACCAAGTGGCTC
>WFKH01011581.1:51197579-51216365 GCA_016163765.1 Magallana hongkongensis | reverse complement strand
TATATCATTGTGAAATGCTAAAAAATGTCAAAGTTCGGGTGAGCTAAATAATCTCTTGTTTTTTTTTCTCGAAGGTTCACGTCAAAACATGGCTGAAACAAAATAATCCCAAATTAACCTCTGGATTTCTCTTGTTTGGTTTTCGTTTTGACAGAGGCTGAATTTTTTATGAGAATAAAATCACAATACAAGATGTCTGAAAGTCCTATTTTTTGTAAAAATTAGACTACTAGTCTTTTCTGAATTTTTATGCATGTTATTTCCGGAGAGAAGTAAACAGACCGGGGATCAATTTTTAAGCACAAGTATAGACAAATACCAATATTCATTAATTTCATTAAACACAAACGCATTTATAATTCTTATTCAGGCGAGCTTTACTGCCTCCGAAGTTGTCAATGCTCATACAAATTAGTCATGCATAAATCTTCTTGTTATTAATTAAAGAATGCCGATAATAAAGTAAAATATAATTTTTGATTCGAGTACTCTCAGTACTTTGATGATTTTCCTTATTGGCTGCTAGCTTCTACGGGCTTAGTGGCTGCTGTTAGTGGCTGCTAGCTTCAGCCTGGTTAATAAGATTGGGTTTTTTTTCAGAGGGGAGGTCCGGAACCTCACCCCCACCCCTTGTAGATCCATGCAAATAATAGTAGTTTTGCATAAAAGCGGCATTTTGCATATCATGAAGTTTATCAAACAATAAAATGTTCGAAATTATTTATCAGCAGTAGCGATATTTGTTCACTTTATAAAAGACAATCGAAAATCAAATTGAGTATAACTTTTGTATCGATAATATATGTTTGTCTATAGGCAGATGCAGGATTTTGTGAAGGGGGGTGGGGGTGGGGGTCACCACATGTTCTCATTTTTTTTTCATTAAATGAAATATGTACTACTTGTATACATACCAGAAATTAGTCTTGACTTTGTCATTATTTTTTCATCAAGATAAATATGCACTATGCCCAAGGCAATAGCAATCTTTCCATAATTTTTTTATACCAAAAAGTAACATCGAGTAACCAAACATAAGGTTGCTGGAGACAATATGCACCAATATCATACTGATCACAGCAAAACACTGGGAAAAGTGTTATAACTCTTGGCAAACTTTGAAAAGAAACTCTAGATTGAGCCTTTATTGGAAGTCAACTAATACAGTGTACTCAAATCCATAACAAAGTTTAAGAGACTTTATTCCTGAACATTTTATACAGTAACAAAGTCTTAAACAAAACGATATCCCCAGATATTGGAGTTTAACAAGTAAATATAAATTCAACATTTCAACATTTGTGGTATATAGAATATACTGAGCTGTACAAATATCTTCTAACAATTCATAGACCTCAACAATCAGGGAGGCCAGAAATTGTTTCATAAAATCTTATTTCAGCAATTATCCAATATGTTATAAAAATAAGAGGATACATGTTATTTTCTCTGTTTTCATTAAATCATTTGTTGAAAAAAATATATTCTCAATACTTAGAAATACTTCCACAAATTAGATTTGTCCATCAGCATTGCCTATGCATGAACAAATCACATCATCAATGTTCTATTAATCAAAATACCCCAAACAACCATTTTCTTTGAGTATGATTTGTTAACACAATATGCCGACCAAAAACATACCAAAATCTAACTCACCAGTACCAAGCTAACTGTAACATAATTCTGGAGTTCTGCAATACAATTTACATTAAAACAAATTCACAACATGTAAAACCTTCATCGTACCCGTGTAGGAACAAAGCAAGTCATATCAAATAAGGAAGAATTGGCAAAGACTTTTGGCCAATAATAACTGTTCTTCACAGAGAAAACAAAATGCAATAATGCCAAAAACCAAATAACAGATTTCATAATAATATCTGTAAAAAAGAGAATATTGAAAACTTTAAGCTTCAAAGATGAAGCCTATAAATATCAGAGTTTCAACTTTTGGTCTGTATGCTGTAAGTCGTGATGCACCACTTGTCCAGTACTGTATTATCCAGGTTAGGATTGAGAGAGAGGGGAAGAATGCTCATCATTGTCATCAACTTTCATCTTACTGTATGCTAAGGGCAATACTGCATTAGGGTTGACATAATCTGAGACACCTGCTATGTTGTAATTGTTGGCCAATGCACCATTGCCATAGAAATGGAACAACATCTGGTTGTCCATGTAAACTCCCTCACGGTCAGGCTGTTGTTTGTTGGGGGTGGTGGAGCTGTAAAAGGGTGGGGCCAGGTATCCTTCATAAGCACTGTACATGCGACACGCCTGGTCATACTCGTTGTACAGCATCTGAGGGGAGAGCTGATGGTAAGGGTACCCTGCATATGCAGTATGTTCTGTTGCAAATAAATAGGCATACAATTAGAAGGTAATCAAATACAATTATACAAAAAGATTAATCCACATTGCAATTTGAACACTTTAAATTTCTTCTTGCATCTTTAACAATTTTTTTTCCATACATTTTCAAAAGCAGTTTCCTCTTGCATTAACATTCGATTTTACACTTATATCATATTGGTTCAATTATAATGTTAGACAAACCGTCTCCAATACCTACCTATACCAGGGAAAGCATTTTCTGTCTTTGGAATTTTGAGTGATTCAAACGGAGGCATGACAGCAAGGGGTTTCTGCGTGTGGCTGTAACTCTCTGCCCCGGACTGGATTCGGATACGCTTCACTTGATAAGGGTTACCATTCCCTTCCTCCAAATCTGTCCAGGAAAAATATGTTCTTCGTCATAATCATGGCTTGTATGCATTATCTTACATTAAAACTGCTCTGCCTACATTACATATATTTATGCATATGAGTTATATTCAATACAGTTTAAATGTACAGGCAGGCCACCCCAACATCCCCAATATCAAATGAAGATGTTAAAATATCAATTGCACCAGATATGTCAGTATGCCATGAAAGTTTCACCAGTGGGTATAAGGTAGGAGTATTTGTCGTCTGCCAGTAGCTCATAAAAAAAAGAAAACTCAATTGCACAAGAAAATCACAGAAAACCCCATTTCTCCTTACCAAAACTTTTTTTGGTTGAATTGAAAGATTTTAGTGTTATTATTACCTCTTTTGAAACCAGTCTTCATTTTGTCAGTCAACTTAGGATCCTTGGAATTTTCTTCATTTATTTGGCTACAAGACAATGGAAATGACATGTTACATAATAATATAAGAACAAACAATACACCAGTCTAGAGTGGATCACATAGACTTACTCAGACTCCATGGATGATGTCACTAAGTTGGATTCTCCAGGGGACATGGGTAACTTGACAGACTTCCCCCCTTTCTCATTCCTCTTCCCATTTTTACCATTCCCTTCTGTGACTGGTCCTTTTGTCATCAACTCAGCTATCTATTCATGTGTGATTATTGCTTCATGAATAGATTCAAATCAAGTACATACACATAGTTAAATAAATGAATATCCAGAAAACATAAACAATTTATGTAGACATGTCTATAAAATACCGGTATATTAATTGTGGGATGAGTTTGGAAAAATACATGCAATATATAGCTTTATTCACAATTGCAATGCCCTATTCTTCTCTTCATTTTATCTTAATTGCATTAGCTGCAAAATACCTCCTTATTCCTAAATTTATACCTCAGATAATTTTTTTATGTTTTGCAAATATAATTTTAAAGTGCCTCTGAAAAATGCTATCTAGAATGCTGTTGCGAGCAAAGTTGGGTTGAGATTTTAAAATTTAGTTGCAATTATTAACATACCAGAAATTTTCACACAAATTTCATTCATAATTAAATTTCAAATACCTGATTTTGAAATTCTTGGGGCAGTGCTTCATTGACCAGTTTTAGATACTCTACACACATTTCCAAAATGGATGCCATATCTGTTTTGCGACCCCTAACATAAGGCAATAGCACCCTCAGTTGGTCACAGCTGTCTTTTATTCTTTCTCTGGCAATGGCAATGGAAACATTTTAATGAAACTTCTCAAAACTCAATTCAAAATCATTTAAAGTTATTTTCCTATACCTCCTAACTTTTTCCTTAGTCGTATGGTCAATTGCACTGCTACTCTTGTGCACCTTCCCATCTCTTAGCTTTGGTACCATGGCTTTCAGTTGAGAAAATGAAGGAAGACGCACAAGACACTTATCTAAACACT
Organism: Magallana hongkongensis; assembly: GCA_016163765.1. NCBI lineage: Eukaryota > Metazoa > Mollusca > Bivalvia > Ostreida > Ostreidae > Magallana > Magallana hongkongensis. The sequence goes on along the minus strand of WFKH01011581.1, from coordinate 51,212,196 downwards.
GAGACAATGCAGGAGATTCAATTCCACTATCCATAGAAATCCTGCAAAACATTGAAAATGTAAATATTTTCCTTTACAAAAAATGACGTCTGCTGTCGGGCTGTATGAAATAAACATCGTCGGTTTCTTATTTTGAAATTTACAACTGTGTTAAAATATCGACGTCATAGTTACTTTGAACTTATCAATGGAGGATATAAACGACATACGTCACGCCTGAGCCATCCCCACTCTCGGAGGCTGGCGTTGATGGGGTCGCAGGGGTCACTGGGGTAGAAGGGGTACCCGGATTTGAAAATTCTTGGACTTCTAATTCGGGTGTAATTTTCTCTTCTTTAAAATAAAAATCTATGTTAGCATAAACCCTGCAGTAAGTGGTGCTTTGTTTTCTATTTTTAAAGAATGTGTACGGTGTCATAAGATACCTGCAATCAACACAGCTGACGTCCATTTCGTGTATTTATCCCTAATGTCTCTGATATTCAATGGCTGAAAGATCATTTCGTCCACGCCATGTAACCGTAGATCAACTACAAAGAATAAACGGTACCGCGCAATCATAACGCATATTAATGTTGCGAGTTCAAAATGAAATATTTCCCACCTTGGAATTCACCCCCCCCCCATTTATCTTCTATAAACGAAACATACCATCTGCCGATCCCTCAGAAACACCAATGATGACTGTGCTTCTATTACAACTGCTAGCATATCTGTCAATAAACAAAATAAATCAGCTTGACATTTACATTCCAAAAATACACTTTCGACCAAAATATAAAATTGCGTATATGATTTTTTCTTACCTGATGGAGGTAGTGAGACTCAGCACCTCCTGGGTTACGGGCATGTCTATCAGCGCCCAGATCAGGAGGTAGCACTGCGCATTGCACGCCTCGAACGCCTCCTCTATCCGACACACCCGAACCTCATGGGCCAGCGTCTGTTTGCTGATCATGTCTTGTAGATTAGTCGCTCGAGGCCCCTCCCCCACCACCAGGGACATCGAATTCATGCCTGAGGTCTGGAAAACATACATATTATTCTGAAATACACGTACTCCATTTTTGAACATCGTACCACGTGAAGATGTAACTGGGTCAACGGTGGATGTTTTTTGGTCAGTTGGTCAGATTTATGTCGAACTGTTTAACCGAAGTCAGTCATGTCATACAGAATAAATCGAAACAATTTTTTTTCCCGTAAATGGCACTAGATAGTTGCCGATATCATTATTCTTTATTCAAATTACCTGCAGTTTTAAACACGATATCGAAGAGGAGAGAGAGAGAGAGAGAGAGAGAGAGAGAGAGAGAGAGAGAGTCTCTATAAATGAATTTCATTTGTACAAAAGTATTGCAAAGCGAAGCAAGTAAATTTCACGTCATATCGTCCAACAACACATGTAAAAGAACTGCAATTTCCACAGAGCCCTACCAAATCTGGAAGCTCTCCGATAGAGAAATTAGCGTCTTCAGTCGCATTATCATTGTACACCGAGATATCCTCGAATCCTAGAAAGGACTCGGTCCCAATGTTGAGTTCCACCTGCTCGTTGTTATCGTCGCCACTCACATTGTCAAGAGACGATGACACTTCCCCTTCCGTCCCCCCAAACTCCTCTTTCTCGCCTTCAGAACCAGACAAACCTTGCTGCTGTGTATTCTTTTCTGTCTTTGCAGCCTTGGTTTTACCCTGTCTGTTAATTTTACGCCTGTTTCTGGCTGCAGGTTTCATTTTTTTTCTTCCAACTTCTTTCTTCACCTCATTCCTTATTACATTTCTATGACTGTTCTAAACTGAACGGGTCAATTCTTTTGTATTTTATACAACGATTACCCTGTGTGTGCCTTATCGTTATTTGATTGGATAGAATTCGACACAAACAAGTGCCAAGGCTGTATTCGAAAGGTTTTTGTCTAAAAGAAAGGTCAGGTCAAGCAATGTGTCGCTCACACTTATGTCACACACGTGTTCGATAGGGATTTCAATCATTATTTGTACGGTTATTCCGAAAGTCTGGTTTTAGTGCTAACGAGAATTCTAAGGTGTGGAGGAGGTTGGGGGCGCAGGGGCGTGTTAAAGGAGTTTAATTTGCCTAAGAACAACATATTTTTTAATAAGGAGAAAATTTCGAACCACGTGGCATGAACTAAAATGTGTATTTTTTTTTATCACTTCGCCACATTATTGATGGTGACGAATTAAAATAAAAGGCTTTTTTATGTATAATTGATAAATTATCATATGTATCTGATCCATAACAAATAAATATGAACGAATCAAACTCATTTTGCCAAAGTTGCCACGTGACTATGCTGTGGTGCACGTTACTTGAACTCCATCATCCCCCCTTTTTAAAGTAATTAAATAAAATCGTATGTTAGTACTCTGCATCTGCTAGCTTTTTATTTACAATAATTTAAATGCATTCTCTGAATGCTGACAAAACTACTATCGTTTTCATTCGGTGGATGGAGAGCAATGCACACCAATAATGTAGTGCACCAACTGATAATATACAGCTGATATCTTCGTCCGTACATACATGCATGTACCTTATAGTAACTCGGTCTCTTTGGTAAAATCCGTCGCTTCATGTCTACAAGGTCGGGGTACTTGGTCAGCAAGCTCTGGACAACCAACAGAACCTCTCCCCCGGGCTGAAAATCCGAGCTACAAAACACCCATAATTAGTCTATTGACAAACAGTAACATTTACTTTCAATGAACTTGTCACACTGGTTTAATAATCATCAATATCTGATGTTCTTTGAATGGTCATAAAAAAGAGTGCTCTCTATGAACAAACATTGTAAAAAATAGAGTCAAATTTGAATTAAGTAATTTCACAAATAATTTTAATGCAATAAATGTAATCAATTTCAATTAAATCGTTGAAACTGATAATACAAACATCATAAACAATTATTAGGTATCTTTACTACTTTATCCGCTATTCCCTCCTTACCTGGGTTTCTTTTTCCTTTGCACGGGTAGTTCGAATTCCATCGTGCGTCAGGCAGAAAATCCAGCAACGTGCGACCGACGGGCCAAACTGCATTTAAAATACTCCCCCCAAAAAGTGAACCACTCTTAGATGAATGTATCAATGACAGATATTTTGTCGTAAGTTTCTTCTGATTTTGATTCACGTGAAAACAGGTCGAGACATGCCGATTGCGATTCAGACTGCAGGAAAGTCTGGGAACACCCTTGTTCTATTTATAGACCGTGAAACCGTGTGAATGGTGCTCGTGAAACACCTTGTAGGTAGGTAATTGTCATTTATTTGTACTCACTAAAATAAGTCATTCGGTTTACTCGAGAACTTTTCACGTCGATATCACGAGAGAAAAAAATGTAATTAAGTTAAAGTTTTGAATAATTTATTGAGAAATTACAGATCTTTTTAAAAATACATGACTATTCAAAGCTATGAACAGATGATTTTTTTTTGTTTATATGTAAGAATATTTTCTTTTTTTCTTGCTACCCTGGGAGCTTGATAGGTGAGGCGAACACGGGAGTGACGCAGGCTAGCGGTGACACGGGGGGCGAGCTCCAGGATTTACTGAGGTTCCGCCGGACGGAGGGAGAGCCCGGGGCACTTCTGGTCAGGCGCAGCGGCGACTTGATGGGGGTAGAGGTTCTGTTTATACTGCTTCTGAAATTAAAGGATTTTATTATTAATAAATTAATCAAAGTATTGTCAAGAATAAGGCACTTATAAATATTTCCTTTAGATATACAGTTGTATAAATAACAAGTACTGGTTTTGCAAGTGAGCGTTAATATGATGGATAATATGATGGATATTCATTTTCTGAACTAAAAATCAACAAGAAAACCCGAAAATGGTACTGTATATGTTGTTTTGTATTGTAATGAGTATTGTTGGTCTGTCTGAAAGTGTGCGTCATGAATGTGACTTATCATGTGTTCGTTCATCTGTCTGTTTATATTAGGTTTCTTTTATTTCTTTCTCTGTGACTAAGGGATGAATATGCAATTTCAGTGGGACATAAGCAAAATGTTTTAAATGAATAGGGGCTCTGGGTCTGCCATGAGACCCCCTCTGTGGAGGGTACGTTCATGATCTAAAGCGACAACTTTTAATATTTGGTTTGATAAACCTTATACAGTGAACATACGGTTAACTGGTGACAGGACTATAATGAAATGCTACCGAAGTCATTTTTTTTTTGGTTTGTCTATATTTGACTAACCTGTAGCTACAGTAGTCAGTCTGTCGATTTGTATATGTTAGACTAATCTATGACTACAGAAGTCAGTCTGTCAGTGTGTATACTAGTATATTAGACTAACCTGTGGCTACAGTCGAGCACCGGTTTACTGGCGACAGGACTGTGTTGTGAAGCGTTGTAGATTTCTTCCTCTGAGCTAGAGTCGGAGCTAGTAATGGAGTAGTTTGTAGAATCGTCCATTCTGTGCATTGTAAAGAAAAGCTTCGATTATACAGTGTTCTTTCCTACTCATTATAAATAAAAAAGATGTAATACCCAGGTAGAGACTTACAATACAATATACCTTCTACCAGTTTTTGGGTCGTGCATATGAGTGAACGCAGGGTGGTGGTGTTTCTTGTAACTCTCTGGTGGGCAATTAAAGTTTAAATCTAGTGGTTTTTGATCGCCATCCCGTTTTCTGTAAAACACAAAATTTAAGGCATAAAAATTCTCTGCCAATCTGTAGTAATCAACACAAAGATATGGCAAATGATTTAAACCTACCGTCTAAAGGTTTTGATCAATACTGCAACAAAGAAGCACAGGGCACAGGCGAAGAAGGCCAAGCACCCGCCTGCCGCCAGCCCAATCCAGGCCGCCTGGTCTGAAAGCAATGACGTCATTCAAATACAGCGTCAGTATTTCCGTATTACAACTGCATCATGAATACTAGTACATGTAATAATATCATATTTAAACAAAAATATCAACACCCTTAGTGATTTCACAAACCTTTTAAAAGATCACGTGGTTTGTCTCTGTTTTGTCCCCCCTGTTCCGTTGGAAATACCGGGGTCTTATTTTTGGATGCCCCTAACTCTGCTATTTTTCTCAGCTTGCTAACGAGCTCCGATAAGTTGGTTATTTTTCCCTCTATCTGAGAAGACTGCTCATTGTTTAGGATCTCTTTTTCTATTTTCTCTTTGTCTTCATTCAGGTCGTCTTCAGCAGCAGACGGTGTTTCTACTTTCTTTTTAGGAGTTTTGCTCAGAATACTTATGAGTTTTTTCCTCCTAGCATTCTTATCTTTATCTGCAAGCGTGGTCCAGGGTTGACCGATTTTATCCTTTTCTACCCAATGTCGGGTTTCGTCTTTGTTTGATAACAAGTCTTCTAGAGAAAGTGGATATATCAATACAACTAAGAATCTATCAAGTTATTAACCAAGTAAAATTTCTAAATAATGACCTTCTTTGTGTTGTTTTGACAGTGTATTTCTTAAAATTTCAATAATTTTTTTTAAACAAACTACATAAGGCAAAAAAAAAAACCCCCCGAATTATTTTTTTAAGGCCAACATATTTGATAGTAAAACGCGACTAGACGGGATATTTTTTTAATTGCAAAAGTTTTGACTTGCATTCTTTAAAAAAAATTGCGTGAGAAGGGGAAGAACTCTATGTTTTGTTTGAATCTTTTATCAGAAAATTAAGTTATTTTCCTTTTCAGTACAAACATGTATAATGCTGTGTATTTCCCACTATTTGGGCACCCAAGACTTATCATTATTTTTGGCGGCCAATCTGATATCCTTTTGACTGAAGAGACGCAAACAAACGATTTCATTTATTTTAATGTTAGCCCCAATAAAGTCGAGAAAAAATTGTGCAAAGAAAAAAGTACCGTTACTGTGGTCAGATTCTTCTTCCATCATGTGTTTATTTTTCACATCAGTCAAAAGTTTTTTGACTTTTTTCAGTACTTGACGGTGATGATCATTTAGGTTTTTATGATTGACCTTGGTCATGACGTCATCGGTTTCCTTTGGTTTTGAAGCCGACGGAATGGCGACCGCTGATTTTTTAACAGAATTTTGGTCTTCATCTTCTCTCCTCTTTGCTGTCTCTATATGATTATTTTTTACCAATGACTTGATTTGTCGAATGAAGTGAATGATTTTGGCGTATTCTCGCGGTTTGTTAAAGAAAGAATCATCACTAGGGATGGTTTGGACCTGGCTACTGCCATTGGTTGATTTTGGGACATCGGACGTGAACCATGACTTGTCTGGTTCCCAAGGATCAGCTAATATCCCATCATAATCTGAATAAAAAGAAAAGAAAAGAAAATGTGAGCATGGCGTTCTCTAAATGTAAACACAATATAACCGTTAAAGCTATATATTATACAGCTTTATTAAAAAGTTTTCTGCGATGTTGGAAAGTAGACTTAAATTTTGTCAGACACATATAATAAAACAAGAGGCCCATGGGCCACATCGCTCACCTGAGGAACAATAGGTATGATAAAATCAGCTTAATGGAGTCATAATACAAACTATCTGGACAATGTAGTATAATACATGTAGATCCTGTATAAATAAAAATCCATTTCCCCCCTGGATATTCTTATGTTTATATAATCAAGTCCCTTTTCTAACAGGATGATTTTATAGTCATATCACGTTGAGCATTGCAGTTCTCAAAAAGATCCTAAACAATTGTATATATATGGGATATAAACCTACATCAAACTCTGAACCCCTTGTGAGGCCCAAGAATCGTTCAGGGGCCAAAGTCTAAACAATTTTAAAGAATCAGCAATATGTCAAAATGCTTGCATATAAGTAAAACCATATATTATAACGTTTCAGTTTTTGTGAATAATTAAAATGTTTTCCTTTGTAAAATTGGATCCCCAATGTGGCCGCACCCTACTCCTCAAGATTTTGATTTGAACGAATTTGAATCTACATTATCTGAGGTTGCTTTCACTAAAGTTACAGCTTTTCTAGGCAAATGGTTTTTTAGAAGATGATTTTTAATGATTTTTTTTCTATATATTCGTATGTTAAAATTTGTCCTCCCCCACGTTGTGAACCCATCCTATGGCCCCAACCTACCCCTGGGGATCATGATTTGAACAAACTTGAATCTACCCTACCTGAGGATGCTTCCACAAGTTTCAGCTTTTCTGGCCAATTGGTTTCTGAGAAGAAGATTTTAAAAGATTTTTCTCTAAATATTCCTATATAAAAATTCCCCCCCCCCCCCCCCCCCTTCCCCCCCCCCCCCCGGGGATCATAATTTGAACAAACTTGAATCTACCCTACCTAAGAATGCTTCCACACAAGTTTCAGCTTTCCCGGGTGATTAGTTTCTGAGAAGAAGATTTTAAAAGATTTAATCTATGAAAAAATTCGACCCCCCCCCCCCCCCTTTGTCGCCCCACCCTTCCCCCGGTGGTCATGACTTTCACAACTTTGAATCTATACTACCTGAGGATGCTTCCACACAAGTTTCAGCTTTCCTTGTTGATTAGTTTTTGAGAAGAAGATTTTTAAAGATTTACTCTATATATTCCTATGTAAATATTCGACCCCCATTGTGGTCCCAACCTTCACCTGAGGGTCATGATTTTCACAACTTTGAATCTACACTACATGAGAATGCTTCCTTCCAAGTTTCAGCTTTTCTGGCCAATTCTTTTCGGAGAAGAAGATTTTAAAGATTTACTCTATATATTCCTATGTAAAAATTCGACCCCTCCATTGTGGCCCCACCCTGCCCCCAGGGGGTAACGATTTTCACAACTTTGAATCTACACTACCTGAGGATGCTTCCGTCCAAGTTTCAGCTTTCCTGGCAGATAAGTTTCTGAGAAGAAGATTTTTAAAGATTTACTCTATACATTCCTATGTAAAAGTTCGACCCCCCAAAGTGGCCCCACCCTACCCCCGGGGGTCATGATTATCACAACTTTGAACCTACACTACATGAGGATGCTTCCACACAAGTTTCAGCTTTCTTGGCTGATTAGTTTCAGAGAAGAAGATTTTTAAAAATTTATTCTATATATTACTATGTAAAAATTCGATCCCCCATTGTGGCCCCATCCTACCCCCGGGGGTTATGATTTTCACAGCTTTGAATCTACAATACCCGAGGATGCTTCTACATAAGTTTTCCACATAATTTTCAGCTTTCCTGGCCTGGTTCTTGAGAAGAAGATTTTTGAAAATTTCTCAAAATTTTTCAATAATTCCTAATTATCTCCCCTTGAAAAAGGGCGTGGTCCCTAATTTTCACAACTTTGAATCCCCTTTGCCTAAGGGTGCTTTGTTTCAAGTTTGGTTGAAATTGGCCCAGTAGTTCTGGAGAAGATGTTGAAAATGTGAAAAGTTGACGCACAGACGACAGACAAAATGTGATCAGAAAAGCTCACTTGAGCTTTCAGCTCAAGTGAGCTAAAAATTTCGACAAGTGGGACGAATCATTAATTGGTAAAATTTACTAAGATATTCAATGTAAGAAACTACAATTATTTTATGCATATATATTCATAAACGATTTACGTTTTTGGTTGATCTGCTCATATATTTTGACCAAGCATTACCCCCCCCCCCCAACTTTATTGTTAACCGACATTTTTCTATGTAACGTTCACAAATAAAAAATGGAATTTTAACGAACTGGCCAGTCCACTTGTTTTCGGACAGACACCAGCTATGATGAAAAATTTTTAATGAGGCGTTTACCATTCGACACGGTGAATAAAAGAAAAATTGAATGAATGATGTTATTGGATTAACTTCTACACTACATATACTTATCTTTTCATAAATTTTCAAAAAAAAATCAGCTTAAATTATGACCATGCTGAATAAGACTTCCCAAAACCTTCATCCCAAAAATTATTCAGTTACATGAACATGTACGTCGATTTATAAAGAAAGATAACTCGTGTGTCCAAAATCGAAAATGTCAACAGACTGAGACTCAGAGTAGGCCTAGGAAGAAAAAGCCAGACACTCTTCTCCCAATTGTTACCAGTTCATGTTTACTTATGTATTGTAGTATAACATATTAAACTCATCCATTACTTACATGCATCAAGAATCAGACTGAAGAGTAAAAGGCGTATAATCTTCAGCATTTCTCAACATAGCCGTATAAGCACTTGTTTATGACGTCATGTGAGACGTCATTTTGTTTTGTTGGTATACCTATCCCGAGCTTATTATAGAAAAATTACAAAACACTGTTTTTCAACAGCACTAGAATTTGACAGAGAAATGTAAATTTCGACACATTATAAACATTAAGAGGAATTTGATTCGAAACTTCAAGTAACATATTTCCTGTAGTTACCATAAAAAGTTGAGATTCAAGATTAATTTCCCGTTTATTTTTCTATTAAAACTTATTCTAAAATAAGTTTCCTTAATATTACATCGATGAAACCGTATGAAACAACCGTTTTCCTTGTACGTACTGTCTTCTTCTCTAAGCGCGCTTGAATTATCGCACCTGCCGCCTGTGGCATTCGCCGCATGGAAAACCGACATGTGCAGTCTGAATGTCGAGAAGGGTCCATGAGACCGAAGATTTACTCAGAAGAATACTTTCAGGAAAGGACCCCGAGGTATTTCTTCACGCAAATATAGTATCGGAAACGTCAGATTTTGTTCGGCAGGCGATGGAGGTGTAATCAGGGGAATAGCAAGCCGACCGCTGTCATTAACTTGTATTGTGGAGCTTTGGTGGAGCGTGGCTTCCTTTTCTGCTAGATGCTTCTGAACATTCCATTAACTTTTTGCAGTGGTGCTTAAGAAATTAAAACAGTTTGTTTTATTCCTATACTTGTAATTTTTGCTGAAAGAATCGGATCGCATATCAAGTAGTTTTGGACATCGTTCCAAGCGAAAAGCTGACGTTAAGAACATGAAATTTTGAAGTTTGCACACTGAAGAAAGACTTTAGTAAACAGGAATGTAATAAAACGGTGTTGTCTTACTGTACAGTGCTCAGGATCATGAAAGATCTTAGAGTTAAGTCAGAATTTCAGTCATTTAACAAATACATATTAACCATATACAGCTTCATGACCCTAGGGGCAGATTCCTGTACTTACCATGCACATACTCCGCTAATCTTTGCATGCTTATGAACTTTTAAATCGACCGGTTTTAATTTATATATATTTGTTGTTATACGAAATAAGTTAGGCCAAAATACATTTAAACACTTATAAATTAACTTTATTCCTTGAAAGAACGCATAGGTACAGGAAACGTATATAGCTCAATTATTTCGCTACTTGAAAAGCACCATTTGACGTCATTCAAAGAAATTCCAAGAACCTTTTTGAAAACCGAATTTTTATAGGGAAGTGTAGTTATTTTTTAAATTCTTAGGGGTTCCATTAATTAAAATAAATTGAATGGAGAAAGTGTTAATGAAACTTTTTGACTCTACCTCTTACTTGAACTTTTTTTGGACTATTTAGGGTTAGAGTCTCTCTTGCTTATCGTATTGATATTGAGTCTCTCTCTCTCTCTCTCTCTCTCTCTCTCTCTCTCTCTCTCTCTCTCTCTCAAATTTCTGTAGAAGAATTTACTAAATTGATTTTTGCCTCTGAAATAATATTACTGTTGTGAAAAATCTGTGAGCGTTATCCTATCACTATCAGAAACAAGAGGCTAATTCGATTCTCGCCCTGAACCATTTTAGCTTGTGACCAATTTGTATGAACAGCACCATGAAACATTTCTACTGTCAGATTCTCTTTATAATTCCTTGATGGCGATCGTATTGCTACTAGCTGATTGACAGCAGACGATAACTTGTCCTTTAAATAATTAGCGCGTTTGAAGCCACAGCTGAGACTGCGCCACTTCCGTGCGCTGTGGACGACTACGGGCGGATGTACGGGAGCTCCTAGGCCCCTCGACATCAATAAAGTGAGCAGACAGTGACAGTTAAATGATCGGCTGGAGGGCCATGGTTTCATGCGTAAACCTTTTTATTTCAAAATTTTCTAATAAATAAACGGATATTTGTCAGTTGCTATTTGGGCGCAAGCTTTGGGTACCTGAATCAAGCGATTTAATGTTTTCGAATTTATTAACCGATATCCCAATATAACATTTTTCTTTGGATTTTGTTCATCGGTCTTAGGTTGCAACATACTTTTTCTTTTCTTTCTGTGAGGGTCATGCAACACCAATAAAACCTCTCAATTTCAACTGTTACCCTCCCAAACAGGCACTATTTATATATCATTAACTGGATATATACGAAAAATTAAGAATTGGACAGTTTACGAATAAAATGAACGAAAAGACAGTTGTTGAGAAACCGGCAATATAACGGGATATTGCTGACAAGCAAATGTTTATATCAACGAAACACTAACGAAACCTGCGCTTGAATTGATATTCAATGATTATAATTTATTAGCGATCATGATGTCTTCCCCTACTTGCCACCCCCTTATCACGTCAAATGGACGAGCTCCAGAAATAACATACCCTCATGTACTGATTAGAAACAAATTAATGTCAATTTCACAAGACCCAAATGAAGAAATAATACTGTCGGAACCAATATTGGTATCTCTGCCAGGAATTTGTCCGGATTCAGAGACATTTATCATGCAATCAATTACCCCTGACGCCGTCTTCAACTAGCGCCTGTCATAAGGAGAGGCTCCCCCCGTATCGGAGGGAGGGAATTCTGATTTGTTAAATCGGACATGACCGACGAGTAACGGGAGGCAGCGAGCATTAATTAATTGAGAGAGAGCGTGGTGACGAAAGGGATACAGATGCGAAGGAAGGAAATATCTGAGACACTTAGAGAAAGTCAATGAAAGTTATTAATTGTAAGACTGATATTTTTAAAAAAATCATTAGTATATTTATAAACGTTTGAGGCATGTAATATGTCTTGAAAAAAGATTACTGCACTATATAAATATAAATAATAAATTGTCATTATTGTCGTTTCGTTATCGTTGAAAATTCTGCATAAATGTCGTTTTGGAAAGACGAAATTTATATTTACAATAATTTTAAAATTCATATACGTATTGCTAATCATACACTAGGAATTATGCATCATATACCCCATGCACTGAATAAAAATGATGTGTTCATATTATATTTATATAAAATGGCCACTGTTTTTATTTTGACTGACTATTACAATTTTGTCAAAGTTAAAAGAGCATTTGTAGCCAAAAATGCTGTATGCATTGAAGAAAAATTGCATGTGCTATAAATTTGTGCATCCAATACTGTTTGGTATTATTTATTACTTCTGACTTGAGGTTAAAAATAAGTAAAGGAGAAATAATTGTCCTTACATGTAAAATTGCGAGATTCTACCTTACAAAAAGAACGTACTTGTACGTACATGTACAGTTATTCATTAATTATATATTTATCTGATTATTATCTGTATTAGGTGTTGTATACAACACAAACGGATGCGTGCAGAAATGCATGGTTTGAAAAACTGTGTTTATTTTTGTTACTGTTTCTAAATAGTCCAAGTGGGATTTTTTTCACTTATTTCAGCTTTTTTAATTTTCTGCACGAGAAAAACTAAGTTAGTAGCTACAGGCACATGCTAATTATGTAGTGGTGAATTACCAACATACGAATGAAACGTTCGTGTTGCGTGCATGTTCCCTTTGAAGATTTAGATGGAAGAAAAAGGTTCATGATTCTTGTAAACTTCATTGAAAGGGCATAATTTTTGGATCCTTGAGCTTGGAAACCCCCTTACGTTTTCATGCTTAATTATTTTGATGATCCCAATAATTTTCAAATGTTTGCTTATTATATTTATTAAATATTCTGTTGACGAAACAGTGCTAAAAATTATAATTATAAGCTATAAGAAAATACATGTATGAATTTAAAAAGATTTTTAAAAAATCCGAAAAATATCATTTCAAAATAAAAATGCTTCTCGCAGTTATGCTAAATTTCCGTAATATGCTGAAAACCATGCTGCTTAAATTTTTCAAACATAACTGCATTTTCAAAATGCGGTATCAAACTTAAAAAAAATATCGATCTCTAAATTTTAAATGATTTTATTTATCTTACATGTATCGTATTTGCATATTTGAGAGATTGGTTTAGAGTTTTTTTTAACACCGCTGCCAATAATAGTGCTTTCTAACGTTCATACTTTCTTTACAAATAAGTATTTTATATTTGCGATAAATGTTTTGATTGATGCAGATTTATTCGTATACAGTGACAATAATGGGTCTCTATCTTCGGATTTTTTTTTTCTATTCGGAGGGAGTTATTCACAACATTAAAGGTTGTAGAGTAATAAACATTTGTTCTATATTAGTTTCGTTAGCCATTGTTTCTTGATACTCCAGAAATGTCCCCATTAAGTAAAGACATCACAGAGCCATTAAATCATCGTTTGTCGCCGAAACATTCCAATTTCTAGACCCAAACAGGCGCCCGGCGCGTCCCTATCCGCGAGAGAAGAGCGGCCCAGCGTACATCAAAATCCATCCTCTCCAATGATTCTGGTCGTGAGCGGAAAAATGTTGGATTATTCCAAGTCATTTTGGAGTAGACACGTGCGGTTTCCAGAACTTTATCAAGAGTTCCGTTTCCCAATTATCCCATACTCCATCATTATTTGTAGGTGAAGCGTTTTTGCGTGAAAACCTGATATTTTTCCTAAGTTTTTCTGTATTGTATTCCTTTAGATAATGTCTGATGCCCACTGCGATTAAGTTTGTACCATTATTCCGTACATCCCCCTGAAGTGTTTTTGGGTTACACAGATGATAAATAAATTAATGTGCAAGGCCGTGCATGTACAAATGTATTTCAAATGATCATGGACACCTGCGTGCAATCTTGTTTTAATTTATTTATTTAACTTTATTCCGCACCTCAGCTTTCCTGGTAATTAAAAATGTGAGTACAATTTGATAATATTCAAGATACAAAACTCGAAAAAGGAGACAATATTTGTTTGCATTTATCGAGTATCTGTGCGGCGATCGGAAAACAACAAAACAAAATAATATCAATCATTTTAATATTTAACCAAAAATTAATAATGATCATAATGCACACACTAACAACAAAAATTGTAACAGCAATAATAACAGCATTGAACACACTAATAACAAACAACTGTTTGAACTGAAGTCATGTTGTATTTTTTTTTTTAAATTTATCGGGTGTTATCTAAAGTGCAAATGACAACATATTGTTTTAATTACGATGAATTTTAAAATTACAAACAAATTACTGTAGATAGACAAAAGAATTTCAGTCTGGGTCATATTAAATGTATACTTATATATATATATCTATTAATAACAAAGATATTTACATGATGCAGTTTAAATATATGTAACTCTACTTAAAAACTGAAGCACTAATCGATGTAAATCACTCGGATTAATCAATACATCATGAAGCGCCATGGTATTAATATAGTATCATATATACATTAATTCATTTAAAAATAATATTTATTTGCATATTTTATACATATGCATTGAAACTTACATCATTTCAAAACAAAATGTGCCACATTCCGCTTGACTCTTTGCAAGATTTGCACAAACAGTGACAGACAATTAGTATATGA
>WFKH01011581.1:51176278-51197569 GCA_016163765.1 Magallana hongkongensis | reverse complement strand
TTCGCTTTTTAAATATGAAAAGATGCACACGTATGATCAAAAATACAAGATGAAAATAATCCAAAACATGACGAGCCAAAAATGCTAACTAAAAATAAAAGTTTGTCAGACATCCGAAAAAAAAAATCGGAAAAGCTTAATTGGCCTGATGAAGAAAAAAATAGATATTTCATGCCCACAATGTAATGAATGTATTAACACATTATTTAAGGAATTTTTAATGCATCAACCTATCAAAAATAATTTAAATAAAAATAAATTTTAGTTGATCGCGAGGACATAACGGGGCATTTTGGCGCTTTTGATACCCCCCCCCCCCCCCACAAAAAAAAAAAAACAAAAACACAAAAAACTATTTCAAAATATCAAAACTTTGCTTAAAGGGGAAAAAAAACTTGGGGGGGGGGGTGGCAAAATAAGCACAGCCAATATTGCACGGTGTTTAGTCTCAAGTTTTTGATGTCTTAAAAGTCTATCACCGACGTGCTCCTTTTGGGAGAACGCATGAGCGATTGTTACTTGATGCGGTTTACAACGGATTTCATGTTCTACGTACAAAATTTACAAATGTTAGTTGCAAACTAAACAAAATTTCAGTCTATTACAAAATGACGCAGCCGTCATCTTTCTTGGGCGCTGGTGACGCAGTAGCCGGGCGAGTAGACGCTTGTGACGCAGCAGCCGGGCGTGTAGGCGAAGGCAACGCACGCTGTTGCGTCTGTGGACGCGTGTACTGTCGGCGTGTTGCCTGAGAGGACGCAGGGCGACTTGAACCTGCTCGCGTTTGGGCTGGTTGCCTAGCAACACTGCGACCTTGCAACGTAGCAGCAATCCCCTCTATCTTTGACTGGTACTGCTTTATTGGCTCCAAATAGAAACATTCCAACCAGATGTCCCTGAAAAAGAGGATCTTCTGGACGCGACGGGTTTGGCCTCCGATCACAATTTCTTCCGTCACGAGAAATCGGTGCGATACAGCGCTTAGCTCGTAGAACTTATTCATATCCATGCCGCACATTTCCTCGTCCGGGAAAATACATTTGCCGAGGAGTACGTCCGGCGAAAACAGAACGCATAGTACAACCAGGTTGTTGATCTCCTCGTCACTTAGTCTGTTGTAGTTCTGGTAGTCCCGAAGTTTACGGATATTCCGCTCGGTTTTCTCGATGTTCAGGACATAGCAGATACTGTCCAGGTAGTACATTAACTTGGCTGTCGGGTTCTCTGCGACCTCTACATCTCTGCCAAACTCTTTGACTCCTACGTCAGTCTTTCCAATCAGAGCTGTTGCCATTATTTTTCTTTCGTTTTCTTGTGAATTTTCCCGTAAATTATCTGTACTTTCGTTATAATAGTATTGTACGATTTAACTTCCGGTAGCATGAACTATGTTTGTAATTGTGATCTATCTTTAGGGTGAGATAATTTTCAGTGTATGCTAACGATAGAACTTGATTAATTACCCCTAATGTGACTAAAAAATAATATCCGTTGTATTGAGAAATAAATAAACGGATCAAAAAGTAAACAAAATTTGAAATTTGTTTAGAACTAGAGATTAAAATAGAAAATTGTTAATTTATTTACAGTAATAGATAAACTATCGTCAAATTTACTCGATTTAGATTTCAACCTCAGAAAATACTTGCCCTGTATATCAGAAAGCTAAAGTCAACAAAAATTATTGTGTGCTGATAGGATACAGAGTTTTAGACAATTGATTTGTTATAAATAACGGACTGTGACCGGGGAGGTCGTTGTTTTATTACAAGTATATAACCGAATTCTATAGATCACCTAATGGACATAGAAAGGCCGAACTAATTAAAAACGGATAGTATTACGTCACCAACCCTAGGTTTACCCCCGTGGAGCAGGTGCTTTTTGTACCTATATAGAAATATGTGTACAGAATTGCATGTGCGCTATCGCACATTCTTTTGATAAGGAAATTCGACTATTGTAGTTAACGTACATTTACATTTCCTTTTAATAACATTACATGATCTTCGATGTAATGAGGGGTAAATCTGATTCAAACATGAAACATACATTGTATGTGACAGTTGTAGATTTCACCTGCAGATCTTCAGATGTTCACTGAATTACTTTTGATACATGTTTAATTCTCTATCGATCATTATTAGAAATTCAATGTTTAATGTGGTTCAGTGTAAATATTTTCTCTAATATTTTCATGTTTATTCCATATGCTTTTACATTGAGTAAAAATAAATTGTTTGTTTAAACTGTGTATGTAGAAGCACTTTTCATTATCCTTTGTTTAAAATTTTATTGTTTTAAAATCACTTTATTGTTTTAAAAATAATTACGATACAGTGCCATTCGTTTTATATCCTGTAAGCTATAATGCTAGTTTGAATGAATCGAGAGCAATACAAATAGACAATACGACACTTGACTGGTAATTCAGGATTCATTATGTTAAAAATTTCCTCTTTTGCGCTGCTCATCAATATAGTTATTCGTGTATTGTAACGGAAAGTGATTTTCAAGGAAAAAGCTCAAACCGACAAACGCCTCATACTCAGCATTTCTTTCCGTGTTTAAACTTATATATCTGCAATTATGCATACAAAAAAACTTTAATTACAAGCAATTGAGAAACATCTGAAAATAACTAGTGCATCTCTCTCTCTCTCTCTCTCTCTCTCTCTCTCTCTCTCTCTCTCTCTCTCTCTCTTAATTCATACATCATACAGATATCATTGAAATATTTTTGAACATTAATATTTTTCTGCATT
Organism: Magallana hongkongensis; assembly: GCA_016163765.1. NCBI lineage: Eukaryota > Metazoa > Mollusca > Bivalvia > Ostreida > Ostreidae > Magallana > Magallana hongkongensis. The sequence continues at coordinate 51,194,804 of WFKH01011581.1, read as the reverse complement.
GAAATTCATCATGTAGATAAGTGAAAGTATGAAATATGCAGGTCTTATCTATATTATTGCATATAGAATCTTGCTTATGTTCGCATTTTCTGTAGCCACTGCCCATATACCACACACGTCTATGCATTGGACTTCAGATAAGTATGGTAAACATTGTTATTTACATCAATAAGTTACACCAATGTTTACCCAAGGGATCAGAAAAGCAGCCCCTTGTGATCCTAAGTGGGTATTATGTGTACCGCACTTCCCATAGTGTGAAACATCACATTTTTCTTCTATCTTCAATTGGGTTTTTGTAAGCCGACATCCTTTGCAAGGGTGTATGGGCCTAGTGGTTGCAAAGTTTTCGACTTTCCAAGTACACAACATTCCTTTAACAAAACGAAACAAATACCCTGGTCTATGAGTTTAATTTAAATGTCTACAGAGATATTACCAAGTGCCTCTTCGTTAAGGATAAGAATAAATGTTTCTTTTGTTAAAATACATTTAAGAAAACTCTGCACAATATAAGAAGATAATAGAGAATCAACATGGTGTCCAAACCTAGCTGTTTCTCTTTATTTTCTAATCCGGATAAAAACAAATCTTGCTGAAAAAAAGAGATTTTGATTGACGTGATAGAAATCTTCGTAAATAAAAGTAAACATTACGATACTATTTTCTGACTTCTATTTTCTGAGGAAAATCAAGAAAGGGCATTAAAATCAGAAACAGCATTTCATCTGTGCAAAATTGAGCTACGAAAAAATAAGACATAATTTTTTTTTTCCAGGAGATAATCCCGCCTTTTTTCACGTGAGGAGTTCAGCATGCGCCTAACTGTTAGCCAATCAAAAGTGATCAAACGGTGCTTGGGCTAACGATGCATCCAGCAGGGCTTCGCGAGAGAATTTTCACGTCTCCGCCCCTTCTGTTAGACCGCTGAAACAGATTTGAGTAGCAAGAACATAATTCAATACTCGAGTTTGCGTTAGTCGATTTTCCAATGCCAGTCTCATTGGAGAATTATTCACTGTTTGATCAAATTTATAAGTAAATATTTATAAAATAGGACATAATCTTCTTTTTGAAAGTGAAAGGAAACGCGACAGACGACTTCATATTCTGGAGCAAACGAAACAGGCACGCTTTCTTTAGAACTCGGAGGAAGTTTGCAACAGAAAAAAAATTTGCAATAGAGATTGAAGAAATTAACATTGCAGTATGATGAAAGGCACATATTCCCCCGCGGACGAATTTTGACATCTGATTCAACTGCACGCGACAGCATCTATATATGGTGGGACTTCAGACTTTGAACTGCGGAATGGTAGAGAAGACAAATATGATTTTGTCCGACCATAATGCCTTTCCTGACCACACGCCATGCTCCAGGGAAATGTCACAGTTTGATATCAACCAGCACCAGCACCACATGCAGGTAATTTAAATTTTATTAATTTTTTGAATTTAGGATAATTTTTAAAAATTATTCTTAAAAACTGAAATATTATGATTTTAAGTATTTTTTTTTAAATTACATAAATATTTAATTTTTTTATTTACTAATTCGAAGATTATTAATTAAAATGTCGGAATTTTGTTTACAATCTAAAAAGTACACAATTTTTTTCTTCACAAATAAGAAAATAGAATTTTCTTCTAGATTTGAATAAAATTTTGTTATTTTTCAAAACAAATATTTGTTTACTTTATAAATATCGGAGTGATAGGGGGAGGTGTATGGGATGTTGATTTTCTTTGCCGTGATCCCCCGGAACCTATGACACAACACTCCTTAGATCAAAGCAGTATTTGATCAGGAATAGACTACCGGAGTCTGACGATGAAGTGTTAACTTCATTACCGATCCCTGTGGGATTAGCTTAAGTGATAATTATGTTTCTGAATGTTCAACGGGTACTTCACATAATAACAATCGGGCACTCTCAATGTTTACTTTTCAATAAGCTGATCTGGACCAAAATATCAAAATGATTGTTTTTCCATTTCATTTATTCTTTTAATTGAATTATTGCAGGAAAGGAATTCATCTGAAATTATGGACATTTATATAAGACCGGTGTTAAAAAAAACAATATTTGAAAAAATACAATAACATTCAAATTGCTTAAATATTTTTATTCTTTTTTCAGACCATGCCGGTGTTAAATAAATTCGAATCTCCAAGTTTCTGTGCTGGGTGCGGATCCAGAATTTTTGACCGGTATTACCTGATGGCCGTTGATAAACAGTGGCATGTGAACTGCCTAAAATGTTGCGAGTGCAAAATTGGTCTGGATTCAGAACTCACCTGCTTTGCACGAGACGGAAATATTTATTGTAAAGAAGATTATTACAGGTAAATTATTGAAATATTGATATCGACTAGGTGAAAATATAAAGAAATGAAATAATTGATATCACTGATTGTTTCAATTGATTCTAAATTATAGGCCTATCAGTTTGAGTAGCACTTGGAAATATTTGGATAGAAATGTTTGCACGATCAATGTGGTGTAAAAGACCACGCAATAATTGCAAGTTCCCTCTTATCTCGGATCTCCCAGTAATTTCAAACCCTGGGACACTGCGTGATGCAGTTTTAAAAATAATAATTTTGACAGACTCTTCATACGAAGTATTTTGCGATAATGACGATAAGGGTGCACTAATATCCGAAAAGACTTACTACACTCAAGAGGAAAAATGCTCCTTTCCTGTTACAGAAATGTCTGTTTTATCAAGACTTCGAAGTGTGAAAGAAAGATAAATAAGTTGACTTTTTTTCTCATTTGTGTCACGGTGTCAATTCGAATTTAAAAGCTTCCTTTCCATAAACAAACGGCTTGGGAAATTCGTTTGATAAATATCTTCATCTTAAGAAAGCACTCCAGAAAGTGAATTTGTTTCGAGTCTAAAATCTTTTGCAAACACATTTGATATTGTTATCAATAATCATTTTGAAAACAAGAAAATCTGAGAGCAAGGACAATATTACAGAACTTTATTGTGAAAATGAGTGTTATTATGACTGAAACTTGGCGATAACTTTATTATTATTATCATGACCATCTCTAACTAATTTTGAATATAACATGGTTAATTGCTTTTGCATTTACTTTAAGATAGTCTGAGTTCAAAATGATCGAATTACCTTTGCAGGAAAATTGAAAAGCATAATAATATATCCTTTAATAAATTTCAAAAATGAAGTAATTTGTTCTGGGTGGCATTCCATATTAATTTCCTGTTTATTTTAACTCAGAACTTTCTGAAAGAAATGGAGTACGGTGGGCGGTCTAGAAGTAGTCTGAAATCCAAAACCCGGGGAGAATAGTAGAATCATATTCTGACTTTTCATTTGTTCACTTTATTGACACCGCGCGAAGGGGCTCTGACGTTTGAAAAGTGGTAAAAAAATGTGTGAGACTTTAGAGAAATTCTTGTGGACTGTTTCACTGAATGGTGTGATAATACGGCCACGGCGAAAAAAGAGTTTTGTCAAGTCTTCAAAACGTGCACCCCATGACTCCAAATCCACCACGGAGCAAATTTTGTATGTTAGATAATATCCGTTTATCTGTTCATAATTTTAGATGTCTTGAGAGATCAGGTTCTTTGGGGCGTTTAACACTACCATGAACCAACATGGACCTCTCAGGCGTTTTAAAAAGAAGATCAAACATTGCATAGGTGGTCTGAAATCTAATGTCTTTATTCAGTGTATTTGTTTTTTTGAAATGCTGGATTTGGTGTCGAGTTCTGTTTTCCTTTCGATAAGCCGAGTTATTGTGTAACCGTTTTGCAATGTGGCAGAAGTAGATTTTCAGGGGCAAAACACAAAAATTTAAAAAATAAAAATTCTTGTCAAACTTGTAAATCTAGGAATTTTCAAAAGACGTATATCATACAAAAAACCTTGTGAATTTCAGGGGCAAATCACAAAAAGTCAAAAATTCTTGTTTAACTTGTTAATCTAGGAAATTTCAAAAGACATATTTAATATCTCATTCTTCGGCCATTGCAGACAATGTTATACATGACTGTCTGTTTATTGCAATTGAAATCAGTTTTTCCTACCTTTCTTCATGCCAGAATATATATATTTTTAACTTTTTAAACGGCATAGATAATATGTTTATGAATTTGATATAGCTTTTTTTTTATTGGAATGTAAAACTCTGCTTTCAAAATACCGGGGTCAAATTCTGCTGTTAAAATAATACCAGGTGCAAAAACAATACCAAATGAAACTATGCAAGATAGAGTGACGCAAGCCTCGTTCTCCGATTGGTCAGAAATCAACACTTCTTGAAAAACAGGATTCGGCCCGGCACTTTTTACTTCGCTTGATTTCAAATTTTCATACAATTTCGGTGGTTTGGGGGTTCTATCACTTATGTACCAGAATGACCTAGGTGCAATCAAAGTCAATTGATTTTGCAGGTTTCAATCCCTGTATCAAAATGCCACAACCGGCATTCAGTGCAAACTCCAAACTTGCAATGCGTCATTTTTGATCCATTTTAGATTTTCCGGCGTTGTATATATATGTACCGGTAATGGTCATCATGTGCTTTTTTATCATTCTCAAAAACAGAATTCAAAAGTTAATGTCCTTTCCCAGGTTCATAAGTTGAACAATAGATTCGTTTACAGAGCATCGTCCGATGGAGTTTCGTCCTTACGACATTTTGTAATGTAATGATTATCAAAATATTTGTAGATATTTCTTAATGTGTAAAGTGAGAAGAATCAAGCCATTTTAGCTACAGAGCAATTTGTGTGCCACAGGCATAGAACAAAATGAATCCATTATTTCATCATCGAAACCCAAAATTATCAAACATTTTTGACACCACCGTTGTAATATGATTTGTAGCTTTTTAAAAAGAAATTTCTGTTAGCTATTAAAGGTGTCACTCTCTGTTTGGAATATAAGTAAATTGAAACGTCACGATGAATCGGAACTATTTACGTTATAAAAAAATATCAGTTCAAATTATGGTTGAATAAATCATTAAATCAAATAAATAATATTTCAATACCAATTCAAACGCCAATTTTGTGAGAAATTCGAGAGGAGGAAAAATTGATGAAACAAGCTTAATTCTTTTATTGTTGACTATCGGATGAAAATCGAGTGCATCATAATCCGATATTATCTTCTTTATTGGCCCTGATAGTAATTGCTTTCACAAATTGAACAGCGGTTGGTCCTCGCCTCCGTGGCATTAGGAATAAAGATTAAGAACCGCATCTTTGTATAGAGTCAACTCTGTTAGTTTTATCAATTCATTAATCATAACAAATGTGTAACGTCAATACCTCACAGACGATTGAACTTTTTAGAAATTAAAAATGATTTTTTAAATTTTCTAAATTGTGATTAGTATTTTTTTTAATTTTTTTTTTCACATTGTAAATTTTTTAATTACTGAGAGGATGTTATATTGTAAAGCAAAATGAACAATATGAGGTTGTCATATTATAAATTGATTTTAAAATTTGATTCAGTGATATGACGTTGTCATAACATAGGTTTTGCATTTACTGTATACTTCATTTTAAATATTACAAATCATTAAATATCTCTCTTATATATAAATGCCGATGTAGATTTCGTTTCGAATACATGTATTTTTCAACTTGTGTTTGGTGATCTTAAAAAGAGGAATTTGAGCCCAAAGATAATTAAGATATATACAAGTTGTTTTCCACTTCAAAGTCTTTTTATTTTACTTCAAAGAATTTAATTATTCTGCTACTCACAAGTGCCGTTTCGAGCTTACTTGTACGTATTGTTGATTTGATGATTATAGACCAATGATCGTAATCAAAGATGTACTATTCCGATAAAGTCCCAAAGTCTAGGAACCGAAGTACCGTGACCCAATTCTCAAAAAGCCACTGCAATACCTCGTACAAACTTTCAAGCTTAATTCGCACTTGTTACAATTTAGTTTTAATGTAAATACAGTTTTTTTTCTTATTGGCTTTTTATAATCAATTTACAAAAATTGGTAAATGAATATGATTTGATTGATTGTAAAAAAAAAATAAATGGAATTGAAAAATACATTGTGTAAAGAACTACTGTTATACAATAAAGTTGGTCAATTGGTACTACATGTAATATCTAAGAGAGAGGAAGTTGGTAGGTTGGTGGGGTCAAGGCAGCTGTCTCTGTTTTTGAGAGTGTCCTCCGTGATCCGGATGGGCTTACAGCGTACTCCAGACAAATAGTAACCCCATTAACCCGTGCCTTCTCTTTATATGTTGCCTTACAACTGTTGTTTGTTTGCATTGCGCGTGTGGTCATGGGACCATCAGATCGTCATTTTATCATCCGGGTATTTTTGTACACCAAAAAACCATTCCGAAATTAGCCATAGAATAACACTGCCATACCTGGCTGCCAAATGGCTACAGATGTGACAGAAAAAGCCCCTGTGCTCCCTTGGTATACTCTAGAAGATATATGCATGTAACTATATCAGACTCTTTCAAATCAATTTTAGAGCAAGAAAAACATAAGGTTATTGTACATGAGTACAATGGTATACAGTTAAATGTTTTGGGCTGAGATCCGAGGAAGCAATGAGTTTCAGACATTAGCAGGTATATATACAAAACAGATGAAAATCTGAAATCAGCACTAATCCCTTATATCCGAATTAAAAGTGGAAAAAATGTGCAAGACAGTATACAGATTATCCAGCAGCGTGCTAAAACACAGCAAAGCGATGTTTTATGTGTGTTTTGTAGTTTAATATTCAGTCAATATGATCGTGAAATGCGCTTGAAAACAATGAAAGTGCATGAATTTTACGAGCAGATGAAATTTTGCGCACCTGGCGGTACATGGTCTGCCCATATGGAATATCATTGCGAAAAGATCTCGTAAACTCTCGTTTGATCGCGATCCGCCATGTTTGACTGATTAATGTCATAGAAGCCAAAAAACGTATTATCAGACAACTTCTGAGAACATTAGGTGCTTTGATCCATGACGCGAATACGTATTAACAAAGTTTTGTTCCAAGAAAGTTTTTGGAACTTTCTTTTTGCTTAATAATGAGCCAAAATGCTAAAAAGTGTTTTATTTTGAAGGATTTACTTTTTAACATACATATGGCGTGTCACATAGCACCAGCTAGGGGTGTTTTATACGTGATTGTACTCCGTGTTTTATAGTTTTCAACTTGAACACGTTTGTTAATTACTTATGCTGAAGGTTTTCAATCTCAGCGTTGATTTTTCTCTTAAATATATCTAGTAATGAAATGATTACAAATTTAGAAAAAAATGAACTTATATTTATAAACCTACATGTATATTTGCACTTGCAGTATATCTCCAGAGATTTATTTTTATTTTCCACACCACAACTTTTTTATCTAAACATACCTGATGGCATGCATTTTCGCCAAATAGTTCTGACGTATTTAATTTTAAACTAAACTATTTTGTTTAATTTTTGTTGAAATTCAAAATTAACTTGGAAATTCAATTTTTTTTCATACAGTAAAACACATAACACTATTCCATTAAATTCGTACATATAAAATTTTGTTGCATGAAAAGCAACACACATTATTTCTATAAACAGTGACATTTTGAAACAAAAATGCCATGATAGGTTGTGCAAGATAATTAAGTTTCAATCTATTAAGACAAATAATTTTCATTTCTGTCCTTTCCAGGAGGTATGCTGTCAAGCGATGCTCGCGGTGTCATCAGGGTATCACGGCGAACGAACTAGTGATGCGCGCCAAGGACTTAGTGTTTCACATCAACTGTTTCACGTGTGCATCGTGTAATAAGACCCTTACTACGGGTGATCAATTCGGAATGCAGGATGATTTAATATATTGTAGAACAGACTATGAAATCATTTTTCAAGGAGACTATTTCTCGCGCATGCATCCAGCATTGCCGTGTCCAAACAACGGCCATATCCCGTTCTACAATGGAGTCGGAACAGCCGTGCAAAAAGGGCGGCCCAGGAAGCGGAAGAACCACGTGATAGATCATGACGGATGTCCACCCGGCATGGGTAAGGAAGTAGCTAATGAAAAATCCCAAAAGTCTTCAATGCGGGTGTCTTGAACTGCCTGTCTTGTTCTTTACAATACATATAGGGTTGCCATTATGGTTAAAACTTAATTCTAAAGATTTTGTTGATTAAAGTTTAAATTAAAAAAAATTCTTTTTGGAAGATAAAGTTGGCAAGAAAATTGAAATTTCCTCCCCAGACCCAGTCCTTAAGAGAAGCCTTATTTCCCTGTTGTTTTAATAGACACCCCTGGTCGTTCATTTCATTGAAAGGAAACAATAATCTTCATCACCTGCTTTTTTGTTTTACTTTTGTTATAAAAATCTCCTTTGAGCTGTTTCTTATATGAATGAATCGTTTATTTTGGGGGCCTTATGTTCAAATTTTATTGCCGGATTGAGGACAAAACCAACGGAAGGAAGACATATTTTGTTCACAAATTTAAAATCATTTGTAAAATAAACACAAAAAATAAAATCAATAGTAGCTGGAGGAGCAGCAGGTCCATTTTTGTTTTACCGGTGATTTTTTGTGTACAAACTGTTGTTTAAGTTCAGATTTCTATTCAGATTCTATTTGCGCTAGAAGCTGCGACTAGAAAAGCTTAAGATGAAAAACCGACGAACTATTTAGAAAGCAAATACGAACATGTCAAGAAAGATTTAAATATGTTATGACGGACAACAATGTCGATGGTCAGACCAAATATTTACAGTATCCACTCGTAAAGTATCCACCGGATCCCGCAAATAGCGCCGTCTGGCGGCCGGGACATTACAAGTTCAGTGAGTAATGGGGTATGATGACCATGCTGAAGTTTCGACTGAACGTTCAACCAATGATAAATGATTCAATATTTTCGGCATATTTATAGCTCCAGTTGTGACTTTGTGCTTTAGGGTAAATGGTTGTGCTGGCTTCTTTGGCAGAATTTTTATGTTCTTGAAATATTCATTGAAAACAGTCATGTTTCCTTATCTTCAAAAACTCTTGGCAATATCAATCGTGGGTTTTATATGACAGATGTATTTCTTCTTCGCTTGTCCTCTGAATTTAAGATTTTTTTGCTTTTGGCATACTTCTTTCCGATTGAAGTATTTTCTTTCAATAGGGGCCCCGTATACCATCGACAAATTCTTTTAAATGGGTTAAAGCCTTCACCAGCGTATTTATAAGACAGCGTCCATCATGCTGTTTCTTTGTTTTGCTCTCTGGCACCTTAAAAAGACCACAGAATTGGTCCTGGGGGTATCGGGTCGTCCCTAGTTTGTGACTATGGCGTGTTACTTCACCAGGGAGAGTCCCGCTGTGTCAGGGCTCAGGAGTCGCTTCACTCGGACATACAGTGAATTTAGTCATCTCTGGGTGACGAAATTGACATCGATTTCATCGCGCGGGTCAGGGACCTTCACACAATGTACTCCTAAAGGTTCCAGTTTTGATACATTCTTTAATCGCCCCTTACTTCACAATGGCGAGAATTCTTGATATTTCTTCATGTACTTAGCAAGAATCACACCAAAATCAGGGGCAGATTGGTATCGTGATGTAACAAAAATATGGCTCCGCAAGAAAACTCTTGTCATAAGAAAGCTCTTCTCTCCCCGCGGTCCGGGGGTAGGTTTTACAGGAAGATAAGCAGAATCTTTATCCTTTTTTCAAAACGGTGCACGTGAAATTAGCTGTGAAATCGTTCCTCTGTACTCCATCGACACCCAGCATGAAAAAGCTCCGAGATTCCGAGAGTTGTAGTTAGGGGTTGATTTATCGCTCTCGTTTCATATCTCTTCAACTTATCTAACAACAATATAATCATGTTCGATAATTAATAATGGCACTTAAGTTTTCCAGACCGAACAACTGACACGGTTAAAACGCTATCTCCCTCCCGTCAAACGCAATCAGAGGCAGGGTTTCTCCCCCAAAAACCCAAACATTTCGTAATCATTCAAGTTGTTGAGCTCGCTATTGCGATTGTCATTCATTTGCAGTTTAATTATGAAATATAGACCACACCAAAATCATTTCTGAGATGGTGGCAGTTTGAAAATAGAATTTTTATTTGACACTTTAAATGAACTCATAAAAAATACATAACCGAAACAATTTTTACGATCTTCGTTTTCAGCGGGATTATTTGCCACGAGGGTATTCTTATTCTGTATCATTTCGTTTTAGTTTTACGTAATGTGCTCGGTATGTTAAAATCAACTCTAGTCTCAGTTATATACCTAAATACACACTGATAAAATGCATGTTTATTTTTATAAACCCCCGTACAATCAGAGATGTGTGTTTATTGTTCTCTGGGAAGGATTAGATAATCCGCAAGAAGGCTTAATCTGTCTGCGGTTGACAGAGTTTGTAGTATTTATCTTCAGTAAGCTTGGATAAGATTATATTTTTCTACAAAAGTCAAAATATGACGGGTACAAATTACATTAGGATTTTTTCAAAAAGCTTCCACCTTGTCGTCAATGTTACAAGATGCTTGGAGAATATCTGAAATATTAAAATATTAGATTACATAATTGAGGTCCTGATCCGGTTTAAACAATTCGTAAACATTCTGATAAATAATCAAGTTATGCAATGCAAATAATTTTCTTTTCCAGATACCTTATCGTATTTTCTTGTACAATAAAACACATGCCATTCTGAGTACGTTGCTTAACGTTATCTCAACTTTCTACAGCTGATAAAGAGTTATATTCATATTTTCATTACAAACAATTCATAAATGCCATCACTTATTTTTCCTTTACCCAAAACGTTCTCTCTTTAAAATCAAGTATTTAATTTTCATATTTTTTTCTTTCCATATACAATGTTTTGTAAATTGTATTATTATTATGAATAAGCAATCAATTTTTTTAAAATTTTATTTTTTACTGAAGTAATTTGAAACAATCACACATTATAACAGTTAAAATCATTTTAGACTATGCCAATTTTTGACAGAAGAATAAACATTAAAATAGAGGCCTCTTCCGCTGTTTTTTCCCCTGCTATGTGCGGATTTTTTGTCAATCATTTTAGACAGATATCTGCAAAACACATCATGGCTGAAAACTCATCCCTCGTGTCAAACAAATCTCACGCCCTTGGTTTGGATCGCCATAATAATATGGCCACCAGTGAAGACTTCTCTTCATACTTTGTTCTGGAAGTTTATATTAATGTCTGTGTTATTTTTTTTATTTTGATTTGCAAAAGAATTCGCATATGATGTATAGTTGATGTTTATATATACTATTTATAGTTTTGAAATTCTTATATAATAGAATATTAAGGATTTTTTCCTCAAAGAGAGAAAAAGATTGAGAGAAAAACCGATAGAAAGAGAGAAAGATTTAAGTATCATTCACATTGCCTGTATGCTGAAGTTAATAGAAATGGAAGTGACAATCTTGTTCTCGACATTCCGTTATAAGAAACTCTTAATTTTGACCACAAGACACAGGAAATTGACAATTATTAACAAGAGTTGACATGGCCAAGACAAAAATGGCGATTGACGCTCTCAATACCTGATTATGGTGGAAGCCTTTTCAATGAAATTAGTTTGTTGTGAATAAAAAAAAAACCCGAAATTAAATGTTTGAGTTCATAATAGTATCAAATAAATCCGATCGTCGTTGTATCGGGGAAATATTTAACATCTTTGATTTGCTCCTTTTTGTGATGAATAGGAGAAATTGAATTATTTGTGTAAATACGGTGAAGTATTTGAACAAAGCGAGCAATACCACCATATACAATGTGAAATTCATGGAGATGTGTTCTTGAGAGTAAATCATTTTATTGATTTGAATTTTTTTTAAATTAGCGAGAAATAGATGCCGAACCGTTAGCGTCGTTTGTTCACAGCCAATTTGCCACCAATTTCTGTCGCCCAACAAAGAAAATCCAAGAGGTCATACTCTTAGACTATGAAGAGCTACTAACGACTGTTTTATTTTTGCCAAAAATAAACATCTTAAAAGTTACTACAATTCAAGTTAGTTTTAATATATTTTGGAAATCAATTTTTGGCATTTACTCCAAATTTTATTTAATATTTATTTTGGATTAAGACGGCCCAAGAAGTGTTTTGGTTTCCGAAATTAATAATTTTACCAAAACTTTTAATTGTCTTGTGTGAGAAATTCTCAATATGCAGTTTTGGAAACGCTACGACATATAGAAATTCCCTATCTTCCTTTATCAAGAAGAATCTTGATAACAATTTTAATTGTACCTTTGGCAGGAGGGTAATTGACGGATATTAATGCGCGGACGAGCAGTTACACCCCTTGTGTTATCTGCCGCTGGAACCCAAAACGTGCGAACTGCAATATGGACTATTGTTAATGAATCATCAAAGTACAGATTAATCAATACAAAAATTTCCCTTGTTTTCTTCGATGGATTTAGGAGTTAAACCTCTGTTTTGACGCGAACTGATTCGATGACCCCGTGTCACGTCCTCTCATTATTTATTCATCTTAACGACTTTGAAAAAAAAAAGTTCATCAATTTCTTAAACATATATACACATGTATCTATTGATAAAAAAAAGTCATCTGCCAATTTGACCAAGTCATCTGCCAAATATGTTACACCAGTAAGAGAACAGAAAATTCGAGTTTAAAATTTGATGGGTGTTTAAATAAAATATTTCTTTGATAGCTGTGCGTGTGTATCAAAATTCAACCTTGCCAAAAGCATTCAAACCAGACATTATTATCTTGCGTACATGTTAATAACAGTTTTTAAAAATTTCCTATTGTCCCGTAAACCCCCGGCTTTTGTTGTGATGTTCGCCATAGTACGATCATCCCCACTATGTACCAACCACGTGATAAATTCCAAGTCACTTGAACCCTGGATTACGCTGTCGGGGTCCCAAACAAGCTTGGACACTTTAGCAAATACCCCTTTGTGGGTAAACAATAGGGCATTATTTGACATTTTTGCCGTGAAAAGACCCGAGGATGTGTCCAGTCTTTGAAAACTTTATCAAGAGTTGATCGAATGTTACTCGAGGCAAAAACCTCAGAAGATGTCAAAATCGCCGCAAGCCTTTCTCCTTTCTTTAAGCTTGAAAAGTTCGGTCGACTACATTTTAAAGTGGCAGGTAGTCCTTAAAAGAAGTTCACCACTCTACTTGAGGGGACCTTTTGATATTTTTAACATTTCTTTTATCTTTATCTTGATAGAAATTTCATCGCTTGATTTCTAAATAACGAGAATAATTAAACGTGAACATTAGTATTTTTGTGGTCAATTCTTTGCAAAAAACCGAAGCCGAACTTTTTTTACTAAAAGTATGACCAGAAAAAATGTGTGGCAAACAATAATAGTATACGCACATTGAATAATTGGACTTTTTTCGTCCTTTTGTGCGTCGAGTTGAATGGTTCCCGCTTCTTTGAATTCCCCTGTCTAACAGGTTTCAAAGACATGGCGAGGTTCCTGTGTTTTCTTGATGTCGGATTTTTATGTGGATTGCCTCTCCCCGGATTTGTTTTATCTATTTATTATATTCCTCTGCTTTCAATTAAATAAAACGAACTAATTTTCATTACAAATTATACACGATCCTCCCCCTTGACTTCCTTTCATTAGTGCGACCCTTTTTGTCTCGTTGGAACCGTCTGCTAGCCGACTTTGACAAACCGATTGGCGTAGGTTTTACTAATTCCCTGGATATTTGGGAATTAACCTTGCTTGTGGGATGGGACTAAAGTTGTTAAATAAAATTAAAGTAAGTATTCGTGCGCTGTCGGGAACCAAAGCGCTGCAAAGCGATATTTTTTATCACTTGAGAAAACTCTTTTACTGTGTGCAAACGTTACTGATAGAAGCAAATCTGAACATCATAAAATAAGAATAATCATGAATAGCAGTTTTAGATATTCTATCATTTTTTTTTAGTTAAAGTTTCCTTATATCAGAAACAAGTAACTTAAACTTGGTGAACGGTATTTATGAATACATCATTTTAAGAAGTTTACCATTTTAGTTTTCAGCTGTTGTACTGAAAAACAACGTGGCACAGACTCTAGACTCAGGTGTTTGTTGAACATAGTAGACGAGGATAGCTATGCGAGCTATGTTCCCTAGTCCTTTGAAAGGCGAGTCTACTGTCACTGACTCTTACTGCCGCTATCATTTCTAGCCGCCAGAAAATGTGACCCACACGACCTCGCTATAAACATAGCGTCCGGCTGATAAAATATCTTAAGACAATAATATAAAACCAGGGATACTTAACCCAGAGCGATAACCTGCAAGCAAGGATACATTCAACTCTCTTTCTTCTCTCTTTCTTACCCCCTTTTTCATATGATGATAAAAATTGCACCTACATGTATTTACACTAAATCAGCCAAAACATTAATTCCATATTTTAAATGTTTATTTGTTGATAAAAAAGATTTGTTGACAATGTCTCTGTGGTTGTAGAATGTTGAAAGTGCTCCGTATAAACTGCAAGAAAAAGGACTATGATTATCTTTTACTTCAAAAAGTTTTTAAATATGAAGCACAAAATCCAGGAAAGAAAACGCGGGTTGTCTTACTTGAATTGTGAACTGACTCTTCCTGAATTAGTAGAGTTTTTAGTTCCGTCGCCAATTGTACGGTAGTCGGTAAATTGGGTGACCAAGAACCGGCAGCACTCTACCGATCACCTGATAGACTTGGCGGTTCCCTAATCCTGTTGATCTTTTGAATACTATAATAGGAAACACTCTATTTAATGCAATGATGAAGGATGGTTTCTTAATGGACAAATTTTTATGAATGAAAAATCGTGACTAACATAAGTAGTAAGAGTGGCCACTAGTACAAATCCACTCGACAACAAAAAGTTCCGGATCCTTACTGGTATCACAGGTTTAATCAACTTCCGGTGGGCTTTTCGTTTTCGCCGCGTCTTTTTTGACATGGGCGGTATTTTTTTTTCTTCTTCGAAGAGGGTGGGAACAGAATCTCTATTCCTGTTATGCTCGAATCTTAGATAGAGACTATACAGATTTTATTCCAGAGTAAGAAATCAGATTTTCAACCGCTATGTGTTTTTCATTTTAAAGGGTATAATATATGGAAATACTGGGCGAAAAAGTTATACACATGGTAGAGAAAATACAAAAAACTAAATGAGAGACGCGTATGAGTGAGTTTTGTAGTCAGCCTCGCTTTCAAAACTGTCATTATCAATTAAGTCTTTATGATAACAAAAAATGTTCAAAGCCAAGCGAGACGAGTGTAAGTTAATCGGTTATGTTCAAAACTCGGTCAGATATATTGAATTACATCTAAGCCTTCGCTCAATTCAGAATTATTATAACGTAGATTTTAGTTGTCATTCATATACTTGCAAGTAGATCAGTGTCTATGATAAATTTACTTTGATTTGTGACAAATGTTATCCGAACCGTTGTCAAATATTTGCTTTTTCCGGAACAATTTTAAGAGCTTTCCGAATATTTGACCATGGTTTACAATGTTTTGGGAATATAACAGAAATATCAAATGTTGTACACAGAGATTTTAATCCATGGACCTCAGGAATATTTACATTTAAACTTGTGTCGGTTTTCCTAAATCTCTCGAAATAAAATTGAAATAGCGAAAAAATCGTTGACATATCAATACAGAGTTTAGCAAATGAAATTCATGTCAGATTGTAATCAATAAAATAATTAGAATCTAACACTTCATTTTGAAATTTCATTAGAAATTGTTTTAAGAGCTTATTGTTTTAGACGTGAACTGGCATATTTGTTCGTCTTAAGCAAATACATGTATTTCTACCTTTATTCACGTTTTGATCAAATTCTTGTTGATTGTCAAAATTATTTAATAGATAAATAGAATTCCTCATCCGGTTTCGCAAATAGATGCATTTGTACTCGCTTTACCCATCACCTTCTTTCCCATAATTCACAAAACCTAAGCTTCCATAACTTACTGCAAAAAACATCCTGAAAGCTTTAATCGCCAGAAATAGATCTGTATACAATTATATGTGAATATATTTCAGAGACCGTTTTCTTTAAAGATAGGGTTTATTTCGTGTAGAGCAATAATTTGTTTGCAGTGCGGTTATGGTTTCAGTATATATAAATTTTGAGTATCCCTTTTCTCGTCGTAAATTATCCCCCCTTTTCCGTGACTTAGATAACGAGAGCCTGATTTATTGCCATCTTGATCAGACATGAAAATGTCAGCTTAGAAATTTTACCAGATGTTGAAAGAAAACAGAATGTACACGGAAAATATTTTCCGTCGTTACCAGTCGAAATTTTCTCCTGTTTAGCATATATTCTAGACATTAATAATAAACATTGTGTGATTCCAATTCACCTGTTAATGATTACAAATTATGAAGATGGATCGTTTCATTGTATTATTTATAAACATTTCTTTAAAAATTAAACAAGCGACATTTGTCAAAAATTCAAATATCTTCATTTTTATTTATTTTTCTGTCCCTTATCACACATCCTTGCTTAAATATTTAACTATCAGATTTAATTTTTGAAGTCATTTATAAAAACCTAATAACTCTTAAAAAAGATTTAAACGCAATGCAGACAAATGTTGATATAAATATTTTTTATGGAAACTTATAAAAATCTCATTTCCTAAATATCAACTTTGAGATGTTTGGTACTACGGCTGTTTCCTTATGTTTCTATATCGTATCAAATTAAAATAGGTGTCATAAAAAACAGACAAGATAACGGAGCGCTCAGATGAAATCCGAACGGCTCTGGATAATGTCGGAATGATTGATACGAGCGCTTGGTAACCACGTGACAAATAACAAGATATTGTAATCAAAGATTAGTTTTATTTGACGTATGTGTGACTGATCCTGATGCATAAAATATGCAAATTAAACTTAGAACAATGCAGAATGTATGAATATTAATTATGAAAGAAGGATGTTGTTTTTAAAGTAATGTCGACAATTCATCACTATTCAGCGTATTTTGTTATATTCTCTATTTCTTTCTTGGTTTATTTTTTTTCTGGGGAGGAGATGGGTTTTTTTTGTTTTGTTTTGTTTTTTGTTTTTTGTTTTTTTTGCTTAGTTGTTTCTAACTTCGTTTTTATATCTTGAAATATTCGTCGAGTATCGCTGCTGCTCTTTCTGAATAGTCTCTGTTCAATGTAGATGTCTAGTTGTTGTCGTTTCTAAAGTTGATGGACAGATTCTGGCAGTTGACAGAACACTCAACAGGTGCTTGCTATTGTTAAACCCCCTGTTATCGAAACAACATATATTTCTCTCTTTTTTTACGAGACCCCCAAAAGATAGCAGCGGATAAATTATGCGGATCGGAGAGGGATACATAACTTTGTTCACGGCAGAGTGTTCCTCACCAAGTCTAATGAATTTTATGATACCTTTTATCGTTTTCTAAGTTGTCTGGTATTAGCTAGTTTGTGGGAGGTCATATTATGGCCCCCATCTTTCTCTTAGACAAAAGGATGCTCGTGGTAGAAACTTCACCCGGCTTTTATGTGTGTTTTAGATGCGGGATTGTCGTCTTACAAGCTGTAAAGAAATTTCTAGTCGTTCCATTATTTTGGCGCTTGTCTATTACTGGCGTTCCGTTGCTTATCACGAGAACTGTCTTGCCATCAGATCCTGTCGGGAGATATCATTGTCATTCAGTGACGCTGACCAACTACTGGTCTGCGTCTTTCAGAGGCTTGTCGTAATGACCATTATTTCTTATCGTAGAATGAATGTACCTTTCACCGCTATCTGTCGATAATCAATGCCTCTTATTTCGCAGCAAACGTCATTATACTATTCATTATGCAAACCGTGTCCCTTTCTTCATCCTGCCAGCAATTAGTAAAACAACAGTAATGAAATGAGACAAATAAAAACCAAAAACTTTTGTTACATTACATAACTTAATGAGAGGACTTTTTTTTTCAAAATAATTTCTTTTCCATAATTATTGGAAAATGTTAATTATATGTGAAGATCTCCAGGTGTAGAGAGTTTGTAGATGTGTGTGATGAGGCTGAACAAAGTCGGCTAATTTTTTTGTTGTTAATTGGTACAAACATAATTGCAGTTAACAAATTCTAACCTACGGAAAGGCGAAATACTGTGTAAACATTTCTAACGATTATTTTCTTAAATTTGGAATTGTAGGCATGAAAGGCATATATAAATAATCACATCTCTATGAGTATTAAAGTTATTATATTTTGGGTCATTGTGTTTTTGCTAGGTCTTGGGCACGGTGACGGGCCGGATAGGGGTGGAGATCTGATGAGACAAGATGGCGGATACGGATCACAGCCACCTCCGCGACAAAAAAGAGTCCGGACATCATTTAAGCACCACCAGCTACGCACCATGAAATCTTATTTTGCACTGAACCACAATCCCGACGCTAAAGACCTAAAACAACTAGCCCAAAAGACTGGGTTATCCAAAAGAGTTCTACAGGTTTGAAA